>CAJVRN010000210.1:10742500-10787500 GCA_911728415.1 Lagocephalus sceleratus | reverse complement strand
AGACCTGAGCCCCACCAGACCTGAGCCCTACCAGACCTGAGCCCCACCAGACCTGAGCCCTACCAGACCTGAGCCCTATTAGACCTGAGCCCTATTAGACCTGAGCCCTATTAGACCTGAGCCCTACCAGACCTGAGCCCTACCAGACCTGAGCCCCACCAGACCTGAGCCCTACCAGACCTGAGCCCGATTAGACCTGAGCCCTATTAGACCTGAGCCCTACCAGACCTGAGCCCCACCAGACCTGAGCCCCACCAGACCTGAGCCCTATTAGACCTGAGCCCTATTAGACCTGAGCCCTATTAGACCTGAGCCCTACCAGACCTGAGCCCTACCAGACCTGAGCCCTACCAGACCTGAGCCCCACCAGACCTGAGCCCTACCAGACCTGAGCCCTATTAGACCTGAGCCCTATTAGACCTGAGCCCTACCAGACCTGAGCCCCACCAGACCTGAGCCCCACCAGACCTGAGCCCTATTAGACCTGAGCCCTATTAGACCTGAGCCCTATTAGACCTGAGCCCTATTAGACCTGAGCCCCACCAGACCTGAGCCCTACCAGACCTGAGCCCCACCAGACCTGAGCCCTATTAGACCTGAGCCCTATTAGACCTGAGCCCTATTAGACCTGAGCCCTACCAGACCTGAGCCCTACCAGACCTGAGCCCCACCAGACCTGAGCCCTACCAGAACTGAGCCCTACCAGACCTGAGCCCTATTAGACCTGAGCCCTACCAGAACTGAGCCCCACCAGACCTGAGCCCTACCAGACCTGAGCCCTACCAGACCTGAGCCCTATTAGACCTGAGCCCTATTAGACCTGAGCCCCACCAGACCTGAGCCCCACCAGACCTGAGCCCCACCAGACCTGAGCCCTACCAGACCTGAGCCCCACCAGACCTGAGCCCTACCAGACCTGAGCCCCACCAGACCTGAGCCCTACCAGACCTGAGCCTTACCAGACCTGAGCCCCACCAGACCTGAGCCCCACCAGACCTGAGCCCTACCAGACCTGAGCCCTATTAGACCTGAGCCCCACCAGACCTGAGCCCTATTAGACCTGAGCCCCACCAGACCTGAGCCCTATTAGACCTGAGCCCTACCAGACCTGAGCCCTACCAGACCTGAGCCCTACCAGACCTGAGCCCTACCAGACCTGAGCCCTACCAGACCTGAGCCCTACCAGACCTGAGCCCTATTAGACCTGAGCCCCACCAGACCTGAGCCCTATTAGACCTGAGCCCCACCAGACCTGAGCCCTATTAGACCTGAGCCCTACCAGACCTGAGCCCTACCAGACCTGAGCCCTACCAGACCTGAGCCCTACCAGACCTGAGCCCTACCAGACCTGAGCCCTACCAGACCTGAGCCCCACCAGACCTGAGCCCTACCAGACCTGAGCCCCACCAGACCTGAGCCCTATTAGACCTGAGCCCTACCAGACCTGAGCCCTACCAGACCTGAGCCCCACCAGACCTGAGCCCTACCAGACCTGAGCCCTATTAGACCTGAGCCCCACCAGACCTGAGCCCTACCAGACCTGAGCCCTATTAGACCTGAGCCCCACCAGACCTGAGCCCTATTAGACCTGAGCCCCACCAGACCTGAGCCCTATTAGACCTGAGCCCTACCAGACCTGAGCCCTACCAGACCTGAGCCCCACCAGACCTGAGCCCTATTAGACCTGAGCCCCACCAGACCTGAGCCCTACCAGACCTGAGCCCCACCAGACCTGAGCCCCACCAGACCTGAGCCCTATTAGACCTGAGCCCTACCAGACCTGAGCCCTACCAGACCTGAGCCCCACCAGACCTGAGCCCTACCAGACCTGAGCCCTATTAGACCTGAGCCCTACCAGACCTGAGCCCTACCAGACCTGAGCCCCACCAGACCTGAGCCCTATTAGACCTGAGCCCCACCAGACCTGAGCCCCACCAGACCTGAGCCCTATTAGACCTGAGCCCTACCAGACCTGAGCCCTACCAGACCTGAGCCCCACCAGACCTGAGCCCTATTAGACCTGAGCCCTACCAGACCTGAGCCCCACCAGACCTGAGCCCCACCAGACCTGAGCCCCACCAGACCTGAGCCCCACCAGACCTGAGCCCCACCAGACCTGAGCCCTACCAGACCTGAGCCCTACCAGACCTGAGCCCTACCAGACCTGAGCCCCACCAGACCTGAGCCCTATTAGACCTGAGCCCCACCAGACCTGAGCCCTACCAGACCTGAGCCCCACCAGACCTGAGCCCTATTAGACCTGAGCCCCACCAGACCTGAGCCCTACCAGACCTGAGCCCTACCAGACCTGAGCCCTACCAGACCTGAGCCCCACCAGACCTGAGCCCCACCAGACCTGAGCCCTACCAGACCTGAGCCCTATTAGACCTGAGCCCTACCAGACCTGAGCCCTATTAGACCTGAGCCCTACCAGACCTGAGCCCTACCAGACCTGAGCCCTACCAGACCTGAGCCCCACCAGACCTGAGCCCTACCAGACCTGAGCCCCACCAGACCTGAGCCCCACCAGACCTGAGCCCTACCAGACCTGAGCCCCACCAGACCTGAGCCCTACCAGACCTGAGCCCTACCAGACCTGAGCCCTACCAGACCTGAGCCCTATTAGACCTGAGCCCTTCCAGACCTGAGCCCCACCAGACCTGAGCCCCACCAGACCTGAGCCCTACCAGACCTGAGCCCCACCAGACCTGAGCCCTATTAGACCTGAGCCCTACCAGACCTGAGCCCCACCAGACCTGAGCCCCACCAGACCTGAGCCCCACCAGACCTGAGCCCCACCAGACCTGAGCCCCACCAAACCTGAGCCCCACCAGACCTGAGCCCCACCAGACCTGAGCCCAACCTGGAGCAGGCCCTGACCCGAGGGGGCACCAGACCCTAACCCAGGGGGGCACCAGACCCTAACCCGAGGGGGCACCAGACCCTAACCCAGGGGGGCACCAGACCCTAACCCAGGGGGGCACCAGACCCTAACCCAGGGGGGGCACCAGACCCTAACCCGAGGGGGCACCAGACCCTAACCCAGGGGGGGCACCAGACCTGACCCTCACAGACCCTCACCTGGATCAGACCCTCACCCTGACCCAGAGCAGACCTCACCCCGACCCCCTCTCCACAGATGGGAAGCCCATGCTGCGTCAGGGGGACACGGGGGACTGGATCGGAACCTTCCTGGGCCACAAGGGGGCCGTGTGGGGGGCCACCCTCAACACTGACGCCACCAAGGCCGCCACCGCTGCTGCCGACTTCACAGCGTGAGCATGTCACTGCCACATGTGTGCCGGGGGGTGGGGCTTCACCATACACACACATACATACATACTTACATACATACATACATACACACACACATTACACATACAACATGATCATACATCATTCATTCATCTAGTTGAGTGTCCCTGATGAGGTAATATAGAATAACCAGTAACATGATCAGTAACCATTAAGTCAGTAACGTACGGTCAGTAACGATCAGTCAGTAACATACAGTCAGTAACAATGAGTCAATAACGATCAGACAGTAACGTACCGGTCAGTAACGATCAGTCAGTAACATACGGTCAGTAACAATGAGTCAGTAACGATCAGTCAGTAACATACGGTCAGTAACAATGAGTCAATAACGATCAGTCAGTAACATACGGTCAGTAACAATGAGTCAATAACGATTAGTCAGTAACATACGGTCAGTAACAATGAGTCAATAACGATCAGTCAGTAACATACGGTCAGTAACAATGAGTCAATAACGATTAGTCAGTAACGTACGGTCAGTAACAATAAGTCAATAACGATCAGTCAGTAACATACGGTCAGTAACAATGAGTCAATAACGATCAGTCAGTAACATACGGTCAGTAACAATGAGTCAATAACGATCAGTCAGTAACATACGGTCAGTAACAATGAGTCAATAACGATCAGTCAGTAACATACGGTCAGTAACAATGAGTCAATAACGATCAGTCAGTAACGTACGGTCAGTAACAATGAGTCAATAACGATTAGTCAGTAACGTACGGTCAGTAACAATGAGTCAATAACGATCAGTCAGTAACGTACGGTCAGTAACAATGAGTCAATAACGATCAGTCAGTAACGTACGGTCAGTAACAATGAGTCAATAACGATCAGTCAGTAACGTACCGGTCAGTAACATACGGTTAGTAACATACGGTCAGTAACGATCAGTCAGTAACATACGGTCAGTAACGTACCGGTCAGTAACGATCAGTCACTTGAACCAACTGTCTGTGGCTGACCAGACTCTTCTGGTCTTCAGGAAGGTGTGGGATGCTCTGAGTGGAGACGAGGTCCTCACGCTGGCACACAAACACATCGTGAAGACCGTCAGCTTCACACAGGTCAGTGGCACATGTGCTCCTCCAGGGTCCAGGAGGTGCAGGTTCTGGTGGAGGGTCTGAAGCTCTGGGTCTCTCCTCACAGGACAGTAACTGTCTCCTGACCGGGGGGAACGACAAGCTGCTCCGTATCTACGACCTGAGCCAGGCCGATGCAGGTGAGGCCACCTGCCGCCCTGCATCCTCCGGGGTTCTTCTTCACCTTTGTGCTCTGCAGCTCCGCAGGAGATCGCTGGTCACACGTCGGCCATCAAGAAAGCTCTGTGGTGCAACAACGACAAACTGATCCTGTCTGCTGCTGAGGATAAAACCATCAGGTGAGTGCCCCCTGAGCACTGGGACGGGACCAACATCAGCAGTAACATCAGCATCAGCTGTAACATCTGCATCAGCAGTAACATCAGTAGCATTAGCAGTAACATCTGCATCAGCAGTAACATCAGCTGTAACATCTGCATCAGCAGTAACATCAGCAGTAACATCAGCAGTAACATCTGCATCAGCAGTAACATTAGCTGTAACATCTGCATCAGCAGTAACATTAGCTGTAACATCTGGATCAGCAGTAACATCAGCTGTAACATCTGCATCAGCAGTAACATCAGCATCAGCTGTAACATCAGCTGTAACATCTGCATCAGCTGTAACATCAGCAGTAACATCTGCATCAGCAGTAACATCAGCAGTAACATCTGCATCAGCAGTAACATCTGCATCAGCAGTAACATCAGCATCAGCAGTAACATCAGCAGTAACATCAGCAGTAACATCAGCAGTAACATCAGCATCAGCAGTAACATCTGCATCAGCAGTAACATCAGCATCAGCAGTAATAGCTGTAACATCAGCAGTAACATCAGCTGTAACATCAGCAGTAACATCTGCATCAGCAGTAACATCAGCAGTAACATCTGCATCAGCAGTAACATCAGCAGTAACATCAGCAGTAACATCTGCCTCAGCGGTAACATCAGCATCAGCAGTAACATCTGCATCAGCAGTAACATCAGTATCAGCAGTAACATCTGCATCAGCAGTAACATCAGCAGTAACATCGCATCAGCAGTAACATCAGAAGTAGCATCAGCAGTAACATCAGCATCAGCAGTAACATCGGCTGTAACATCTGCATCAGCAGTAACATCTGCATCAGCAGTAACATCAGCAGTAACATCTGCATCAGCAGTAACATCAGCAGTAACATCTGCATCAGCAGTAACATCAGCATCAGCAGTAACATCAGCAGTAACATCTGCATCAGCAGTAACATCAGCAGTAACATCTGCATCAGCAGGAACATCTGCATCAGCAGTAACATCAGCTGTAACATCTGCAGTAACATCTGCATCAGCAGTAACATCTGCATCAGCAGTAAGATCTGCATCAGCAGTAACATCAGCATCAGCAGTAATATCAGCTGTAACATCAGCAGTAACATCTGCCCTCAGCAGTAACATCAGCTGCAGCAGTAACATCAGCATCAGCAGTAACATCTGCATCAGCAGTAATATCAGCTGTAACATCAGCAGTAACATCTGCCCTCAGCAGTAACATCAGCTGCAGCAGTAACATCTGCATCAGCAGTAACATCAGCATCAGCAGTAACATCTGCATCAGCAGTAACATCAGCATCAGCAGTAATATCAGCTGTAACATCAGCAGTAACATCTGCCCTCAGCAGTAACATCAGCATCAGCAGTAACATCTGCCTCAGCAGTAACATCAGCATCAGCAGTAACATCTGCATCAGCAGTAACATCTGCATCAGCAGTAACATCAGCTGTAACATCAGCAGTAACATCAGCTGTAACATCAGCAGTAACATCTGCATCAGCAGTAACATCTGCATCAGCAGTAACATCAGCATCAGCAGGAACATCAGCAGTAACATCTGCCTCAGCAGTAACATCAGCAGTAACATCAGCATCAGCAGTAACATCTGCATCAGCAGTAACATCAGCATCAGCAGTAATAGCTGTAACATCAGCAGTAACATCAGCTGTAACATCAGCAGTAACATCTGCATCAGCAGTAACATCAGCAGTAACATCTGCATCAGCAGTAACATCAGCAGTAACATCAGCAGTAACATCAGCAGTAACATCAGCAGTAACATCTGCCTCAGCGGTAACATCAGCATCAGCAGTAACATCTGCATCAGCAGTAACATCAGTATCAGCAGTAACATCTGCATCAGCAGTAACATCAGCAGTAACATCGCATCAGCAGTAACATCAGAAGTAGCATCAGCAGTAACATCAGCATCAGCAGTAACATCGGCTGTAACATCTGCATCAGCAGTAACATCTGCATCAGCAGTAACATCAGCAGTAACATCTGCATCAGCAGTAACATCAGCAGTAACATCTGCATCAGCAGTAACATCAGCATCAGCAGTAACATCAGCAGTAACATCTGCATCAGCAGTAACATCAGCAGTAACATCTGCATCAGCAGGAACATCTGCATCAGCAGTAACATCAGCTGTAACATCTGCAGTAACATCTGCATCAGCAGTAACATCAGCATCAGCAGTAACATCTGCATCAGCAGTAACATCAGCATCAGCAGTAATATCAGCTGTAACATCAGCAGTAACATCTGCCCTCAGCAGTAACATCAGCTGCAGCAGTAACATCAGCATCAGCAGTAACATCTGCATCAGCAGTAATATCAGCTGTAACATCAGCAGTAACATCTGCCCTCAGCAGTAACATCAGCTGCAGCAGTAACATCTGCATCAGCAGTAACATCAGCATCAGCAGTAACATCTGCATCAGCAGTAACATCAGCATCAGCAGTAATATCAGCTGTAACATCAGCAGTAACATCTGCCCTCAGCAGTAACATCAGCATCAGTAACATCTGCCTCAGCAGTAACATCAGCATCAGCAGTAACATCTGCATCAGCAGTAACATCTGCATCAGCAGTAACATCAGCTGTAACATCAGCAGTAACATCAGCTGTAACATCAGCAGTAACATCTGCATCAGCAGTAACATCTGCATCAGCAGTAACATCTGCATCAGAAGTAACATCAGAAGTAACATCAGAAGTAGCATCAGCAGTAACATCAGCATCAGCAGTAACATCGGCTGTAACATCTGCATCAGCAGTAACATCTGCATCAGCACTAACATCTGCATCAGCAGTAACATCAGCAGTAACATCTGCATCAGCAGGAACATCTGCATCAGCAGTAACATCAGCTGTAACATCAGCAGTAACATCAGCTGTAACATCAGCAGTAACATCTGCATCAGCAGTAACATCTGCATCAGAAGTAACATCAGAAGTAACATCAGAAGTAGCATCAGCAGTAACATCAGCATCAGCAGTAACATCGGCTGTAACATCTGCATCAGCAGTAACATCTGCATCAGCAGTAACATCTGCATCAGCACTAACATCTGCATCAGCAGTAACATCAGCAGTAACATCTGCATCAGCAGGAACATCTGCATCAGCAGTAACATCAGCTGTAACATCAGCAGTAACATCAGCAGTAACATCTGCATCAGCAGTAACATCAGCAGTAACATCTGCATCAGCAGTAACATCAGCTGTAACATCAGCAGTAACATCAGCAGTAACATCTGCATCAGCAGGAACATCTGCATCAGCAGTAACATCAGCAGTAACATCAGCAGTAACATCTGCATCAGCACTAACATCAGCATTAGTGTGGTTGGTCTGGAGCTCCTCAGGAGCCAACATGTAGCAGAAATCTGTCTTAAGGAATGCAAAGCCCAGATCTAGTTCCAGAAGGCCGATACAGATGTGGAGTAGATCAAGGTCAGGAATGAGAGCTGAGGTTTCATGGGTCCCCTCAGCTGCCGACCTTCACCACCTCTCCTGGTCTCCTCTCCCGTTGAGACAGGAGATCTAACCTCTGACCCCTCTACACTCTGACCCCTAACACCCAAAACCTGTGACCCCCCTAACCTCTGACCTCTAACCTCTGACCCTCCGGTCACAAAGGAGTGTCCCTTCATCATCTAAGACCACCTGGAGCTGATATTGATGCAGATGTTGCTCGTGGGCTGGACGAAGGCTTAATTGGGGTCTCTACCTCTCTATTTCTCTGCCTGCCCCCCCTCTACCTGTCTCTCTCTACCTGTCTCTACCTGCCCCCCACCTGTCTCTCTCTCTACCTGTCTCTCTCTCTACCCCCCCATGTCTCCCTCTCTCTACCTGCCCCCCCCCACCTGTTTCTCCCTCTACCTGTCTCTCTCTCTACCCCCACCCCCCACCTCTGTCTCTCTCTCTACCTGCCCCCCCTCTACCTGTCTCTCTCTACCCCCCCCACATGTCTCTTTACCTGCCTGTCTTTCCAGGCTGTGGGACAGATGCTCCATGGAGGAAGTGAAGACACTGTCCTTCAACACGTCGGTGAGCAGCATGGAGATTGTGGCTGATGGAGAAATCCTCGTCATCACCTACGGAAAAACGGTTGCTTTCTACAACGCTCTGAGGTGAGCGTGCTCCTCCTAGATCTGGGCCGCCCTGGACCAGGAGTAGCAACTGAAGTCATGGTGATGTTTCCATCTTCCAGCTTGGACCTGATCAAATCGGTGGACGCGCCAGCCCCCATTAACTCGGCCTCCCTCCACCCAGAGAAGGACTTCTTTGTTGCTGGGGGGGAGGACTTCAAACTGTACAAGTTTGACTACAGCACTATGGAGGAACTGGGTGAGGAGCACAGACTTTTCCCATCAAGACGTTGACCTCGTCCTACAGGTTGTCCCCATGTCCCCTCTCACACTGCGCTGCTCCCTCCAGAGTCCTATAAGGGCCACTTCGGGCCGGTCCACTGTGTGCGCTTCAGTCCCGATGGCGAGCTCTATGCCAGCGGCTCCGAGGATGGGACCCTGCGACTGTGGCAGACCGCTGTGGGGAAAACCTACGGCCTGTGGAAGTGTATCCTGCCTGGTAAGAGCTCCAGAGCATGCATGTCAGCAGTGGATCATCAGTATGTTATCAGTATATCACCGTTGTATCACCAGTATATCACCAGTATGTTACCAGTATATCACCAGGTTATCATCAGTATGTTATCAGTATATCATCAGTATATCACCAGGTTATCACCAGTATGTTATCAGTATATCAGCAGTATGTTATCAGTATATCACCGGGTTATCACCGGTATGTTATCAGTATATCATCAGTATATCACCAGGTTATCACCATTATGTTACCAGTATATCATCAGTATATCACCAGTATCTCACCAGTATGTCATCAGTATATCATCAGTATGTCACCAGTATATCATCAGTATCTCACCAGTATCTCACCAGTATGTTATCAGTATATCACCAGTATCTCACCAGTATGTTATCAGTATATCATCAGTATGTCACCAGTATGTTATCAGTATATCACCAGTATCTCACCAGTATGTTATCAGTATATCATCAGTATGTCACCAGTATGTTATCAGTATATCACCAGTATCTCACCAGTATGTTGTTATCTGGAGGAGGCACCTTTACTTTGAGTCTGTTGAACTCGCTCTGCCTCGTCCAGCTGCTCTGATGGCAGTGCAGGTACCTTTGACCTTTGACCTGTGTGTGTCTTGTTGATCAGAGGACCTGGCCACAGAGAACTCTGAGCCGCTGTGCAGCCCCCCCCCCCCTGAGATCAAGGCCTAGGAAGAGCTGGGGAGGACCCTGAGTGGTGGCGGTGCTCGCACCAGAGCCCGGCAAGGAGCCGCGTCCACAACATCTGCTCCATCAGAATCCACGCGAGCGGGTGTCCCGGTGTTCTTGTTTAGTGTGTGTGTGTGTGTGTGTGTGTGTGTGTGTGTGTGTGTGTGTGTGTGTGTGTGTGTGTGTGTGTGTGTGTGTGTGTGTGTGTGTGTGTGTGTGTGTGTGTGTGTGTGTGTGTGTGTGTGTGTGTGTGTGTGTGTGTGTGTGTGTGAGAGAGAGGCCGGGGGGGCGCGGACAGGCTCAGACTGGAGCAGTGAGCTTGGCTCACCGGCCTGCGTTTGCTCTGACCGGCCTAGCTGCTCAAACCCTCCTGAGTTCACCTCCGACCCCCAGCCTGGGGGGGCGGGGCTGGACCAGCCGCTTCATTTTCAGTTCAGAGCCCAAGCTGTTTGATCTCTTTACGTTCTGTAGAACAACACCAGTAACTAAAACACACGAAATGTCTGGTGAACAGTCGGAGTGGAGAGTCCACTTTCCCTTTTTATTTTGTCTCCATTTGTTCTCCAAAATAAAAGCCTTTGAATTTCTTTGTAAGTGATGTGTGAGTGGATCCCCAGGACCAGTACACTCGTACACCAGGACCAGTACACTCGTACACCAGGACCAGTACACTCGTACACCAGGACCAGTACACTCGTACACCAGGACCAGTACACTCGTACACCAGGACCAGTACACCAGGACCAGTACACTCGTACACCAGGACCAGTACACCAGGACCAGTACACCAGGACCAGTACACTCGTACACCAGGACCAGTACACTCGTACACCAGGACCAGTACACTCGTACACCAGGACCAGTACACCAGGACCAGTACACTCGTACACCAGGACCAGTACACTCGTACACCAGGACCAGTACACCAGGACCAGTACACTCGTACACCAGGACCAGTACACTCGTACACCAGGACCAGTACACCAGGACCAGTACACTCGTACACCAGGACCAGTACACTCATACACCAGGACCAGTACACCAGGACCAGTACACTAGTAAACCAGGACCAGTACACTCATACACCAGGACCAGTACACCAGGACCAGTACACTCGTACACCAGGACCAGTACACTAGGACCAGTCCCAGTCCCACCAGTACATCAACGTTAAAGTGATTTTCAGTCGGCCCACTGACACTCTTCTGGAGGCTTGCGCCTTTAAGGAGAGGCTGACAGCTGGGCCACGTGACTTCCTCCAGCCAATCCCGTGGCTCGTTGTGCAGTCTTCCCCGCGTTGACCAATAGGAGGAATGCTCTGCGTCACTTCCGGTCCGGTGTGGCGATGGTTCTTTAGGTCCTGGTTCTGGTCCTGGTCCTAGACCCCACCAACGCTACTCCGGCCCCAGAACACGACCCGCCGGCCTCCGTACTCCTGCCTGGCCGGTAAGAGGCGCTGGTTAGCCGCGCCCCGCCCCCCCGGACCTGCTCCAGGACCCCCCAGACCTGCTCCAGGACCCCCCAGACCTGCTCCAGGACAACTCCAGACCCGCTCCAGGACCCCCCAGACCTGCTCCAGGACCCCCCAGACCCGCTCCAGGACAACTCCAGACCGGCTCCAGGACCCCCCAGACCCGCTCCAGGACCCCCCAGACCCGCTCCAGGACAACTCCAGACCGGCTCCAGGACCCCCCAGACCCGCTCCAGGACCCTTCAGGACCCTCCAGACCCGCTCCAGGACCCTTCAGGACCCTCCAGACCCGCTCCAGGACCCCCCAGACCCGCTCCAGGACAACTCCAGACCGGCTCCAGGACTCTCCAGACCCGCTCCAGGACCCTCCAGACCCGCTCCAGGACCCTTCAGACCCGCTCCAGGACCCTTCAGACCCGCTCCAGGACCCTCCAGACCCGCTCCAGGACCCTCCAGACCCACCATGCCGGAGTACCTGGACGACCCGTCCGTGCTGACCAAGGACCGGCTCCGGGCTGAGCTGCTGGCCCACCACGTGGAGCTGCCGGCGGGGAACCCGACCAAGGACGTGTTCGTGCAGCTCTACCTGAAGGAGCTCACCTCCAGGAACGGCCGCCTCCCCGACACCCTGGACGCCTTCTCCAGCGACGACGAGCCGCCGCCGGCCGCCGCCTCCGGCAGGAGCCGCTCCAGCCGGGTGAGTCCACTCCTGCTCCCAGTACTGGTCCCAGTACTGGTCCAGCACCACAGTGGCGCCACTGACCCCTCACCAGTCCCACCAGTCTCTCACCAGTATCTCCAGTCCCACCAGTCTCTCACCAGTCCCACCAGTCTCTCACCAGTATCTCCAGTCCCACCAGTCTCTCACCAGTCCCACCAGTCTCTCACCAGTATCTCCAGTCCCACCAGTCTCTCACCAGTATCTCCAGTCCCACCAGCCCCCCCCACCAACAGCCTGGGTGTTTGGAGGTTCTTGACTTTGACCTGCTGTTGTTCATTTGTTCATCACGCTTCAGCACCAGTAATCCCAGTAGGACACTGGTCCTGGTGGATGTGATGAACCTCTTTGGCTGTGATGGTGTGAGTGGGTGAAGGAGTCATGTTGTCATTGGGGACTGAGAGCTCCTGGTCAGGGACAGCAGTCTGGTTCTGGGCCAGTAACCAGTGAGTTGTGTCCATGGCTCAGCTAACCCTTTCAGGGTGTGTCCCTGCCTCTCTACCCCCACACCCTCTACCCCCCCCAACCCTCCCATACCCCTCCCTTAACCCTACCATCACCCTCCCATAACCCAACCTTAACCCTCCCATAACCCCACACTAACCCTCCCATAACCCAACCTTAACCCTCCCATAACCCAACCTTAACCCTCCCATAACCCCACACTAACCCTCCCATAACCCAACCTTAACCCTCCCATAACCCACACTAACCCTCCCATAACCCACACTAACCCTCCCATAACCCACACTAACCCTCCCATAACCCCACACTAACCCTCCCATAACCCCACACTAACCCTCCCATAACCCAACCTTAACCCTCCCATAACCCACACTAACCCTCCCATAACCCCACACTAACCCTCCCATAACCCACACTAACCCTCCCATAACCCCACACTAACCCTCCCATAACCCCACACTAACCCTCCCATAACCCACACTAACCCTAACCCACACTAACCCTCCCATAACCCACACTAACCCCTAACCCACACTAACCCTCCCATAACCCCACACTAACCCTCCCATAACCCACACTAACCCTCCCATAACCCCACACTAACCCTCCCATAACCCACACTAACCCTCCCATAACCCCACACTAACCCTCCCATAACCCCACACTAACCCTCCCATAACCCACACTAACCCTCCCATAACCCCACACTAACCCTCCCATAACCCCACACTAACCCTCCCATAACCCACACTAACCCTAACCCCACACTAACCCTCCCATAACCCCACACTAACCCTCCCATAACCCACACTAACCCTAACCCACACTAACCCTCCCATAACCCACACTAACCCTAACCCACACTAACCCTCCCATAACCCCACACTAACCCTCCCATAACCCACACTAACCCTCCCATAACCCACACTAACCCTAACCCACACTAACCCTCCCATAACCCACACTAACCCTAACCCACACTAACCCTCCCATAACCCCACACTAACCCTCCCATAACCGACACTAACCCTCCCATAACCGACACTAACCCTAACCCACACTAACCCTAACCCACACTAACCCTCCCATAACCCACACTAACCCTAACCCACACTAACCCTCCCATAACCCACACCAACCCTCCCATAACCCACACTAACCCTCCCATAACCCACACTAAGCCTAACCCACACTAACCCTCCCATAACCCACACTAACCCTCCCATAACCCACACTAACCCTAACCCACACTAACCCTCCCATAACCCACACTAACCCTAACCCACACTAACCCTAACCCACACTAACCCTCCCATAACCCACACTAACCCTCCCATAACCCACACTAAGCCTAACCCACACTAACCCTAACCCACACTAACCCTCCCATAACCCACACTAACCCTAACCCACACTAACCCTAACCCACACTAACCCTCCCATAACCCACACTAACCCTCCCATAACCCCACACTAACCCTCCCATAACCCACACTAACCCTAACCCACACTAACCCTCCCATAACCCACACTAACCCTAACCCACACTAACCCTAACCCACACTAACCCTCCCATAACCCACACTAACCCTCCCATAACCCCACACTAACCCTCCCATAACCCACACTAACCCTAACCTACACTAACCCTCCCATAACCCACACTAACCCTAACCCACACTAACCCTCCCATAACCCACACTAAGCCTAACCCACACTAACCCTCCCATAACCCACACTAACCCTAACCCACACTAACCCTAACCCACACTAACCATAACCCACACTAACCCTCCCATAACCCACACTAACCCTCCCATAACCCCACACTAACCCTCCCATAACCCACACTAACCCTAACCCACACTAACCCTAACCCACACTAACCCTCCCATAACCCACACTAAGCCTAACCCACACTAACCCTCCCATAACCCACACTAACCCTAACCCACACTAACCCTAACCCACACTAACCATAACCCACACTAACCCTCCCATAACCCACACTAACCCTAACCCATAACCCACACTAACCCTCCCATAACCCACACTAACCCTAACCCATAACCCACACTAACCATAACCCACACTAACCCTAACCCACACTAACCCTCCCATAACCCACACTAACCCTAACCCACACTAACCCTCCCATAACCCACACTAAGCCTAACCCACACTAACCCTCCCATAACCCACACTAACCCTAACCCACACTAACCCTAACCCACACTAACCATAACCCACACTAACCCTCCCATAACCCACACTAACCCTCCCATAACCCCACACTAACCCTCCCATAACCCACACTAACCCTAACCCACACTAACCCTAACCCACACTAACCCTCCCATAACCCACACTAAGCCTAACCCACACTAACCCTCCCATAACCCACACTAACCCTAACCCACACTAACCCTAACCCACACTAACCATAACCCACACTAACCCTCCCATAACCCACACTAACCCTAACCCATAACCCACACTAACCCTCCCATAACCCACACTAACCCTAACCCATAACCCACACTAACCATAACCCACACTAACCCTAACCCACACTAACCCTCCCATAACCCACACTAACCCATAACCCACACTAACCCTCCCATAACCCACACTAACCCTAACCCATAACCCACACTAACCATAACCCACACTAACCCTAACCCACACTAACCCTCCCATAACCCACACTAACCCTAACCCACACTAACCCTCCCATAACCCACACTAACCCTAACCCATGGTCTAATCTGCCTTAACTCTAACCCTCCAGTGTTCCACATGAATTCAGTTTTAAAGCAGCTTTTACGCCTGACTGGGTCACATGACCGTCACTTCCTGTGCTCGGCGTTCCTGAAAGGGCCCCCTCCCTAACCCCCTTTAGTCCACTCAGGAAATTGAAGGAAGCTGTGAAAGTGAGATGTTTTGCGTGTGCACTGCACATGTGAGCAGAAGAGACCTTCTGGCCTGGGTGGGCGGGGCCTGAGCCTCTGGTTCCACATGAACCTGGAGGTTCTGATCCGGTTGTGTTGTCCTGCAGACTTCCAGCCAGAGAGGGGGGAAGGTGGTTCTGGGAGCGCTAGACGTGGCTGTGCTGACGGACCAGAGCCTGAGGGACGAGCTGCTGAGGCGCGGTCTGGAGGCGGGGCCCATCGTAGGTGAGCTGCCCCAGTGGGAGGGAGCCTGGTGGGAGTCAGAACCGATGGGAACCGGGTTCACCTGGAATACTTCACATTCCAACAACAAACCACCGACCCAGAAGGGTCACAACATGAACTCAAAGCTGAGTCAGACCACGCCCACTCTGAATTTAGTCAGACCACGCCCACCCAGAGCTGTCAGACCACGCCCACCCAGAGCTGTCAGACCACACCCACTCTGAACTTAGTCAGACCACGCCCACTCTGAACTTAGTCAGACCACGCCCACCCAGAGCTGTCAGACCACGCCCACTCTGAACTTAGTCAGACCACGCCCACCCAGAGCTGTCAGACCACGCCCACCCAGAGCTGTCAGACCACGCCCCTGGTGATAGAGGTGGTTTATGTGTGGTTACTTTAATTCAATACATTTAACTGACGTGTGTCTAAGTGTGTGTGTGTGTGTGTGTATGAGTGTGTCTGTATGTGAGTGTATTGGGGTATCTTCCTGTGTCTCCTGACTGTGTGTCCTGGTGTCCTGGTGTCTCCTCCGTCCAGCCTCCACCCGTCAGCTGTATGAGAAGAAGCTCCAGAAGCTGCTGGAGCTGGACCCCCCCCCAGAGGTCACCTCCAACGGGGACGCTGAGCTGTACAGCGACCAGGACGACGGTGAGCTCTTCACTGGTAGTGAGAAGATGGCTGAGGCCTCAAAGACTCCATCTGTTCTTGACAAAACCAGAACCAGAGCCTGTGGTGGAACCAGAACCAGAACCAGTACCAGTACCAGAACCAATACCAGTACCAGTACCTGTGGTGGAGAGACACCTGAGGAGCCACGGGAGGGGGGCCCTCACCACTCACCCCCAGAGCCCCCAACACACCAGCGTAAGGAAGAGTGTGTGTGTGTTTGTGGTGTGTGTGTATGTGTGTGAGGTGTGTATATGTGTGTATATGTGTGCGTGCGTGTGTGTGTATGATGACTCCCTGAGCTTCTTCCTCCACATGTGACTCTCTTAAACTCTTAAACCTGATGATAATCAACACAGATGTCGATCCTCAACATCTGCTCCACATCTGTCCAGAGCGAGCCCCCCTCCTCCCTCAGGTCCCTCCCGTCTCTCTAAAAGGGTTTTTAGTGTTTGTGGGCTGCCGGCTGATCTGAGGTCAGCAGCTTGAGCTGATACATTATGGTGGAGCTGCTCCACATCTGCTCTGGTCCTGAACGTGACCTCAGCTGTGGAGAACCATGGGAGGATATAGCTCCGCCTCCTGGTGGGAGGGGCTTCTCACAGGGGCGGAGCCTCCTGGATTCCACAGGTTTCATGTGAATCTCACATGAGGGAGATTATCTGTTCAAACATGAGGCAGCTGCAGGACCTACACAGGCTGACCCCAGGTCTGCTGGAGGGCGGTCCTCATGGAGCTGGGCCTGGAGGACCTGGGCCTGGGTCTGGGCCTGGAGGACCTGGGCCTGGTTCTGGGCCTGGAGGGTCTGGGCCTAGAGGACCTGCACCTGGGCCTGGAGGACCTGGGTCTGGTTCTGGGTCTGGAGGACCTGGGTCTGGAGGACCTGGGTCTGAGTGTTCAGATGTTTTCAGAATGGTTCTGAAGAGTTCTGATCTGGTTTTGTGTGAAGGTTGAGAAGATAGCAGCCAGTGAGCAGACGGCCAGGCTGGAGCAGGATGACCTTCAGGAGGACCTGCTGACCTCTGTCCTCAGCAGCCCAACAGGCATCACGTGAGTGACTGTTGTCCACAGGCTCCGCCCCCTCGCCCAGTGACCCTGTGAGGTGGTCTCAGCTCCGGTCCTTGGTTGGGTGGGGCTGGGCTCTGGTCTGGACCTGGGTGGGGTTCTGGACCTGGGCCTGGGTCTGGGTCTGGGCCAGGGCCTGGGCCTGGGCCTGGGTCTGGGTCTGGGTCTGGACCTGGCCTGGACCTGGACCTGGGCCTGGACCTGGACCTGGACCTGGGCCTGGGCCTGGGCCTGGACCTGGGCCTGGACCTGGACCTGGGCCTGGGCCTGGACCTGCAGACACTAACAGAGCCTCTCTCTGCAGCGCCACCTGCAGGAGGCCCATCAGGGGGGCCGCCGGACGCCCTCTGGGGCCCAGCCAGCTGTGGAGCCGCCTGCTGTCCCCCCCCCCCACCTTCAGCCCTTCGGACACACCCCGCCTCACCCACCGCCCCGCCCCCGTCTCCCCCTCCTGCTCCCCCAGGCCCGTGCTGCCCGCGGGCCCTCCGCGGCGCGGCGCCCTCCCCTGGGCGAGGCTGCTGCTGCTGGCCGCCCTGGCTGCGCTCTTCTTCTTCGTGTACCAGACCATGGAGCCCACCAGCAGCAGCCCCTTTGATGTGGCAGGTGTGGGCGGGGCCAGAGACACATGAAGGACCAGACGCTTCCCTCCACAGGAGTGACCTTCTGAGGCAGCAAGGACACACACACGCGTAACCTAGGAGCCGTGTTAACGTGTGTGTGTCTGTGAGTGTGTGTGTGTCTGTGAGTGTGTGTGTGTGTGTGTGTGTGTGTGAGAGAGTGTGTGTGTCTGTGAGAGTGTGTGTGTCTGTGAGTGTGTGTGTCTGTGAGTGTGTGTGTGTCTGTGAGTGTGTGTGTGTGTGTGTGTGAGTATGTGTGTCTGTGAGAGTGTGTGTGTCTGTGTGTGTGTGTGTCTGTGAGTGTGTGTGTGTCTGTGAGTGTGTGTGTGTGTGTGAGTGTGTGTGTCTGTGAGAGTGTGTGTGTCTGTGAGTGTGAGAGTGTGTGTGTCTGTGAGAGTGTGTGTCTGTGAGTGTGTGTGTCTGTGAGTGTGTGTGTGTCTGTGAGTGTGTGTGTGTCTGTGAGAGTGTGTGTGTCTGTGAGTGTGTGTGTCTGTGAGTGTGTCTGTGAGTGTGTGTGTGTGAGTGTGTCTGTTAGAGTGTGTGTCTGTGAGAGTGTGTCTGTGAGAGTGTTTGTCTGTGAGAGTGTGTTTGTCTGTGAGTGTGTGTCTGTGAGTGTGTGAGAGTGTGTGTCTGTGAAAGTGTGTGTGTCTGTGAGTGTGTGTCTGTGAGTGTGTGAGAGTGTGTGTCTGTGAAAGTGTGTGTGTCTGTGAGAGTGTGTGTGTCTGTGAGTGTGTGTGTGAGTGTTTCAGATTTTGCTTTCATGCCTCTGATCATCCTTTGAAGTGAATTCTTGAAGTTGAACTTGTGTTGCCGGTGAAGCAGGACGTTTTTTATGATCTAAATACTTGTAAATCATTCTCCTTATATTTTCTTAATGCTTTCTTCTAATTAAAACCAACCACCCTGCATATTGATAATTATATATTCATTGTTACAAATATTGAATATTCGCTCAATAAACTTAAGATCTTATGAGTCTTTATTTAAATCGTCTGTGTTTATCTGGAGAGAGAAAATAAAGAATTGCCTGATAGAAATTGTGATTATGAACTAATATTCTGGTGTAGCTGGATATTTTCCTCTTGGAGCTTTGTTTAGGATTTATTTACAGTGCTTGAATGAATCTACAAAAGAATCGTATTTGTATCTTTAGTCTGTTTGTTCAGCCCTTAATTCAACACCACTAACCACCCGCCCTTCTCTTTATTCCCTTTAACGCAGATTATTTTTCCCTGCACAAACACAGCTTTGGAGAAAAATTAGGGAATGCTGCATCATTATAAGTCTTTATACATTTCTCTGATTTGTCTATAGGTATATGAGTAAACTTAACATTTTAGTTACTTATTCTATAAAATGATGTTTCAAATATTGTAATGTATATGCCAGAAAAGAAAAACAACCAAAAGACAGTGGAGAAACTATGAAAGCTGTGTTTCACCAAACATCGAAGTTAAATAATTTGTGAGTTAAAATTAGTTATTTGAGGTCTGAGAACACTGAAGCTTTTTGATATTTTGACCATCATTTTCTCCAATAAATGCTCTTGATGACAGTTTTTTTCAGTGGTTTATAGAAAAAAACTTGATTTTGCTCCAACATGTATATAAAATGTCTGTAGGTGTCATCCAGCTCACGGAGATTGAGTTTCACCAGGACGTTCCTCCTCATCCAAGAGGCTTCATCATCTACAGCAGACTGTTGGGAGTTCCACATATCAAAACAGTGAGTTTAATCAGTTTAATTAAACTAAATATTCATTATTCATGCTGGTACCCGTCATCGGTGTTGCGCAATCTACGGAGGAGCTTTTACCGTAGTGCACTGAGCACAGGTGCACAGCAGGTTCACACACACACCGCATTAAAGGACGCGCCATCGATTTCATCAAGTGCGCCTTATGGTGGGACAATACGGTGACCCGTATTGATCCATGTATAAGGGCATCGGAGTATAAGACGCAGGGCGGTGTGTGAGAACACGAGAGGCTTTTAGGGGCCCTTATAGTGCAGGAAATACGGTACTAGTCAGCTCTAAATCTCAACTCTGGTTAAAGAACTGGAAATAAGATTTTATTTCAGATCTGCCCCCACATCTACCCCCCCTCCACCATACCCCCCCAGAACTACCCCCTCCACCATACCCCCCACATCTACCCCCTCCACCATACCCCCCAGAACTACCCCCTCCACCATACCCCCCACATCTACCCCCCTCCACCATACCCCCCCAGAACTACCCCCTCCACCATACCCCCCCACATCTACCCCCCTCCACCATACCCCCCCAGAACTACCCCCTCCACCATACCCCCCCACATCTACCCCCTCCCACCATACCCCCCAGAACTACCCCCTCCACCATACCCCCCACATCTACCCCCTCCACCATACCCCCCAGAACTACCCCCTCCACCATACCCCCCCCACATCTACCCCCTCCACCATACCCCCCAGAACTACCCCCTCCACCATACCCCCCAGGATGTACCCCCCCTCCACCATACCCCCCCAGAACTACCCCCTCCACCATACCCCCCAGAACTACCCCCTCCACCATACCCCCCAGAACTACCCCCTCCACCATACCCCCCACATCTACCCCCCTCCACCATACCCCCCAGGATGTACCCCCTCCACCATACCCCCCAGAACTACCCCCTCCACCATACCCCCCACATCTACCCCCTCCACCATACCCCCCAGAACTACCCCCTCCACCATACCCCCCAGAACTACCCCCTCCACCATACCCCCCACATCTACCCCCTCCACCATACCCCCCCAGGATGTACCCCCTCCACCATACCCCCCACATCTACCCCCCCTCCACCATACCCCCCCACATCTACCCCCCTCCACCATACCCCCCCAGAACTACCCCCTCCACCATACCCCCCACATCTACCCCCTCCACCATACCCCCCAGAACTACCCCTCCACCATACCCCCACATCTACCCCCTCCACCATACCCCCACATCTACCCCCTCCACCATACCCCCCAGATGTACCCCCTCCACCATACCCCCCAGAACTACCCCCTCCACCATACCCCCCAGATGTACCCCCTCCACCATACCCCCCAGAACTACCCCCTCCACCATACCCCCACATCTACCCCCCTCCACCATACCCCCACATCTACCCCCTCCACCATACCCCCCCAGAACTACCCCCTCCACCATACCCCCCACATCTACCCCCTCCACCATACCCCCCCACATCTACCCCCCTCCACCATACCCCCCCCACATCTACCCCCTCCACCATACCCCCCCACATCTACCCCCCTCCACCATACCCCCCCAGATGTACCCCCTCCACCATACCCCCCCAGAACTACCCCCCTCCACCATACCCCCCCAGATGTACCCCCTCCACCATACCCCCCCAGAACTACCCCCTCCACCATACCCCCCAGAACTACCCCCTCCACCATACCCCCCACATCTACCCCCCTCCACCATACCCCCCAGATGTACCCCCTCCACCATACCCCCCAGAACTACCCCCTCCACCATACCCCCCAGAACTACCCCCTCCACCATACCCCCCACATCTACCCCCCTCCACCATACCCCCCAGAACTACCCCCTCCACCATACCCCCCACATCTACCCCCTCCACCATACCCCCCACATCTACCCCCCTCCACCATACCCCCCAGAACTACCCCCTCCACCATACCCCCCAGAACTACCCCCTCCACCATACCCCCCACATCTACCCCCCTCCACCATACCCCCCAGATGTACCCCCTCCACCATACCCCCCAGAACTACCCCCCTCCACCATACCCCCCAGAACTACCCCCTCCACCATACCCCCCACATCTACCCCCCTCCACCATACCCCCCAGAACTACCCCCTCCACCATACCCCCCAGATGTACCCCCTCCACCATACCCCCCCAGAACTACCCCCTCCACCATACCCCCCCAGAACTACCCCCTCCACCATACCCCCCACATCTACCCCCCTCCACCATACCCCCCAGATGTACCCCCTCCACCATACCCCCCAGAACTACCCCCTCCACCATACCCCCCAGAACTACCCCCTCCACCATACCCCCACATCTACCCCCCTCCACCATACCCCCCAGAACTACCCCCTCCACCATACCCCCCACATCTACCCCCCTCCACCATACCCCCCACATCTACCCCCCTCCACCATACCCCCCAGAACTACCCCCTCCACCATACCCCCCACATCTACCCCTCCACCATACCCCCCAGAACTACCCCCTCCACCATACCCCCCAGGATGTACCCCCTCCACCATACCCCCACATCTACCCCCTCCACCATACCCCCCAGAACTACCCCCTCCACCATACCCCCCCACATCTACCCCCTCCACCATACCCCCCCAGAACTACCCCCTCCACCATACCCCCCACATCTACCCCCCCTCCACCATACCCCCCAGAACTACCCCCCACCATACCCCCACATCCCCCCTCCACCATACCCCCACATCTACCCCCTCCACCATACCCCCCAGAACTACCCCCTCCACCATACCCCCCACATCTACCCCCTCCACCATACCCCCAGAACTACCCCCTCCACCATACCCCCCACATCTACCCCCTCCACCATACCCCCCAGAACTACCCCCTCCACCATACCCCCCACATCTACCCCCTCCACCATACCCCCACATCTACCCCCTCCACCATACCCCCCAGAACTACCCCCTCCACCATACCCCCCACATCTACCCCCCTCCACCATACCCCCCCAGAACTACCCCCTCCACCATACCCCCCCACATCTACCCCCCTCCACCATACCCCCCCAGAACTACCCCCTCCACCATACCCCCCACATCTACCCCCTCCACCAACCCCCCACATCTACCCCCTCCACCATACCCCCCCACATCTACCCCCTCCACCATACCCCCCACATCTACCCCCTCCACCATACCCCCCCAGGATGTACCCCCCAGATCTAACCCCCTCCAGATCTACCCCCCAAGATCTACCCCCCTCCACCAGACCCCCCAGAACTACCCCCCACCAGATCTACCCCCCAGATCTACCCCCACCATACCCCCTACCTCCAGATCGCCCCCCCCAGATCCACCCCCTCCTCCACCTGACACTGAACCAACCCTATAATATGCCCCCCCCCGCCACCATACCCCCCCATCTACCCCCCGAACTACCCCCCTCCGGGCCTCTGGGTGTCGCTGTGCCCCCCCGCTCTCACGCTCTAAAGCGGATGTGCGGGGGCGGGCCCTGACGTCAGCGCCTGTGACGTCGGCGGCTGTGACGTCACGGAGCTGGTGCAGCCTCTCTCCCGGTCGCAGCAGAGCGGAGCCGCCATTTTGAGACAGCCGCCAAGTAAGAGCCTTTAACCTTCGAACACGGCCTCGGTCCTGGGGGGCGCCGGCGGGGGGGGCTCCTCTAGCTGCCGCCTGTCGACCCGAGCCGCTGCGGAAGCCGGCGGGAGCCTCCTGGCCCCGCTGGAGCCGGCCACCTTGAAGCGGTCACATTAGCCTAGCACGCTGGCTAGCCCTTTAACCTAACCCGTCCTGGAGGACGGGTTAGGTTAAAGTTGTTAAAGTTAGGGTTAGAGGGGCTAGGGGTTAAGAGAGGGTAGGGTAGGGGTAGGGTTAGGACTGGGTTAGGGTTAGGGTTTAGTTAGGGGGGTAGGGAGCGCCGGCCGTCCTCCAGGACTGGGTTAGGTTAAAGTTGTTAGGGTTGGGGTTTAGTTAGGGTTTAGTTAGGGTTTAGTTGGGGTTTAGTTAGGGTTTAGTTAGGGTTTAGTTAGGGTTTAGTTAGGGTTAGGGGGTAAAGTTGGGGTTAGGGGGGTAAAGGTAGGGTTTAGTTAGGTTGGGGGGTGTTAACGGGGGTAGGGAGCCGGCCGTCCTCCAGGACTGGGTTAGGTTAAAGTTAAACTTGGGGTCATTAAGCTTACTAAAGTTAACTAAAGGTTAACTAACTAAAAGTTAGGCAGGTTAGGGTGTAGTTAGGCCTGGGGGCGGTTAACCCCCCAGGCCTAACCCTGATAACGTGTGCTCCCCCAGCAGCATGTACCCCACCGCCCTGACCCAGCTGGCCCGGGCCAACCCCTTCAGCGCCCCCCTCTTCAGCCTCCACAGAGCCGACGAGCCCCCGCCCCGCTACCAGCACCGGAGGCTGGCTGCCGCCGCCACGGCCGACGGTACGGGGGCGCCTGGTCTGGGGGGCAAAGAAGCACGGGCATGGTTTAGGGGGGGTCAACCAGCACCATGATGGTTTAGGGGGGGTCAACCAGCACCATGATGGTTTAGGGGGGGTCAACCAGCACCATGATGGTTTAGGGGGGGTCAACCAGCCACTTGATGGTTTAGGGGGGGTCAGAGGAGAGGCTGAGGTCTGAGCAGGCCACAGCCCTCTGGAGGACACCGAAGGACAACATCTCTTTCTGTCCTCTGGAGTTTAAACCAAGGAGGTCACCTTTGAGACTGGTTCTGGTACTGGGAACTGGTACTGGTACTCAGCTTCTGGGTCTCAGGCTCTCTGGTACTGGGCTCTCTGACTCCCAGAGGCTCCCCTCCCAACTGAGGTGTCGGCCCTGACTGCCCCTCCTCGTGTCCTTGGCGGAGGCAGAGGACTGGGGACTCGTCCCTGGAGCTGGACTCTTCCAGCCCTCATGTTTTGGGCTCAGACGTCTCCTGAGGACGATGCATGCACACAAAGCTGGCCCTGGTGAACCGAAGCTCCTCACTAGTGTGATGAAATGCGGGACATGAGGGGTGGGGGGGCTTTGACCTTGAGGTTGAGGGTCGCAGGAAGGTGCCATGTCTGTGTTCTCACAGTCTCGCTGTGTTTCAGAGGGAGACAGTTGTGAGTTCGGCTCTCAGAAGTATTTCGTCCTGTGTGGATTTGGTGGGATTCTGAGCTGTGGCACCACACACACAGCAGTCGTTCCCCTCGATCTGGTCAAATGCAGAATGCAGGTCTGTCTCCATGACGTCGCACGCGTTCTCCTCACGTTCTCGGCCTGCATGGGAGTGCTGGTCTGATCCCAGTTCTGTGACCTTCTGTTGTGACGTGATTCCCTGATCCTGGAGTAATCACCCCACGGATGCATGAACTCCGTACTGTTGTGTGTTTGATCACTGCCCGCCGAGCTGCTCCTGATCCCCACTGAGAGGACACCGGTCAGCCGTGAAGGTCACTGGTGTCACGCATCAACTGGAAAACTCCGGAATGTTGATACTGGTGTTTGACCCAGTCAGCTGGTTATCAGGACACGAGCAGTGATATTGGTGTTGTCATGAAATGGTGATTGATCAGAGGGGTAAGTACAGACGGAATGCAGGACAGAATTGTGAATTTTGATTTGTTGATTGACTCCTACTGAGCTCGTGTTAATCAAAGGTTAAAGGACCATACGAGGCGAAAAGGTCAACTCAAAGACGTGTTCAGTACTAAACGCTACAGCTTGATCAGATGTGACCTTTGCAGTAGGTGTCTCTGAAGCCTCCTGTGGCCCTTTGACCTTCACTGGTGTAATGTGACATGTTCAGGCGGAGCCTCTGATGGAGACGGGGTCTGCTGCTCCAGGACGCCCGTCCCCACCAGACAGCTCTGTGCTGATCCTGATCTTGTCTGTGTTGCATGTGACCCTGCATGTTGCATGTTGTTTTCCTAATCACAGATGAAGTGAGCTGTGAGTTCGGCTCTTCAAAGTACTATGCCCTGTGTGGGTTTGGGGGCATCCTGAGCTGCGGCCTCACACACACAGCGGTGGTGCCCCTCGACCTGGTCAAGTGCCGACTGCAGGTTTGTATGGAATCTGAACAGTGAGGAAGGCAGCAGCTCCAACAGACTGTCAGACAGATGCTCGAGGAGGCTGGACCTTAACACCAGTCCCTCTAACTCCACTCTAATAAATCAGTGATCCCACAACACATGGTCCTGTTGTGCCTGTTGTCAGTGTTGACCAGGGCTGCACCTGTCAGGGAAACTGGAATCACACGCTCAGATGCGGCCCTAAGAGTCGCCGTGCATGTAAACACATGTTGCGATGCATCTCTGCTGTAGGTTTGCTCTGGTGGCAGCTGAAGGGTTAATAACACAGAGCAGAAATGAATCAGACTTGAGCCACATCTGACACAATCCAGTTTAGATGCTTTTCTCTGCCACCAGGAGGAGCTGTAGGAGTTGTTGCTCCATGATGAAGCCATTAGGATTCTGAAAACCACACGTGCCCCCCCCCCCACACACACACACACACACACACACACACACTCACACTAATCCGAGCATCAAACAGTTCTGAACCACCAGTGTTCAAACGCGTGTCCATCACTCAGAAATGACCCAGTTGGTAGGTGGGTCAAAACCAGGAGACGTTAAAACGTCTCAGTTCCAGGACTGTTTCACGACATTTAACCACGCTTCACGACGCCGTTGTCGCACGTTAATTTCTGGATGGACGTGAATTTCCCCGTCTGGTGCAGCCCTGATGTTGACGGTCCTGATGACGGGAGCCATCACCACGACACTCAGAGTTCCTGGTCCTAACGTCCTCATGCGCTGCTCCTCCTCAGGTGGACCCAGATAAATACAAAAGCATCGGCAATGGCTTCTCGGTGACGATAAAGGAGGACGGGGTCCGAGGGCTGGCCAAGGGCTGGGCCCCCACCTTCATCGGCTACTCCATGCAAGGACTCTGCAAGTTTGGTTTCTACGAAGTTTTCAAGATCCTGTACAGTGACCTGCTGGGAGAGGTGAGGGTTCAGCCAGCTGAGCACAGCATGGGTGTGTGTGTGAGTGTGTAACCCTGGGCTCGGCTCCACAGGAGAACACCTACCTCTGGAGGACGTCGCTCTACCTGGCTGCCTCAGCCAGCGCGGAGTTCTTTGCAGACATCGCTCTGGCTCCAATGGAGGCCGTGAAGGTTCGTATCCAAACCCAGCCGGGCTACGCCAACACCCTCAGGCAGGCTGTCCCCAAGATGTTTGCAGAGGAGGGGCTCTGGGCGTGAGTATGCTCTCTCCTCATCTTCTCACAGCAGAGACCAGTTAGTTCATTTGGCTATTGTGAAGTCACATCATCTGCATTTAATACAGCTGTGGCATGATCAGATCTCTGAAATGAGTCTTGCTTTGTCATCTGTGATTCATGTTATTGTAGTAATGATAATTATTATTATTATTATTATTATAGTTGTTCTTGTGGTTGCCCCTGTGTAGACTGGGTTGGTCACACGCTCCTTAGATCCACCTCTGGAGGGCGCTGTTCTCTGAGCAGCTCCTCAGCAGCTTCCTGCTGTCCTGTCGGAGGTGCTTGAGTCATTGGCGTGTTAGAAGAGTCCACCTGTCCTCCAGCCTCCCTGCAGCACCGCCGCCTGTGTCCCACCACAGGAAGCTTGCGGTGTTGTCCTGCTGGGGGACGGACACGTGTTTGGTGTCTGTGCTTCAACCTGACCTGGGGGGAGGCGTGTTGTTGAGCCGTTGGGATGTTGTGTGTGATGTGCTCCAGGTTCTATAAGGGCGTGGTCCCCCTGTGGATGAGGCAGATCCCCTACACCATGATGAAGTTCGCATGCTTTGAGCGGACCGTGGAGATGCTCTACAAGTACGTGGTGCCCAAACCTCGCAGCGAGTGCAGCAAGTCGGAGCAGCTGGTGGTCACCTTCGTGGCTGGTTACATCGGTGAGTGTGTGTGTGTGTGTGCGTGTGCGTGTGTGTGTGACACCAGAGGTTTGTATGTGTACACCTGAGCATCATCCACTTGGTGGATTTTAAAAGTGTTCATTGTAGTTTTCACCTGTTCAGTTCCTCTTTAATGTTTCACACCTGCTGCCTTTAGTAGATGATCAAATCCATAGAGATGTCCTATCAGGCTGTTGGTCCGCTGTTTCTGGCTGTTTTTCTCCGACTGTTTCTGACTGTTTGTCCCTGACTGTTGTGCGTCCACAGCTGGAGTGTTCTGCGCCATCGTGTCCCACCCTGCTGACTCTGTGGTGTCGGTGCTGAACAAGGAGAAAGGCAGCACGGCTGTGCAGGTCCTGAAGAGGCTGGGCCCTAAAGGTGCGTATCCATGGTGACGCAGCTGTACACGCTCCTTAGATCCACCTCTGGAGGGCGCTGTTCTCTGAGCAGCTCCTCAGCAGCTTCCTGCTGTCCTGTCGGAGGTGCTTGAGTCATTGGCGTGTTAGAAGAGTCCACCTGTCCTCCAGCCTCCCTGCAGCACCGCCGCCTGTGTCCCACCACAGGAAGCTCGCGGTGTTGTCCTGCTGGGGGACGGACATTGACGGCGTCCTGCAGCCGTGCTCTGGAGCTCGGACTCAGGTGCTGGTCCTTCTGTCTGCAGGTGTCTGGAAGGGCCTGGTTGCTCGTATCATCATGATCGGTACTCTGACCGCGCTGCAGTGGTTCATCTACGACTCCGTCAAGGTGTACTTCCGCCTGCCCCGCCCCCCTCCCCCAGAGATGCCCGAGTCCCTGAAGAAGAAGCTGGGCCTGACAGAGTGAACCCCCCCACAGCAGGGTTCTGTATTTATGTCTTCTCCTGTCCTCCTGGAGATCCACCTGGAACTGTCCAAACATTAGTCTGCTTTTGTCACTTCCTGTCCTCTAGAACGTGTTGAAGCTCTAATAAAAGAGGTTCCCTGAACGTTTCTGCTCGTTTGTTTCTGACCTGAGAAGCAGCTTCTTGTTCCCAGCTGTGACCCACAGACACGAAGCCCCGAGGAACTGGACCAGAACCACCCGAGATGTCATAAAAGTATTCTGATGGGTGAATGTTCTGGTCCAGGTGGACCTTCAGCACCAGGACTGACCTTTGACATGCTGGTCCAGAGTCACCTCCCACATCCTTCTAGTTCTGGACACCTAGAAGGTGTGGAAGTACGACATGATTCTGTTGTTGAACCTGATAAGAACATGGAAGACAGGAGGGTTTCCTGGAGATGGAGGACCTCCGAGAGCGTCTGGAGGACCTCCGAGAGCGTCTGGAGGACCTCGGGAGGCGTCTGGAGGACCTCGGGAGGACCTCCGGAGGCGTCTGGAGGACCTCCGGAGGCGTCTGGAGGACCTCGGGAGGCGTCTGGAGGACCTCCGGAGGCGTCTGGAGGACCTCGGGAGGCGTCTGGAGGACCTCGGGAGGCGTCTCGAGGACCTCGGGAGGCGTCTGGAGGACCTCCGGAGGCGTCTGGAGGACCTCGGGAGGCGTCTGGAGGACCTCCGGAGGCGTCTGGAGGACCTCGGGAGGCGTCTGGAGGACCTCGGGAGGCGTCTGGAGGACCTCGGGAGGCTGCTGTTGCAGCAGGAACTCTGCTGTGATTGGTGGGCTCACCACGTCCCTCGTGACGGTTCCGCTGCATTGATGGAAATAGGTGGAGATGTTTTTCCTCCAGATAAAAGCAGCAGTTAAAGGTTCTCATCTCATTTGCTACACCAGATGGAGGAGAGCACTTTGTCCACCACAGGGCCACGGCATCACGCGTAATCGTCCTTTTGTCTGCTGGGAGGACGAGTGTCCTCGTGGGGGACGCTGTGACGTCCTGCTGCAGTAATGCTGCGGGGTCAGAGGAAATGGCTCCATTTGCTGCTCTTCAGCTCGTTACTGGAGCCTGATGGAGCCGTCGTCTCACTCACATGCGACCTGGACATCTCTGAGGCCACGTCCAGCTGTCCACAGCTGGATCGGCCCTGTCTCAGCTCCACAGCTGTCTCCAGAAGCCCAACCAGAGGTGGACGCTGGTCCTGGAGGGTCCTGTCCAGGGTGTCTTCCTGTAGAAGGCTGAATGAATGGAGACGTCCCTACTCCTGGAGATGGTGTCCAAACTGGTTTGAGCACTTGAACATCTTCATATCTGCTGGTGCACCTGTGGAACCTGTGCAGGGTGACCCCACGCTCAGCTGTCTGCTGGCCCAGATCCAGATGTTCTCTTGGTTTATGATCCTCGTGGGCTCATTCAAGCTGTCTGATCTGAGCCCTTCAGGTCCTGTGTGCTCCTTTATTTATCCCTCCCTCTATTCCTCTCTCCCTCCCTCCCTCTCTTCCTTCTTTCTTCCCTCTTTCTTCCTTCATTCCTCCCTCTCTTCCTTCCTCCCTCTCTCCCTCCCTCTCTTCCTTCCTCCCTCTCTCACTCCCTCTTTTCCTTCCTCCCTCTCTCCCTCCCTCTCTTCCTTCCTCCCTCTCTTCCTCCCTCTCTTCCTTCCTCCCTCTCTCACTCCCTCCCTTCCTCCCTCTCTCCCTCCCTCTCTTCCTCCCTCTCTCACTCCCTCCCTCTCTTCCTTCCTCCCTCTCTCCCTCCCTCTCTTCCTTCCTCCCTCTCTCACTCCCTCCCTTCCTTCCTCCCTCTCTCACTCCCTCCCTTCCTCCCTCTCTCCCTCCCTCTCTTCCTTCCTCCCTCTCTCACTCCCTCCCTTCCTCTCTCCCTCCCTCTCTTACTCCTTCCCTCCCCCACCGTTCTTTGGGACGCTCAACCCAAACGCGTTTGGACCTGTCGGCCACCGTCCACCGGTCGTGGTCACGTGACGGCCGGTGGCCAGGTAGACGGACAGGTGAGCGTGTGATGGTGCGTTCAGGGTGTCGCTGATCAGAGTGGTGACAGCGGATTACAAGACCCATCTCTCTGAGTATTTCACTGTTTAACTCCCTCACTATTTAACTAACTAACTAACTAACTAACCTGCTCGTTAGTTGTCGGTTGATCCAGAAACGACTCGAAGCTGTTGTCAGTTACTCCGTTAGTTTGTCTCGTTTTAGTATTTTTATTGACTTTACTCGGTAACTTTACTCAGAAGCTGCTCCAGTCTGGTCAGTCCCGCTGAAATTGATCTTTAAAGGCTGGTTTTCTGGAGAGGAACGACTCAGCCGGGATACCTGGTCAGGTTAGGGTCAGGTTAGGGTCAGGTTAGGATCAGGTTAGGATCAGGTTAGGGTCAGGTTAGGATCAGGTCAGGGTGGGTTAGGGTTAGGTTAGGGTTAGGGTCAGGTCAGGGTGGGTTAGGTCAAGGTTAGGGTCAGGTCAGGGTGGGTTAGGGTTAGGTCAAGGTTAGGGGCCAGGTCAGGGTGGGTTAGGGTTAGGTTAGGGTTAGGGGCCAGGTCAGGGTGGGTTAGGGTTAGGTTAGGGTTAGGGGCCAGGTCAGGGTGGGTTAGGGTTAGGTTAGGGTTAGGGGCCAGGTCAGGGTGGGTTAGGGTCAGGTTAGGGTTAGGGGGCAGGTTAGGGTTAGGTTAGGGTTAGGGGGCAGGTTAGGGTTAGGGGCCAGGTCAGGGTTGGTTAGGGTTAGGGGCCAGGTCAGGGTTAGGGGCCAGGTCAGGGTGGGGTAGGGTCAGGATCAGGTTAGGGTCTCTGGTTCTTCACCTCTTCGGTCCGTTACTGTGACGTTGTCTCCGTGTCTGATCTCCAGAATCAGAACCTTCTTTGGAAGCTGCTGCTCATCCAGGAACGATGGAGAACTCCTTCAGAGATACTGAGGCCGATGAGTTTGGTGAGTGAGGGTAGTCCAGCTTCACCTCGCCTGGACCGCCAGCGGCTTCCTCCAGATGTTCTGAAGCTCTGGTCTCCTTCTGAAGACAGCAGAGCCAACTGGGACCCGGACAGACTCCTGCAGTGTCCCTTTGACCCCAACCACAAGATCCGCACCTCCCGCTTCCCCTTCCACATCATCAAGTGTCGAAAGGTGAGACGACCTTCAGATCAAAGATCTTCAGATCAAAGAGCTTTGATCAAATCATTGAGCTCGTTGACAATGCCGTCGATTGTCTCCTTGGACCTCTGGGTCTGGCCTAAGTGCCTGTGTTGGTGGACAGAACCATCCGAAGCTGGCCGCTGAGCTGAGGACCTGCCCCTTCAACGCTCGCCACCTGGTTCCTCAGCTGGAGCTGCAGGCGCACAAGGAGACCTGCCCGGACCGCACACCTGAGGTCCAGGGCGAAGGTGAGGCCGCCGCCGCCGCCGCCGCTGGACGACAGTCACCATATTTGCGCTTGTCTGAACCAGCAGGAACCACGAGGACCTTCAACTGGAAGCTCCCAGTGAGGACCAGTGGGAACGCAGTCGACAACGAGGACTGGGACAAAGGTAGCGTCCCCAGGAGGCTCTAGCCGCGGTCACATGACTCACACCTTCACTTCCTCCCCAGAGGCCGACGACTCTGCTCCTCCGTTCGTGCTCCGGGTGAAGACGGGCCCAGAAGGGAAGTGAATGCTCTTCTCAACCCTTTCTTCACGGCTGAAGTTATTTGAAGGCGTCTTGTCTCATTCCTCTGCAGAGCAACTCCCAAATCAACCACCACCCTCAAACTGGCTCCAGCTTCAAAACGCTCCCTGGTCCAACTTCTGATCGCTTCTTTCTTTAAACGTACACACAAACATGCAAGTGTCTTTTAAAACCTTCTTTTATGCTGTTTTAACCTGTCTTTGTAAGAGGCCGATCCTCCGGACGATTCAAAGGATTAAAGAACATCTCCTTCCAATGACCTAATGATTTAATTTTACAAACATTTAAGTAATAGGTGAGTAAGTAATAAGTAATTAGTATTGTCTGAATAGTATAGTAGTGCATTGAAATGTTACAGGGTAACAGAAGGTGCTTAATAGTTAACATTTAACAAGATTAAAACCTTTGAGTGTGCAGTCATGACCACTAGGTGGCAGCAGCGACCGCATTTACCTCCTTAATCTGCTCTATGACTCAAATTTAATCCTTGATTTATGTCTTGCCAGTGGGCCTCAAATGTATTTATGAGCCTCATTGATGTGGTGGGATGACTCGGCTGTTGGAGGTCGCTGTCGTTATGGATAGAGGTATGAGCCCCCCCCCCCGCTGGATTTGGGCCACCCATGTAAAACACAAAATCATGATTTGAAATAAGACAAAAATGTAAATGATCATGGGACTTGATGATTTATATTGAGATTATCAATCTTTATCAATCACTCAATCTTTATTTATACAGCGTCTTATACAATCAAAATAGTTTCAAGGCCTTTCCAGGATCCCAGGACCTAACCCCAGACAAGCAACAGTGGCAAGGAAAAACTCCCCTTTAACAGGAAGAAACCTTGAGCAGGACCATAGTCTGTCTATGATAGTAACTGAACTACAAGGTTAGTAACAATAAGCTTTATCAAAGAGGTAGGTTTTAAGTCTGGTCCTGAAAGTAGAGATGGAGTCAGCCTCCCGTACCTGGACAGGGAGCTGGTTCCATAGGAGGGGGGCCTGGTAGCTAAATGCTCGGCCCCCCAGTCTACTCCCAAAGACTCTGGGAACCACAAGTAGACCAGCGTTCTGAGAGCGGAGCAGTCTATTGGGCTGATAAGGTATCACTAGCTCCTCCAGGTAGGATGGAGCTAGGCCTCTGAGGACCTTGTAGGTCAAGAGGAGGGTTTTAAAAATGATTCTGAATTTAACGGGCAGCCAATGAAGAGACGCCAGTACAGGAGTTATGTGATCTCTTTGGTCAATACCTGTCAGAACTCTGGCTGCAGCATTTTGGATCACCTGGAGGCTTCTTAAAGAGTTGTTTGGGCACCCTGATAATAAAGAATTACAATAGTCCAGCCTGGAAGTAACAAAAGCATGGACTAACTTTTCAGCATCATGCTGCAACACTTCCTGATCTTTGTGATGTTCCTCAGGTGAACAAAGGCACTTCTACAGACAAATTTGATGTGTGAGTTAAAGGAGAGGTTCTGATCAAAAGTTACTCCTAGATTCCTCACAGAGAGACTAGATTCTAAGGAGATACCATCTAGAGTGATAATGTGATCTAACCTATCCCTGAGAGGTTCAGGACCTGGGTTGAGGAGAAGGAAATTTGAAGACATCCAGGACTTTATGTCCTTAAGACAGGTCTGGAGCTTCACTAACTTCTCTGTCTCCTCTGGTTTCATGGATAAATAAAGCTGAGTGTCATCAGCATAACAATGAAAATTTATCCCATGCTGCCGAATAATGTTTCCTAAGGGAAGCATGTACAAGGTGAAGAGGATTGGTCCAAGTACAGAACCTTGAGGGACTCCGTGGCTAATCCTACTGTATGAAGAGGGAACACCATGGACAAGAGCAAACTGGTATCTATCGGATAAATATGATCTAAACCAGTCTAGTGCTGTCCCTTTAATCCCAACCAAGTGTTCCAGTCTCTGTAACAGGATGCTGTGATCAACTGTATCAAAAGCAGCACTGAGGTCCAGCAGAACCAGCATAGAAACCAGTCCATGATCTGAAGCTATGAGAAGATCATTGGTAACTTTAAGAAGTGCTGTTTCTGTGCTGTGGTGAGCTCTAAAGCCTGACTGAAACATCTCAAACAGGCTAAGATTAAAATAGTAACAATAAATAATAAATAATCTCTCTCGTGGACTACAGCTCATCCTAATCCTTTTAATCCTAATCCTTTCATAGGTCATTGAACCTCAGCAGCACCCTGATGTTCATGGTTCTTTACATTTCAATATGGTGGAACGTCACCATTTACACCTGAAATGTGTGTGTGTGTGTGTGTGTGTGTGTGTGTGTGTGTGTGTGTGTGTGTGTGTGTGTGTGGTTTAAGCCCACATCAGGATCAGCCTCATATCTTAATCTGAAATGGATCAATATAACAACTTCACCCAAATTAGCCACAGCAGCTGTGGACCGTCTTTGTTCCACCAACTAAAGATCGCAGACGCCTCGTCGACCTCGTTGACCTTGTTGACCTCCCCACCAGAGCCCACTGTTGCAGCTCCAGAGAAGTTTGAGAGGAGTTCATTGATGCTTCATATGAGTTACGCTGACTGCGTGATGTTAGCACCTTGAAGCTTTTGCATGGAGTCCAGAGATTAGGACCTAGAGTCTACAGCCTAGTGCAGGGGTCTCCAAGCTCTCCCCCAAAGGTCCGTGAGGCTACAGGTTCTGGTCCAACCCAGCAGCAGCAGCACCAGACTGGACTCACTTCATCAACTCATCTGAGTCTTCAACAGTTGACTGGTCAAACTGGGTGAGCTGGACTGGTGGAACAAGAACCTGCAGCCACACGGCCCTTTGGGGAGGAGCTGGAGACCCCTGGTCTGGAGCCTGAAGCCTGGAGTCTTGAGGCTATAGAGGGGGAACCTAGACCCTGGAGCATGGAGCAGGAAGCATGGAGCTTAGAGACTAGACCCTTGACCTGGATCCTGTAACTTGGAGCCTGAAGTTTGTGAAGCTTGGATCATGGATTGTGGACCATGAAGCCTATAGCCTGGAGCCTAGACCCTGGAGCATAGTGCTGGGGCATGGAGCCTGGAGTGTGGAGGGGAGAGATTTGGGCCTGGAAGCATGGAGCCTAGAGCTGGAGTCTAGTGCTGAAGCCTGAAGCCTGGTGCCTTGAGCATTGAGCCTATATCCTATAGCCTAGAGCCTGGAGCGTAGATCCTTGAGCCTGGGGCTGGTGTGTGAAGCTGAGATTGTGAAGACTCTGGAGGATGGATCCTTGAGTCTGGAACATGGTATGTGGAGCCTGGTGTATGGAGCCTTGAATCTGTGGTCAGATGTTCTCCTGGTTTATGATCCTTGTTGTCCAGCCAAGAGCCTTGAGCCTGAACCCTGAAGCCTGGAGTCTGGAGCCTATAGAGGTGGAACCTAGACCTTGCAGCATAAAGCTGGGAGCCTGGATCCTAGAGCTTAGTGCTTAGTGTTTAGAGATAAGTGCTTAGAGCTTTGAGCTTAGAGTCTAGAGCCTGAAGCTTTGAGCCTGGACTGTAGATCCTGGAACATGAATCATAGACAATGGAGTCAAAAGCTTGCAGCCTAGACACTGGAGGCTGGAGCCAAGAGCTTGGGACCTGGAAGCTAGATCCTTAAGCCTCGATACTGGATCCTGATGGCTGGAGGATAGAATTGGAGCTCACAGCATAGAGACTGGAGACTAGAGCCTAGAGTCAAGATCCTGGAGACTAGAGCTGGATGCTGGAGCATAGAGCTGGAGCAGGGAGCCTATAACCAAAGCCAGGAGCCCAGAGCCTGGAGTATGGAAGCTGGAGCATAGAGCTGCAGCCTAAAGTCTAGAGCTCAGACCTGGATCATGGAGACTGGAAACTATCACCTGGAGCCTGGGGACAGGAGCCAGGACCCTGGGACCTGGAGCCTTTAGTTTTGAGCCTTGAACCTAGAGCCTGGAGGCTAGAGTCTGCAGCCTATACCCCAAGGTTGGAGCTTGAAGCATGGAGCACAGAGTTGAAGTCTAGAGCTGAAGCCTGGTACCTTGAGCATGGAGTCTATATCATGTAGTTTAGAGCCTGGAACTTAGATACCTGAACCTGGGGCCTGGAGTGTGAAGCCTAGATGCTGGAGGCTGGACTCTGGAGCATGGATCTTTAATCATCCCGGTGGGACGGAAAACCCGGCTGGATTGAGGCCCTCATAGGACCTATAGCCTGCAGCCTGGAGCCTGGAGCCTGGGGCCTGGGGCCTGGAGTGTGAAGCTTAGATCCTGGAGCATGGACTCTGGAGCGTGTATCCTCAAGCCTGGAGGCTGAAACAGGGATCATGGAACATGGATCATGAATCATGGAGCATGGAGCATATAGCCCTGAGCCTGGAGCATGGAGGACTGAGGATGGAACCTAGAATCTGGACCACGAGGCTTAGAGGTTGGAGCCTAGAACCTGGTTCCTGGTGCCCAGAGATGTGAAGCTGGAGCATGTAGCTGAGAGCCTGGAGCCTAGGTCCGAAGGCTTATAGCCTGGAACCTAGAGCCTAGAGCTTAGAGCTGGAGCCTGGAGCTTGGAGCCTTGAGGCTGGAAACTTGAGCCCAGAGTTCTGACCCTGGAGCCTACATTCTGTAGCCTGGACCCTGGAGTTTATAGCCCAGAGCGGGAGCTTAGAGGTTATAGACTCGAGCCTAGAGCCTGGAGCCTGGAGTTTGAGTTTAAGTCCACATCAGGATCAGCCTCATATATTATTTTCAAATGTATCAATATAACAAGTGAGCCCAAGTTAGTCACAGCACCTGTGGAACAGAAGCTGCTTATTGACATTGACTTCACCAGCACCAGGAGTTAAGTGTCTTCAGAAGAGTTATGCAAGACTACATGGGTCTGCACAATGTTAGGGCCCTGAAAACCTTGAAGCTTTTAATGAACTGAACAAAGATGCTCTTCTGCCGAGAGCCTGGAGCCCAGAGATGGAGCCTGAAATCTGGATCCTGGAGCTTTGAGCCTTGAGGCTGGAGCCAGGAGCCTGAACCTCAGAGCTGCAGCTTAGAGCCTGGAGCCTGGAGCACAGAGCATAGAGCCTCAAAGCTATAGCCTGGATCCTTCAGCCTAGCACCTAGAGCTTGGTGTTTAGAGAATAGTGCTTAGACTCGATTTACCGGTCGATCTTCGTTCCTACCCTCACCTATGGTCATGAGCTTTGGGTCATGACCGAAAGAACAAGATCGCGGGTACAAGCGGCGGAAATGAGCTTCCTCCTCAGGGTGGCTGGGCTCTCCCTTACAGATAGGGTGAGAAGCTCTGCCATCAGGGAGGAGCTCGGAGTAGAGCCGCTACTCCTCCACGTCGAGAGGAGCCAGATGAGGTGGCTCGGGCATCTAGTTAGGATGCCTCCCGGGCGCCTCCCTGGTGGGGTGTTCAGGGCACGTCCCACCGGTAGGAGGCCCCCGGGAAGACCCAGGACACGCTGGAGAGACTATGTCTCTTGGCTGGCCTGGGAACGCCTGGGGATCCCCCCGGAGGAGCTGGACGAAGTAGCTGGGGAGGGGGAAGTCTGGGCTTCCCTGCTGAGGCTGCTGCCCCCGCGACCTGACCTCGGATAAGCGGGAGAAGATGGATGGATGGATGGGTGCTTAGACTGTAGAATCTAGAACCTAGTCCAGGTCCCGGACTTCAGGCTGGAGCCTGGTGTCTCCCAGACTTCAGGCTGGAGCCTGGAGTCTCCCAGACTTCAGGCTGGAGCCTGGAGTCTCCCAGACTTCAGGCTGGAGCCTGGAGTCTCCCAGACTTCAGGCTGGAGCCTGGAGTCTCCCAGACTTCAGGCTGGAGCCTGGAGTCTCCCAGACTTCAGGCTGGAGCCTGGAGTCTCCCAGACTTCAGGCTGGAGCCTGGACTACAACTGGTTCATGGCTGTAGGCTCTTAGGTCTAGGCTACAGGATCCAGGCTTCAGGTTTCAGGCTTGAGGATCTACGCTCCAGGATCTAGGCTTTACTCTCCAGGCCCCAGACTCTAAGCATTAGGCTCTAGGCTCCAGACCTGATGAAGTATAAAGACAGAATCATATATGAACAAATTTTGAAACAAGTGGATTTTGGGGAAAATGTCCACATACAGGGACAATCAATCTAAATGTTGATAATTTCATTCAAGCCCCCTGGTGGCCACTGTGAGTACCTCATTTAGACTCAGCAAGGCTCCCGTTGTATTTCAGTCCATGGTCCACAATGTCCTTCCTGACTTGTTTGTCTGTTTGCCTTGATGACATTGGGGTTTTCTGTCAGACCCCAGAGGAACCTGTGTATCTCCTTCTTTTGGCTCCAGCATCATCAGACCGCCACCTCATTCCTGGGCTTATTCGATGAACATGGATCCAGAAAAGGTCAACGCAGTCCTGAACTGGCCTGTTGACCGGAAACAGCTCCAACATTTCTGACAATTCCATTCAGTCGGGTCCTCAACTCCTCAAGCTCAATTTCTCCTGGTCCTGAGGCAGAGGCAGCTTTCAGAATGTCCTCTTCTGGAGACACCCTGCTCCATGTTCTTGTCTGTCTTGCCTTCCTCTCCTGGAAGCTGTTCCCCTACAGAGCACAACCTCGATGTGGAGAACTGGGAATTTTTGGTACTGAAGTTGTCCTTAGAGGAGTTGAGCAGCTTGTTCTAGTCTGGACTGACCACTAGAACCTTCAATACATCCATGGAGGTAAGAGGGCCAGCTCCAGGCAAGCCAGGTAGACATTGTACTTCGTCCTGGGTTCTCACAACATTAAGCAAAGTGTTCTTTCCCGACAGTCTACCAGGAGACAACCGGTGAACTGGGATGTAGAGATGGTTCAGCATGCACTGTTGGAGGCCCAGAGGACTGAGGGTTGCCCTGGGGGAGGCTCTTTATTCTGGGCTGCACTGGTTCTAGAGTGGGACCCAGTTTGAGTAGAACCTCTCTGGTTTCTACCTGAGGAACCCTGGTCTACTCAGACCACTACCCTGGTCCGTGGTTTTGTTGAAGCTTGAGTACTACTCCTGCAACAACTACTGGGAGGAACCAACCCCTTATCTGGGGAGACATCTGGTCTGTTGGACAAATAAAGTGATCTTTCACGTCAGGATCAGGATACAAGAGGAACACATTGAGGTTAGAACTGAGTCAGAGAAGAGGTGCAGCTACAATGTAGACCTTGGTTCTTTGTCAGGATCTGTACCCTACCAGCTTCAGGACCCCACCAGGATCAGGAACCTACCAGCTTCAGGACCCAACCAGCTTCAGGACCCTACCAGCTTCAGGACCCCACCAGCTTCAGGACCCTACCAGCTTCAGGACCCTACCAGCTTCAGGACCCCACCAGCTTCAGGACCCTACCAGCTTCAGGACCCTACCAGCTTCAGGACCCCACCAGCTTCAGGACCCTACCAGCTTCAGGACCCTACCAGCTTCAGGACCCAACCAGCTTCAGGACCCCACCAGCTTCAGGACCCCCAGGATAAGGATCCTACCAGGTTCAGGACCCCCAGGTTCAGGACCCCACCAGGCTCACCCTTCTCTCCTGTATGTTCATACGCTGTCGGTTGAGTGGAAGACTGCATACGCTCCAGCATTCCTCGTCCTTCCGGGTCAGCGCTCACTGTTGCTCACAGTGTGGAGTCACGTGATGCTCATCCTCTTCACTGTGAAGCCACAGAGGCGCCGCTGCACCACCCTGCCCCCACGATCAGGACCCAGGTCTGGGGGTCAGACTGGACCCTGGAGAAGAGTGGTCAGGTCTGGGGGTCAGACTGGACCCTGGAGAAGAGTGGTCAGGTCTGGGGGTCAGACTGGACCCTGGAGAAGAGTGGTCAATCATGAAACAGAGTTATTTGGGACAGTTACACATTCAGTCGTTCCCCCATCATCGACACGATTTGTGTGTTTCTGTGTGTGTGTGTGTGTGTGTGTGTGTGTGTGTGTGTGTGTGTGAGAGAGACAAAGATGGAGGCTGCTTCATGGTCTTATGTAACAGGGTGTTGGCCCCGCCCCCTCAGCCACTGACCAATCCAAAGCCTCTCTTCATCTCCTCATTCTTGGCACGCAATGGTACAGCGGCCCCCCATCCCTGACACACACACACACACACACACTCATTCACACACACACACACACACACACACTCATTCACATTCACACACACACACACACACTCATTCACACACACACACACACACACACTCATTCACACACACACACGCACACACTCATTCACACACACACACACACACTCATTCACACACACACACACACACACTCATTCACACACACACACACACACACACACACACACACATTCACATTCACACACACACACACACACACACGCACACACACACACACTCATTCACATTCACACACACACTCACACTCACACTCTGGGTTGTTAATCGAACCACTAACTAACCAGTCTGCACTAGCAATCCCCGGTACTGGTATCACTGGTTTAAGCAGCTGCAGCACTGGGGGTGAGGTTTAACCCCCCCGTGGTGAGGGGGTGAGGTTTAACCCCCCCGTGGTGAGGGGGTGAGGTTTAACCCCCCCGTGGTGAGGGGGTGAGGTTTAGGGGGGTTAACCCTCATCCTCCTGGAACAGTTGATGAAGCAGACAGACTACAGTCAACTCTTATTGTACCCTGGGACCCCCCTCGCTGATGCCCCCCCCTCACTGATGCCCCCCCCACTGATGCCCCCCTCACTGAAGCCCCCCCCCCACAGTCGCTCCAGCTCGTCGTCCTGCTGCAGCTCCTCTCTAACCTCCGCCGCCACCAGCTCCTCCTGTCGAGCCCAGCCGAACCGGACCAGCCGAACCGGACCAGAGCAGACCAGCCGAACCGGACCAGACCAGCCGAACCGGACCGGTGAGTCGCTGCTCGTCCTGGTCGGAACCAGAACGCTACATTTGAATTAAACTAAAGCAGCTGCCGCGTTTAACACGAGTCAGATTTGTTTTCCGTTGCGGGGGGGTCGGGTCCGGGGTCCTTGGTTCGGGGGGGTCGGGTCCGGGGTTCGGGGGGTTCTGTGATGAAGACCCTCCAGAACCACGCCGGTATCGGTCCATTGTCCCGCTGCACTTGACATTGAAGCCTCCTCTAGTGGACCCCCCCCGGGGGCTCAGGTGAGGGGGCGACGGGGGATGCTCAGACCCCCCCAGACCCCCCCAGACCCCCCCCGGTTTTGTGGATATTTCTCCGTTTTCGGCCTCAGCAGCATCACCGCTCATGGCGGCGCTGTTACGCAACCAGCGTCCTCACGAGGCGAGAACCCGGTGCGGGGGGGCTAACCCCCCAGGACCTGTCTGACCCCCAGGACCTGTCTGACCCCCCAGGACCTGTCTGACCCCCCAGGACCTGTCTCCCTCTCTGCACATGGTCCACATTATTAAGGTGTTGATAGTGTTAAATCGTCTGCAGGTTGATTTTGTTATAGAACTTTGAGGTTTAGTGAGAACAGGTGAGAACCTTCAGGGGCAGGTCGGGTCACAGCAGGGACTGGACCTGGACCAGGACCTGGACCTGGACCAGGACCTGGACCTGGACCAGGACCTGGACCAGGACCTGGACCAGGACCTGGACCAGGACCAGGACCTGGACCTGGACCAGGACCTGGACCAGGACCTGGACCAGGACCTGGACCAGGACCAGGACCTGGACCTGGACCTGGACCTGGACCAGGACCTGGACCAGGACCTGGACCTAAGGAAACAGTGTTGTGTGCATTCATGAGCCTCAGTGTGTAACACAGATTTATAAAGTCTTTATTAAATGAACAACGTCTGAACTTGAGATCAAAGCAAAAGGTTCTGCTTTGATGTTCTGTAGCCTTTAGAGGAGATAAAGAGCTGCTGGGTCCACTAGCCGTACTGGAGCCTCAGGGGCCGCAGGGCACCATCCTCTCCAGGACGTGACCATGGCGTCGCACCAGCAGCCTGGAGTGGATACAGCCTGTTACGGTGTAGTGGTCGTCAGCGGTGGGCTGAGGACTGCACACCTGAAGGTCCGCCCTCAAAGTCTGCTGCTGGTGCCTGGAGACATTGAATCTAAAAACCCAAACACACACTAAACACTTGTAACTTATTAATGTTACCACCATCTGTGGTGATTCTGGGGCGTTTCAAGGGTGTTTCCAGGGTGATTCAAGGGTGTTTCAAGGTGATTCTGGGGCGTTTCAAGGGTGTTTCCAGGGTGATTCCAGGGTAATTCTAGTGTGTTTCAAGGGTCTTTCCAGGGTGATCCCAGGATGTTTCAAGCTGATTCAAGGGTGTTTCAAGGTGATTCCAGGATATTCTACGAGGTGTTTCAAGGGTAATTCCAGGATGATTCAAGGTGATTCAAGGAGGTTTATGAAGGCGTTTCAAGGGTGTTTCCAGGGTGATTCCATGATGTTTCCAGGTCAAATTCCAGGATGTGTCCAGGGTGCTTTCAGGGTGTTTTTGGGGTGTTTCCAGGGAATGCTTATCTAGTTTCCAGGGTGTTTCAAGGGTGTTTCCAGGCGGTTTCCAGGCTGTTATCAGGGAACGTTTATCGAGTTTCCAGGTTGTTTCCAGGCTGTTTCCAGGGAGTATTTATCTAGTTTCCAGGCTGTTTCAGGCTGTTTCCAGGACCCCTCACAGGTCCCACCGTCACTCTGAGCTGGTACTCACCAGGTGTGTCTGTCAGCAGCGTCATGTCCTCCGTGCTGCAGAAGCTCATCAGCCCTCTGGCAGGAAGCCCCCCTGAGCCCCCCCGCAACAAGGTCACGGTGGTGGGCGTCGGCCAGGTGGGCATGGCCTGTGCCATCAGCATCCTGCTGCGGGTAAGACACGGCAGCCGTCTGCCTCCCTGACTCCTGTAACCATGGCAACAGTGGGTGTCCTCACCCTCAGGACCTGGCTGACGAGCTGGCTCTGGTGGACGTGATGGAGGAGCGTCTGAAGGGGGAGCTGATGGACCTCCAGCATGGCAGCCTGTTCCTCAAGACCTCCAGGATCGTTGCTGACAAAGGTGAGTGAGCCCAGAGGGCAGGCCCTCACAGCCTCACAGCCTCACCCGCTCTCCCCCCTCCTCCTCTCCCCTCCTCCTCACCCCCCCCAGACTACTCCGTCACTGCCCACTCCAGGCTGGTGGTGGTGACTGCGGGGGTGCGTCAGCAGGAGGGGGAGAGCCGTCTCAACCTGGTCCAGAGGAACGTCAACGTCTTCAAGTCCATCATCCCTCAGATCATCAAGTTCAGCCCCGACTGCACCCTCATCGTGGTGTCCAACCCCGGTGGGTGTGCCTCCTCCTCCCGGGCCACGCCCTCACCTGCGGTACTAACGCTGCCCCCCCCCAGTGGACGTCCTGACCTACGTCACCTGGAAGCTCAGCGGCCTCCCCAAACACCGCGTCATCGGCAGCGGCACCAACCTGGACTCAGCTCGCTTCCGGTACCTGATGGCCGAACGCCTGGGCATCCACGCCAGCTCCTTCAACGGATGGGTTCTGGGGGAGCACGGGGACACCAGCGGTGGGCCCTCACACACACACACACACACACACACACACGCACACAGACACACACACACACACACGCACACACACGCACACGAGCACACACACACACACACGAGCACACACACACACACACACACACACACACACACGAGCACACACACACACACACGAGCACACACACACACACACACACACACACGAGCACACACACACACACACGAGCACACACACACACACAGACACACACACACACACGCACACACACGCACACACACACACGCACACACACACACGCACACACACACATGCACACACACACACACACAAACACAGACACACACACACTTACCTCCTGGCACATCCAGCTAACCCCGTGTGTGTGTGTGTGTGTGTGTGTGTGTTCAGTGCCTGTCTGGAGTGGTGCTAATGTTGCTGGGGTCAACCTTCAGAAGCTGAACCCTGACATCGGTACTGAAGAAGACAAAGAGCAGTGGAAGGCCACCCATCAGGCGGTGGTCGACAGGTACCCCGTTACCAGCCAACAGTCGGGGCGTGGCCTCGGGGGCGTGGCCTCGGGAGTGTGGCCTCGGGGGTGTGGCCTGGGGGGGGTGTCCACCTGGACCTGCCTCTCGGCCAGCACAAGTAAATACACCCACCACATATCTAAAACAAACAGCGACTTCCTGTCCTGGAGTGTGGAGGACGATGTGGGAGCTGAGGGAGAGACACGGTTCAGAGACGCAGTTGGTAAACCGGACCTACAACCCCGGTCACTCACCTTGTCCTCAGGGTCTGACTGGTCCTGGCCAGCAGGCACAGCTTACTGGTTTCCACAGGTCATCCCCACAGCCACTGGGAAGATGTCCAGCTTTGACTGGACTCTGGACATCAGCCTCCATCTGTTTCTCTCCCCCACCCATCTTCATGTCCTCAACCGGGGACACCTGCTTCTCCCTGACCTGCCTGCTCACGTACACCAGCCCCGCCCATCGGGTGTCCCCCCCATCCCCCTGTCCCCTCTGTCCCCCTGTCCTCTGTACCACCTGTCCCCTCTGTCCTCTCTGTCCTCTCAGTCCCCCCCTCCCCTCTGTCCTCCCAACACTGTCCCCTGAGTACAGTATTGATGATCAAACACTTGATGAAGATCAGTC
>CAJVRN010000210.1:10722500-10740000 GCA_911728415.1 Lagocephalus sceleratus | reverse complement strand
TCCCTCACCGTAGACGAGGAGGGGGCGTGGCCTTCGCCAGGCCCCACCCCTCCCCTCAGCTCCACCCTGACCCTGCTGCTCCTCACACTGACTCTGGATCAGTTCTGCTCACACGCCCACAGAACCTGTTTGACCCTGGTTGAACTTGAACACGTAGTGAATAAACCTGACCTTGTTGTGACTCTGGTGTTGGTGTGATTCACAGTCGTCATGGTAACAGCCGCGCGTCGCTCGTCCGACGGTGAACGAAGATGGAGGTGAAGACAAGTGAACGAGCGTTTGTCCTCGAGAACCGCCTGAGCTCTCAAACACGATTCACTCAGATAAAGTTTCAGTCTGCCCGCGGGCTGTTTGTGTGGTAGCAAAGTTTATTGTGAGACCCTTGAGGGAGGAAGGGACCGAGACCCGGAGGACGGTGGGGGCGTCCGCACCAGCGCCGCGGCTCGGCGCGGACTGAGGCGCTTCCCGAAGCGGAGGCCGAAGGGGTTCAGGTTGAACCTGCTCCTGCCGCACAGCAGCTGGTCCTCGGCGTCCCCGGAGCTCAGACACGGGTCGGACTCCAGCAGCAGCGGTCCTGCACGTCCTCTCCTGAGCCCAACAGAACCTGAAGGAACATCAGACCCGCTTTACCAGACCACCTGCAGGTGACCCAATCAGTCCGCCGATCAGATCAATAAACACCGATCAGCCTCAGCACACAATAATAAATCAGATTCACCAACACCTTAGCAAATAAATACCTACGATATCACATCAGAGATGAGCTAGTCTAATATCTAATCTGATGTAATATCTAATCTGATCTAATATCTGATCTAATTTCTAATCTGATCTAATATCTGATCTAATATCTAATCTGATCTAATATCTAATCTGATCTATTTTATTAGACCTGATCTGATTTTATATCTAATCTGATCTAATATCTAATCTGATGTAATATCTAATCTGATCTAATATCTGATCTAATATCTAATCTGATCTAATATCTGATCTAATATCTAATCTGATCTAATATCTAATCTGATCTATTTTATTAGACCTGATCTGATTTTATATCTAATCTGATTGAATATCTAATCTGATTATACCTGAGATGATCTAATATCTAATCTAATGTGATCAAATTTTATCTAATATCTAATTTTATCTGATCTAATATAATCTGATCAGAACTAATCTGATCTAATGTAATGCAATCAAATACAATATAATCAGATCTGATCTAATCAAATTCAATATATCATTTATCTATCTGATCCAATCTGAGCTAATATCTAATCTGATTGGCAACATGGTGGCATAGTGGCACAATTTCCTCACAGTAAGAAGGTTGTGGGTTCAATCCCTTTCTGTGTTGAGCTAGTCTGCAGGTGTCAAACGAAGACAGGTTAGTTTGATCCTCAGATTAACCCTCCATCTCCTTTTATAACGACAACAAAATATTCTGCTAATCTGACCTAATATCTAATCTGATCTATCTGACCTGTGCATTATAATCCATGTGGAGCCTATAGACGGTTCCAGTAGTGGTTGAATTGAGTCATTGATGTAAAGAGGAAACATTTAATCTCGTAATCCCGTGTTTCTGCCCCTAAATAAACACTAATGGTAGATTAAAGTGTGCCTGGAGCCACTGAGGTAAATGTCCCACCTGATCCTGGCGGCAGTGGCGCGGTGGCGTGCGTGCCCCCTCGGTCCAGAGCCATGGTGAGCAGCAGAACCAGAACCAGAACCCAGACCCTCATGGTGGAACAGACCGCTCAGATCCTCCCGTAGATTCACAACGCCGCTCGCCCGTCACACCTGCTTTATACTCTCACCAGGTGACCTCGTGGCCCCACGGCTTCCGACCAATCACGGCTGGCCCTGCCTCTTAGGCATCACTCAGCTGCTTCTGGGAAATGTGACAGCTGACATCATGTAAAATATTCTACACTTTTCCACCAAAATGGATTCATGATTGTCCTTTTAAATCTATCAAGAATAACATCATCCGTCCATCACTTCATCCCTGAACAGGGCTGAGGTCATAGGTCATCTCACATGCGTGTGTATGTGCGCATGTGTGTGTGTGTGTGTGCAATCATTCATTCCATGCGTTCAGTGCAGGAAGAAAAACATAAATATTTGTTTATTTGTATGTTTGGAGTTTACTGAGATTAAATTTATCATCAGACTCAGATATAAGTTAACTCCTACTGTCAGTGAAGGTACCACTGAGCATCGGTAACATCTGGATACACACACAGATACACACACTCACACACTCACACACACACACACACTCATACACACACAAACACTCTTACACACACACTCACACACACGCACTCTCACACACTCACACACACACACTCACACACTCATACACACACACTCTTACACACACACTCACACTCACACCCACTCACACACACTCACACACACACACACACTCACACACACTCACAATCACACACACACACACTCACACACACACTCACACACACACACTCACACACACACACACACACTCACACACACTCACACTCACACACACACACTCACACACATACTCACACACACACACACACTCACACACACATACTCACACACACATACACATACGCACACACACACACACACACACACACACACACACACACACACACACACAGGTCAGAGATAACATGACTACAGCATTAGTATAGTTGCATTTAACCATTGAGGGTTAATGATGTGAGCAGTTATTAGACTACAGATCAGCTGATCAGCTATTGATCGATCAGCCTGTCAAGATAAAGGTTCACCACGTTCACCACTGATATGAGAACGTTGTGAGATCAGAGACAGACGGCTTCAGTTTCATCACAACCATCAGCGTGATCTAGAAGAGTCAGGAGGTCAGATTCTGGAGGATGCCTGGCTCAGTTCCCAGGTCTTCATGTCATGGATCCCCCCATGAGCGTTTTCACATTCATTCAAAGACAAACACGACCTTTGACCTCTGTGCCTCTGGCGGTAAACAGCATGCAGCCTTGATAGGCTGGCGGGACGCCTGATAAGCCCCTCCTCTGTGTGCCGACGACGGACCTTCACCTGCCGGGGGCACCTGCTCCACTTGGTTGGATGTCCCAGCGTGAGAAGATGGCGCTGTCTCGCTCCTTGTCCATGACGTCTCTGAGTGGGCTGCTGCCCTGGGAGGATGACCCGCTGCCCCTGGACGACCTGCTGCTCTTCGAGGTCGCCTGGGAGGTCACCAACAAAGGCAAGTACCTGGTGACATCAGGAGTATCTGTGGACCAAGCTAAGATTACAGAGCCTGTATTGATAGTATTTCTGGTTCTGGTTCTGGTTCTAGGTCTGGGTCTGGTTCTGTTTCGGGTTCTGTTTCTGGTTCTGGTACTGGTTCTGGTACTGGTTCTGATACTGGGTCTGGTGCTGGGTCTGGTACTTGGCCTGTTCTGTTCTGGTCTCTGTTCTGCTCTATTGAGTTCTGGTCTGGACTGAGTCTTCTCTATTCTTTTCTGTTCTTTTCTGGGTCTGTTCTGGGTCTGTTCTGGGTCTGTTCTGTATTGTTCTGTTCTGGTTTGGGTCTGTTCTGCTTTGTTATGTTCTGGTGAGTGTCTGTTCTGGTTTGGGTCTGTTCTGCTTTGTTCTCTTCTGGTGAGTAGCTGTTCTGGTCTGAGCCTGTTTTGTTCTGGACTGGTCTGTCCTGTTCTGGTCCAGTCTGGTCTGGGTGTGGGTCTGTTCTGTTCTGTTCTGTTCTGTTCTGTCTAGTCTGGTCTGGTCAGGTCCACATCTGCTTTTTTCTGTGTCTACTCTATTCTGTTCTGTGTCTGCCCTACTCTGTTCTGGTCTAGTCTGGTCTGTTCTGTTCTAGTCTGTTCTGTTGTGTTCTGGTCTTTTCCGGATCTGTTTCAGTCTGCTCTGTTCTGTCCTATTCTGGTCTATTCTGGATCTGTTCTGGTCTGGTCTGTTCTGGTTTGGGTCTGTCCTGTTCTGTCCTGTTCTGCATCCGGTCCAGTCTAGGTTTGGGTCTAGGTCTAGGTCTGTTCTGTTCTATTCTGGTCTATTCTCTATCTGTTCTAGATCTGTTCTGTCCTGTCCTGGTCTATTCTGGATCTGCTCTGGTCTGGTCTGTCCTGGTTTGGGTCTGTCCTGTTCTTTCCTGCTCTGCTCTGCTCTTCTAGTCTAGTCTGGCCTGGTCTGTGTCCGGTCTGGTCTGGGTATATTCTGTTCTGATCTGGTTTTGTCTGAGTCTATTCTGGCTCTGTTCTGTTCTGGTGTGGTCTGGGTCTGTTCTGTTTTGTTTTGGGGCCTCATTTATCAGTCCTTGTGTACAAAAAGGTACATTTGGAGTACACTCAAATTGAAATGGGCATACGCCCAAAAATATACACTTTTTCAGATCAATCAAACTGGGCGTACGCTCAAGTCCCCACAGTTCTCATAAATGCTTCCTGTAGCCACAGACTTGTGGGTATAAACACGCCTCAGACTCCGCCCCCTCCATCCCCAAACACAACCATAGATGGCCAATGGGAATGAACCCTAATTATAAATTAGCCATCAGAGGAATATGTGGAGAGACATTGGGGGAAAACCAAGAAAAAGGGAGGAACTTCTCTGAAACAAAGATACACACTTGTTGGTGGTCCAGACCAAGAAGAAAGTCCTCTTTGGTTCAATTCTGGATGATTGATTACAGTTGTTCCCTGAATCATGTGATTCATTCAGGAAGACAGATGAACAGCTGGATGTTCAGAGTTTCAGAGAAAGACCCTGGAGGGTTAGAGAGCAGCTTCACTCCTGGAGGGTCAGACAGCAGCTTCACTCCTGGAGGTTGAGCAGGAGCTGCAGCACCTCAATGAAATCCTTGACTCCACAGTTGCTTCTGCCATGGTCAACCTGCAGATGGAGCTCCTCTGTGGACTCCATCATGGACTTGGATCGAGGTCATGGTTTGACTAGTGTGGCGTTGACACAGGCACTCACACATCTCACCAAATCACTCAATAAAAAGGAGTGAGTGAATATTGTTTTCCAGTCCTTTTTACATCAATACAAGAGGTATTTTATTTGGACTTGGTTGTACAGACTAGGGACATAAATGAGTGTCGTGTGTACATGTATATCATATTTAATCTGCACCTTTATCCTCGTGCCTTTTCCTCTCTCACTCACACACTCACTTCTTGCAATTTTGCTATTCACTAATTCAGCACCTCCAACAGCCTCTCCAACTCCTCCTGTCTACAAAAAGGTGTAAATCAGGGTATGCAATAGTCAGAGAGTGTAACTGTGTTCACTTCTTCCCATCAGGTTGTGTTTGATAGATAGATAGATAGATAGATAGATAGATAGATAGATAGATAGATAGATAGATAGATAGATAGATAGATAGATAGATAGATAGATAGATAGATAGATAGATAGATTTGGAGAAAAGTACACACACAAATGAGGTGAAAAAGGCTGTAGAAAAGGGTGTATGTCACAGCTGTGGAGAGGGCAGCCCCGCCCTCCGTCTCTCCTTCACCCCCGCGCACCAGTGGCCAATTAGGGCAATCACAAGGGCTCTGTTTAGGTCTTTCGCCAGATTGTTCTCTGTGGTTATGGGAAACCTTTGAGTGTTTTCTGCCTGCCTGTTTGTCTGTTCTCGACCCTGCCTGTTTCTGACGCGCCTGCTCCGTCTGCTCCCTCTTAAACCTGTCTGTGTTTTGGCTCTTGAGATCCAGTTACGTGGTTCCGACCCGTTCTGCCCACGACTTCCCAATTCTGCCTGCCTCCCAGTCATCCTGACTGCCTTCTGTCCCTAACCACGATATCCTGCCTGAACCCCAGTGGACCATGTAGCCTCCTGTCCCTGTCTTCGCTCACCCGGGCCTGCCTGGATCCCCGTGGGTCTTGTCGTGTCTCTCTGTGGTCTAGGTCTGTTCTAGGTCTGATCTCTTCTGTGCTGTTATGGGTCTGTTCTATTTGGGTCTGGGACTGGGTTTGGGTCTGTTCTCATCTGGGTCTGTTGGGTCTGGCCTGTTCTTTTCTATTCAGGTCTGGTCTGGGTCTAATCTGGTCTGGTCTTTTGTGTTCTAGTATGGTATGATCAGGTCTGGTTTGGTCTGGTCTTTTCTTCTAGTCAGGTCTGGTCTGGGTCTATTCTGCATCTGTTCTGTTCTGTTCTATTCTGTTCTTTTCTACTCTATCCTGGTCTGGTGTGAACTGAACTGTTCTGATCTGGATCTCTTCTGTTCAGGTCTGGTCTGGTCTGGCCTGATCTCATCTGGGGCTGGTCTGGTCTGGTCTGGTCTGATATGTGTCTGGTCTAGTCTCTTTTGTTTTGGATCGGTTCTGTTCTGGTCTGATGTCTTCTGCTCTGTTTTTTTCAGTTCAGTTCTGAGCTGATCTGGACTGGGGCTGTCTGTTCTGTCCTGGTCTGGTTCTAGTCTGCTCTGGTCTGATCTGATCTGGTATGGGTGTATTCTGGTCTGGGAGGTTCTGGGTCCTGCTCTTTGTCTGGATCTGATTGGTTCTGTTCTGTTTTGGTCTGGGTCTGGTCTAGTCTGATTTGGTCTGGTTTGTTTTGGTTATTGTCTGGTCTGGTCTGTTCTGCTCAGTTCAGTTCTGGGTCTGTTCTGTTCTGGGATTGTTCTGGTCTGGTCTGATTTTTTTTTTCTGGGTCTGGGACCGGTTCTGGTGTGAGTCTGGGTCTCGGTCAGGGTTTGGGTCTGGTCTGTTCTGTTCTGGTTTTTAATAATGGATCTCAGGTGCCCAGACTTCCAGACTTAACTCATCTTCATCATCCTCTCCTCCCCAGCCCTTTCTCCACCTTTCCTCCTCTCCTCCTCCTTCTGTCCTCCTCTTCTCCTCTTTCCCTTCTTCTCCTCCTGTCCTCACCCCTTCCCCCTCCTCCTTGTACTCCCCCCTCTCTTCCTTCTCCTCTCCTCCTCTTCTCCTATTTTCCCCTTCACCTCTCCTCCTCTTCTCTTCCTACCTTTCTCTTCTTCCTCACCTCCTCCTCTCTTCACCCCTCTCCCCTTCCTGAGCTGGTGCTTTAATGCAGTGTGATGATGTCACAGAGGTCAGAGGTCAGCAGCTGTTTTCTTCTCCAGCTCTTATATAATGGCAGCTCTCTGATGCTGTTCAGACGTCATTGTTGATGCTGATGGCCTTTCCCTCAGAACACCTTCCTCCTGCATTTACATCAAATCCTCGATGATCCCCTCACACTGCAGCGTATTATTACATCTGGATTTGAAGCATCATTTCTGGGGACAATAAGGTCAAAGGTCAGGGAAATAATATTCACCTGCTCCAAAAATGTCCATAAAAGCTAGAAAACACCAAACACACCCCTCCACCCTCACGAGTTTCCTCCTCCCCTCCTCCTCTTCCTCACTGCTGTGGTGTGTTCTACTGTGTGACGGTACAGTTGGAGGCATCTACACCGTCATCCAGACCAAAGCCAAAGTCACTGTGGACGAATGGGGCGACAACTACTTCATGATGGGGCCCTACTTCGAACACAACTTCAAGACCCAGGTGGAGGCCTGCGAGCCCCCAAACGAGGCCATCAGGAAGGCCATGGACGCCCTGTCCCACAACGGCTGCCAGGTCAGAGTGTGTGTGTGTGTGTGTGAGACCTGTGTGTGTGAGACCTGCGTGTGTGATCCTCAGCAGTGTGCTGTTAGAGCTCTATCTAGTGGTGTAAAGTGGTTGATACACTTTGTGACGTCACCTCATGCTCCACGTGACCCTCTCTGTGGGTGTTATTGGATCTCTTGTCTCATAGATCATCATTTCAATGGTTGAGGACATAGAATTTTAGCTCTAATCCCACCAGATTATGACTAAGAATAGTAGAACTATTAAACCATCTCTTATCATCTGCTATGTCACATGTAGTTACTCTGTTCCGGGGGGCCCTGGAGCCCGGGTGGCCCTGGAGCCCGGGTGGCCCTGGAGCCTGGGGGCCCCTGGAGCCCGGGGTCTTGGGAGTATGCTGTTCCTGATAAACTGAGGGGGGCCCTTGGGTCCACTCTGTCCTGTGAGTGCTGATGGGTGTTCTGGTAGGTTGGTGGTGTCCCACTAACTGGTACACCAAGTGGCAGAATTATACACACACACACACACACACACACACACACCAATACTATAATGCACCACACATAGGTGTAGAGTTAATTCCACACGAGCGTCCTTGGAGGCCTACGTTGACGACAGTAACACTCCTGTCAGCTCACCGTGAGGACGGAAGGTAGATTGTGAACTTGTTCATCATCATCATGTGCTGTGGAATTATGTTGACACGTATGTGTGACAGAGGTGTATTTGCGTTTGTGTGCTTGTATGTGCATATGTCCATGTTTCTATGAATGACCTGTAGATGTGGATGTGTCCTGTTGATCTGTGCCCTTTCTCTTCTTACTTCTGCTCAACCCATCTGTAGCTTTCATGGCTTCTCTTGTCTGTTACGTTTGTCTTGTCATTGTTTTATTGTAATTTCCTGTTTGTGGGTCCTCCAGCACGTCCACCCCCCCCAGCAGCGACAACAGGTCCATCATACGTGTCTAAATCGTCCACCTTGATACAGGAGCAGCTCAACATGCTCATCCTGACACCACAAGAGGCCACGCTTCTGTAAATCAGTTTAGCTGCTGTGACTTGAGGATTTGCTCTTCTTCCACAAAATGAAAATGTTCTTCACAAAATGTCTTAATCAAACAACCTGCAGCAAAGGTGTCAGGTCACGTGACATAAGCAGGTCACATGACACAAACCTGTCAGGTGACATAAAGTATGAAGGTGTATTTTATCTAGTTTTTTCCTGCAGATAGAATCAATAAAAGTTCAACCGTCGCCATGACGATGTGTTTTTGGACTAAAATGACCTTTGTAGTCGCTGAGCTGAAGAGCGTGGTAGCGTGTTCGCCCGTTCCTCGCCCATTCCTCGCCCATCCTGACGGGGCTCCCTCTGCTTAACCTGGTGTTCAGGTGTATTTTGGCCGATGGCTGATCGAGGGCAGCCCGTTCGTGATCCTTTTCGACATCGGCTCTGCGGCCTGGAACCTGGACCGCTGGAAGGGCGACCTGTGGGGCGCCTGCAGCATCGGCCTGCCCTACCACGACAGAGAGGCCAACGACGCCCTCATCCTGGGCTCCCTGGTGGCCTGGTTCTTCAAAGAGGTGAGCCGGCGTGGCGCCCACCTGGCGCCGCCAGCACCGCTGACCTGACCTGACCTCTTGTCCCAGTTGACAGACCAGCTGGGGGACAAGCCCAACGTGGTGGGACATTTCCACGAGTGGCAGGCAGGGCCGGGGCTCATCCTGTCCCGCTCTCGCAAGATCCCCCTGGCGACCATCTTCACCACCCACGCCACCCTGCTGGGACGATACCTGTGTGCTGGGAACGCCGACTTTTACAACAACCTGGACAAGGTCAGGGGTCAGGGGTCAGGAGTCGATCCGCCTGAGCCTCGGTGGTGGGGGCCACTCAGGCCCCCCGTGCTACAGAGCTCAGCATTTGACTAATTTGAAACAAATGAAATATCACAAATTCAGCAAGAGCCAGTTATTGATTGTTTAGAACCCCCCCCCCAACCCCACCGAGGGCCGATTGATTTTCATATTGAAAGGTTAAATCAAACCTGATTAGAGGGGTCAGCGCTGTGAAAGGTCAGAGCGAACACACGGTAAAGGTCACTCCTGCACACTCCATCAATACCACATCAAAGTGATCAACGATCACTTTACGGGCTCCTGATTCAGGCTCAGCAGGAAGTCGAACCCACAACCTGCTCACAGCTTTAGTCTACTGTTTACAACCTGGTCCTGGAAGGGGGGGGCCAGAGAGAGAGATAGAGGGGGGGTAGAGACAGCGAAGGGGGAGAGAGAGAGGGGCTCATCTAGAGTTGGGACTTGGTGGAGTGAGGATGGATGGATGATGGATGATGGATGGATGATGGATGGATGGATGGATGGATGATGCCCCCCCCTGCTGAGGCCTCCCCCTGTGTCCTCCAGTTCGACATCGATAAAGAGGCGGGCGAGAGGCAGATCTACCACCGGTACTGCCTGGAGAGGGCGGCGGTCCACTGCGCTCACGTGTTCACCACCGTGTCCCAGATCACGGCCGTGGAGGCCAACCACATGCTGCACAGGAAGCCAGGTGGGCTGGAGCCGCTGGAACCTGGTCCTCATGGTGGACCTCACCGGCTCACCTTCTCCTGCTCCACAGACGTGGTGACCCCCAATGGTCTGAACATCAAGAAGTTCTCAGCAATGCACGAGTTCCAGAACCTGCACTCCACCAACAAGGCCCACATCCAGGAGTTTGTCAGAGGACACTTCTATGGGTGAGCAGTCTCCACATCTGTCTCCAGGGTTCACAGTGGGCTGAAGACCTCTGTCCTGTCTCACAGCCACCTGGACTTCAACCTGGAGAAGACCCTCTTCTTCTTCATTGCTGGACGTTACGAGTTTTCCAACAAGGGGGCTGACCTTTTCATCGAGTCCCTGTCCAGGCTGAACTACCTGCTGCGGGTAAGGTGCTCCGGTCCTCCTGCAGGTCTCATGAAGGTGTCGCTGCAGAGCCAGAACAACCTTCACCCCCTCCTTCCTCCTCACTCAGGTCCACAGGAATGACGTGACCGTGGTGGTCTTCTTCATCATGCCAGCTAAAACCAACAACTTTAACGTGGAGTCCCTGAAGGGTCAGGCAGTACGCAAACAGCTCTGGTATGTCCTGGTTCTCTCAGATGGTTCTCAGACACCTTCAGGGTTCCTCTTCTGGCCTAACGTTCAAACAAACCCAGCCAGAAGCTCCCAGAGCTCCAACCTCACAGGGCAGTCTGGGGAAGGCTCTCGGCTCCAGAGGTGCTGGCAAGAGGGGGCAGAACCTTCTGGAAGCTCAGCTGGAGCTGAGGGTGGGTCGGGAGAACACCAGGACTTCTGAGGCTGATCTCCATCCATTCATCCATCATTATCATCCATTCAGCCATCCATCCATTCATCCATTTATCCATCGTCATGCATCCATCCATCCATCCATCATCGTGCATCCATTATCATCATCCATCCATCATTATCATCCATTTATCCATCCATCCATCCATCATCATGCATCCATCCACTCATCTATCACCATGACCCCCAGCAGCTGTTCCACAGGTGTCTCACGTCGTTCCTCCTCACCTCCAGGGACACGTCCCACACGGTGAAGGAGAAGTTTGGGAGGAAGCTCTACGACGCTCTGCTGAAGTGAGTCCTGGCTGACAGGAAGTGAGGAGCCTTTAAGGTGCTGACCAGTATCTCCTGGTTCTCAGAGGGGAGATCCCCGACATGACCTCCATCCTGGACCGAGACGACTTCACCATCATGAAGAGAGCCATCTACGCCACTCAGGTGATCCACACCTTCAACACTCCCCTCTGAGGTCACTCGGTGAGGGTGAGTAGTTCAGCCTTCAGAGTGACGTGAGGCTGCTGGCTACCGCAGAAGAACGCAGTCCACGAGCCTCCAGACATTGGCCACAGGTGAACCACCTCCCTGGACAAGAAACAGGAATGAGCCTCAGGCCTCCGCAGCCTTTCATCATCTTCATGTGCAGTAGATGATCAATAACACTGATGGATGCTACAAAACGCGCTCTCACAATTCAATCAATTTATGGAAACGCCAATATTTTATTGATGATGAGGGAAAGACGAAGATGGACAGAAGGCTGGGAGGGAACTGGACCAGGCTGATCCTGGAATCACCCTACAGCAGCTGCTGCAGGTACAGGTGCTTTAGATCAGTCGGTGGTACAGGTGCTTCAGTTCAATCGATGGTACAGGTGCCTTAGTTCAGTCGGTGGTACAGGTGCTTCAGTTCAGTCGGTGGTACAGGTGCTTCAGTTCAATCGATGGTACAGGTGCCTTAGTTCAGTCGGTGGTGCAGGTGCTTTAGTTCAGTCGGTGGTACAGGTGCTTCAGTTCAGTCGGTGGTACAGGTGCTTAATTTCAGTCAATGGTGCAGGTGCTTTAGTTCAGTCAGTGGTACAGGTGCTTTAGTTCAGTCGGTGGTACAGGTGCTTTAGTTCAGTCAGTGCTACAGGTGCTTTAGTTCAGTCGGTGGTACAGGTGCTTCAGTTCAGTCGGTGGTACAGGTGCTTTAGTTCAGTCAGTGGTACAGGTGCTTTAGTTCAGTCGGTGGTACAGGTGCTTTAGTTCAGTCGGTGGTACAGGTGCTTCAGTTCAGTCGGTGGTGCAGGTGCTTTAGTTCAGTTAGTGGTACAGGTGCTTCAGTTCAGTCGGTGGTACAGGTGCTTCATTTTAGTCAATGGTGCAGGTGCTTTAGTTCAGTCGGTGGTACAGGTGCTTCAGTTCAGTCGGTGGTACAGGTGCTTAATTTCAGTCAATGGTGCAGGTGCTTTAGTTCAGTCAGTGGTACAGGTGCTTCAGTTCAGTCGGTGGTACAGGTGCTTCAGTTCAGTCGGTGGTGCAGGTGCTTTAGTTCAGTTAGTGGTACAGGTGCTTCAGTTCAGTCGGTGGTACAGGTGCCTCATTTTAGTCAATGGTGCAGGAGCTTTAGTTCAGTCGAGGGTACAGGTGCTTCAGTTCAATCGGTGGTACAGGTGCTTCAGTTCAGTCGGTGGTACAGGTGCTTTAGTTCAGTCAGTGGTACAGGTGCTTCAGTTCAGTCGGTGGTACAGGTGCTTCCGTTCAATCAATGGTACAGGTGCTTTAGTTCAGTCGGTGTTACAGGTGCTTCAGTTCAGTCAGTAGTGCTTTAGTTCAGTCGGTGGTACGGGTGCTTCAGTTCAGTCGGTGGTGCAGGTGCTTTAGTTCAGTCGGTGGTACAGGTGCTTTAGTTCAGTCAGTGGTACAGGTGCTTTAGTTCAGTCGATAGTGCTTTAGTTCAGTCGGTGGTACAGGTGCTTCAGTTCAGTCGGTAGTGCTTTAGTTCAGTCGGTGGTACAGGTGCTTTAGTTCAGTCGGTGGTACAGGTGCTTCAGTTCAGTCGATAGTGCTTTAGTTCAGTCAGTGGTACAGGTGCTTGAGTTCAGTCGGTGGTACAGGTGCTTCAGTTCAGTTGGTGGTACAGGTGCTTCATTTCAGTCGGTAGTGCTTTAGTTCAGTCGGTGGTACAGGTGCTTGAGTTCAGTCGGTGGTACAGGTGCTTGAGTTCAGTCGGTGGTACAGGTGCTTGAGTTCAGTCGGTGGTACAGGTGCTTGAGTTCAGTCGGTGGTACAGGTGCTTCAGTTCAGTCGGTGGTACAGGTGCTTCCGTTCAATCAATGGTACAGGTGCTTCAGTTCAGTCGGTAGTGCTTTAGTTCAGTTGGTGGTACAGGTGCTTTAGTTCTCTCTGGTGCTGGCTGGAGGAGGGTTCTTCTCCCACTGGGTGGTCACTGGTCAGCCACCATGTCTTCTCCTTCTGAAGGGCGCTCCACATCCCTGGTGGATTGTCTCTTTACCTGGACTGATACCAGAAGGTCCCCTCTGGGCCCCAACACACCCAGAAGGTCAACACCTGATGAAACACCTGATGACCAGCTGAAGGTTCTGGATCAGAAGCATCCAGAAGCTCCCAGTTTGGGTGATGAAGCTTCAGGGTCTACGAGTCATCGATGGCTCCGTTTAGTGGCTGTGGGACGATCAATAGTTGTGAACCATGAGAAGGCCAAAGGCTGCCCAATGAAGCAGCGCCTCCTGACATCAGAACACCATCCCTGATGACCTGACTGTGTCCAACGTGTCCTGTCCTCCCAACGTGAACAGAGACACAGTCTGCCTCCAGTCACCACCCACAACATGCTGGACGACTCGGCTGATCCCATCCTGTCCAACATCCGCCGCATCAGCCTCTTCAACTCCAGGAACGACAGAGTCAAGGTAGGCCTGCTCCAGATGTTCAGGCTGGCCCCTCTGGCTGCTGAAGACCTGGTCCTGTCCCCCTCCAGATCATCTTCCACCCTGAGTTCCTGTCCTCCACTAGTCCTCTGCTGCCCATGGACTATGAAGACTTTGTCCGTGGTTGTAACCTCGGAGTGTTCCCCTCCTATTACGAGCCCTGGGGATACACACCTGGTAACCTGTCTGTCTGTCTGTCTGTCTGTCTGTCTGTCTGTCTGTCTGTCTGTCTGTCTGTCTGTCTGTCTGTCTGTCTGTCTGTCTGTCTGTCTGTCTGTCTGTCTGTCTGTCTGTCTGTCTGTCTGTCTGTCTGTCTGTCCGTCTGCGGCGCGTCGCGCTGTCGTCGTCGCGTCCGTCGTCGCGTCGCGTCCGTCGTCGTCCGTCGTCGTCCGCGCGTCGTCTGTCTGTCTGTCGTCCGTCGTCGTCTGTCCGTCTGTCTGTCTGTCGTCGTCTGCCGTCGTCGTCTGTCTGTCTGTCTGTCTGTCTGTCGTCCGCCCGCCGCCGTCCGTCTGTCTGTCGTCCGTCTGTCTGTCTGTCTGTCTGTCCGTCTGTCCGTCTGCCCGTCTGCCGTCTGCCCCCGCCGTCTGCCTGTCGTCTGTCTGCCCGTCCGTCTGTCTGTCGTCTGTCTGTCTGTCGTCCGTCTGTCTGTCTGTCTGTCTGTCCGTCTGTCCGTCTGTCTGTCCGTCTGTCTGTCCGTCCGTCCGTCTGTCCGTCCGTCTGTCCGTCCGTCCGTCCGTCTGCCGTCCGTCCGTCCGTCCGTCCGTCCGTCCGTCTGTCTGTCTGTCCGACGACGACGACTGACTGACGACTGACTGACTGACTGACTGACTGACTGACTGACTGACTGACTGACTGACTGACTGACTGACTGACTGACTGACTGACTGACTGACTGACTGACTGACTGACTGACTGACTGACTGACTGACTGACTGACTGACTGACTGACTGACTCTCACCACTGAACTGTCCTCCCCAGCTGAGTGTACAGTGATGGGTATTCCCAGTGTCACCACCAACCTGTCTGGATTTGGCTGCTTCATGGAGGAACATGTCTCTGACCCTGCAGCCTATGGTGAGACACATACACACTTGCACACACTCGCACACACACTCTCACACACACAATCACGTGCACACACAGTCGCGTGCACACACTCACACTCTCACCCTTTCCTCCACAGGGATCTACATCGTGGACCGGCGTTTCCGCTCAGCGGAGGAGTCGTGTAACCAGCTGACTCAGTTCATGTTCAGCTTCTGTCAGCAGTCGCGCCGTCAGCGCATCGTCCAGCGCAACCGGACCGAGAGGCTGTCCGACCTGCTGGACTGGAGATACCTGGGGAGGGTGAGCGCCCGAGGCTGCTCCCAGCCGTGCTCCAGTGGGGTCAACCTCTGTTTGTGTCTGCAGTTCTACGTGCACGCCCGCCACCTGGCCCTGAGCAGAGCCTTCCCAGACAAGTTCAAGGCAGACCAGATGGCTCCTCTGAAGGTGAGTGGCTCACCCGCAGCCTGCTGGAGACAACCACCACTCCTCACCTGCATGTTCTGGAGGCTTCAGCCTACACCTGCCTCAGAGGCCGTGACACATCCAGCAAAGGTCCAGAGACAAACCAGTCTGGGCCTCCCGCTACTGGGACCGCTGGAAAACCTCTGGAACATCTGTAAAGGTTCAGACAGGTTCCTGGGGAACATCTGTAAAGGTTCAGACAGGTTCCTGGGGAACATCTGTAAAGGTTCAGACAGGTTCCTGGGGAACATTCTATCTGCTGCTTGGAGATGAGACAGGAGACGGTGAGACAGTGAGACAGGACACAGTGAGACAGGAGACATTTGGTGTCACTTGGTTTGGTGTCTGTCTGTCTGTCATCCTGCCGTCTGTCTCTGGTTGTCCCGTTGCTCTGGTCACATCCCAGTCTGACCAGTTCCAGCGCTGGAATCGTCTCAGCATGTGTCCGGCTGCCATCAGCATCTGCGCACATCTGCACACATCTGCACACACATGCACACATCTGCGTACATCTACACACACATGCACACATCTGCACACATCTACACACACATGCACACATCTGCACACATCTGCACACACATGCACACATCTGCACACATCTGCACACATCTGCGTACATCTACACACACATGCACACATCTGCACACATCTGAACACACATGCACACATCTGCACACACATGCACACATCTGCACACATCTGAACACACATGCACACATCTGCACACACATGCACACATCTGCATACATCTGCACACATCTGCACACATCTGCACACATCTGCACACATCTGCACACATCTGCACACACATGCACACATCTGCACACACATGCACACATCTGCGTACATCTACACACACATGCACACATCTGAACACACATGCACACATCTGCATACATCTGCACACACATGCACACATCTGCACACATCTGCACACATCTGCACACACATGCACACACATGCACACATCTGAACACATCTGCACACACATGCACACATCTGAACACATCTGCACACAATGCACACATCTGAACACATCTGCACACACATGCACACATCTGAACACATCTGCACACACATGCACACATCTGAACACATCTGCACACACATGCACACATCTGAACACACCTGAACACACCTGCACACATCTGCACACACATGCACACATCTGCACACACATGCACACATCTGAACACATCTGCACACACATGCACACATCTGCACACACATGCACACATCTGAACACATCTGCACACATCTGCACACACCTGCACACATCTGCACACACATGCACACATCTGCACACATCTGCACACATCTGCACACATCTGCACACACCTGCACACACCTGCACACACCTGCACACATCTGAACACATCTGCACACACATGCACACATCTGCACACACATGCACACATCTGAACACATCTGCACACATCTGCACACACCTGCACACATCTGAACACACATGCACACACATGCACACATCTGAACACATCTGCACACATCTGCACACATCTGCACACACCTGCACACATCTGAACACATCTGCACACACATGCACACATCTGCCGCTGATGCTTGAGTCAGACTTTAATTGACAGGCTAACATTTGGATGATTGACGTGACAGGCTGCTGGAGCATGTACCCCCACCGTCAGGCTGCTCTAATGGATCTGGACTGGTCCAACGTGTGTGTGTGTGTGTGTGTGTGTGTGTGTGTGTGTGTGAGTGAGAGAGAGAGTGTGTGTGTGTGTGTGTGAGAGAGAGTGTGTGTGTGTGAGGGTGTGTGTGTGAGGGAGTGTGTGTGTCCTGACAGAACTCTGCTGTCTCTGTAGACGGAGGGCTTCCGCTACCCTCGGCCCTACTCGGTGCCCCCCTCCCCTTCGGCCTCCCTCCACTCCACCCCCCACCACAGTGATGATGATGATGATGAGCCCTACAACGAAGAGGAAGAGGCTGAGAGAGATCGACTAAACATCAAGGCTCCCTTCGTTCTTGGTGCTGTTCCAGAGGGCAAGAAGAAGCAACCCGGAGAGTCTGGGAACTAAACGGTCCCACACCACCCCAGCAGCTGAACTGGTCTGAACCCCCTGATCCTCCAGTCCAGG
>CAJVRN010000210.1:10695000-10717500 GCA_911728415.1 Lagocephalus sceleratus | reverse complement strand
TGGTGTTGCTGATCTCCTGGTGTTAATGGTGTTACTGATCTACTGGTGTTGCTGGTGTTACTGATCTACTGGTGTTGCTGGTGTTACTGATCTACTGGTGTTACTGATCTACTGGTGTTACTGATCTCTTGGTGTTGCTGATCTCCTGGTGTTAATGGTGTTACTGATCTACTGGTGTTACTGGTGTTACTGATCTACTGGTGTTGCTGGTGTTACTGATCTACTGGTGTTGCTGGTGTTACTGATCTACTGGTGTTACTGATCTACTGGTGTTACTGATCTCTTGGTGTTGCTGATCTCCTGGTGTTAATGGTGTTACTGATCTACTGGTGTTACTGATCTACTGGTGTTACTGATCTACTGGTGTTACTGATCTCTTGGTGTTGCTGATCTCCTGGTGTTAATGGTGTTACTGATCTACTGGTGTTACTGATCTCTTGGTGTTGCTGATCTCCTGGTGTTAATGGTGTTACTGATCTACTGGTGTTGCTGGTGTTACTGATCTACTGGTGTTACTGATCTACTGGTGTTACTGATCTACTGGTGTTACTGATCTACTGGTGTTGCTGATCTCCTGGTGTTAATGGTGTTACTGATCTACTGGTGTTACTGATCTCCTGGTGTTAATGGTGTTACTGATCTACTGGTGTTACTGATCTACTGGTGTTACTGGTGTTACTGATCTACTGGTGTTAATGGTGTTACTGATCTACTGGTGTTAATGGTGTTACTGATCTACTGGTGTTAATGGTGTTACTGATCTACTGGTGTTAATGGTGTTACTGATCTACTGGTGTTAATGGTGTTACTGATCTCCTGGTGTTAATGGTGTTACTGATCTACTGGTGTTACTGATCTCCTGGTGTTAATGGTGTTACTGATCTACTGGTGTTACTGATCTACTGGTGTTAATGGTGTTACTGATCTACTGGTGTTAATGGTGTTACTGATCTACTGGTGTTACTGATCTACTGGTGTTACTGATCTCTTGGTGTTACTGATCTACTGGTGTTAATGGTGTTACTGATCTACTGGTGTTGCTGGTGTTACTGATCTCTTGGTGTTACTGATCTACTGGTGTTACTGGTGTAACTGATCTACTGGTGTTACTGATCTACTGGTGTTAATGGTGTTACTGATCTACTGGTGTGACTGATCTACTGGTGTTACTGATCTACTGGTGTTAATGGTGTTACTGATCTACTGGTGTTAATGGTGTTACTGATCTACTGGTGTTACTGATCTACTGGTGTTACTGATCTACTGGTGTTAATGGTGTTACTGATCTCCTGGTGTTACTGATCTACTGGTGTTACTGGTGTTACTGATCTCTTGGTGTTACTGATCTACTGGTGTTACTGGTGTTACTGATCTCTTGGTGTTACTGATCTACTGGTGTTAATGGTGTTACTGATCTCTTGGTGTTACTGATCCACTCGTGTTACTGATCTACTGGTGTTACTGATCTACTGGTGTTACTGATCTCCTGGTGTTAATGGTGTTACTGATCTACTGGTGTTAATGGTGTTACTGATCTCCTGGTGTTACTGGTCTACTGGTGTTACTAATCTACTGGTGTTACTGATCTACTGGTTTTACTGATCTACTGGTGTTACTGATGTCACTGATCTACTGGTGTTACTGATCTACTGGTGTTAATGGTGTTACTGATCTACTGGTGTTACTGATCTACTGGTGTTACTGGTGTTACTGATCTACTGGTGTTACTGATCTACTGGTGTTACTGGTGTTACTGATCTACTGGTGTTACTGGTGTTACTGATCTCTTGGTGTTACTGATCTACTGGTGTTACTGATCTACTGGTGTTAATGGTGTTACTGATCTACTGGTGTTGCTGGTGTTACTGATCTCTTGGTGTTACTGATCTACTGGTGTTACTGATCTACTGGTGTTGCTGGTGTTACTGATCTCTTGGTGTTACTGATCTACTGGTGTTACTGATCTACTGGTGTTAATGGTGTTACTGATCTACTGGTGTTGCTGGTGTTACTGATCTCTTGGTGTTACTGATCTACTGGTGTTACTGATCTACTGGTGTTGCTGGTGTTACTGATCTCTTGGTGTTACTGATCCACTCGTGTTACTGATCTACTGGTGTTACTGATCTACTGGTGTTAATGGTGTTACTGATCTACTGGTGTTACTGATCTACTGGTGTTAATGGTGTTACTGATCTACTGGTGTTAATGGTGTTACTGATCTACTGGTGTTAATGGTGTTACTGATCTCCTGGTGTTACTGATCTACTGGTGTTACTGGTGTTACTGATCTCTTGGTGTTACTGATCTACTGGTGTTACTGGTGTTACTGATCTCTTGGTGTTACTGATCTACTGGTGTTAATGGTGTTACTGATCTCTTGGTGTTACTGATCCACTCGTGTTACTGATCTACTGGTGTTACTGATCTACTGGTGTTACTGATCTACTGGTGTTACTGGTGTTACTGATCTACTGGTGTTACTGATCTACTGGTGTTAATGGTGTTACTGATCTACTGGTGTTACTGATCTACTGGTGTTAATGGTGTTACTGATCTACTGGTGTTAATGGTGTTACTGATCTCCTGGTGTTACTGGTGTTACTGATCTACTGGTGTTGCTGGTGTTACTGATCTCTTGGTGTTACTGATCTACTGGTGTTAATGGTCTACTGGTGTTAATGGTGTTACTGATCTACTGGTGTTGCTGGTGTTACTGATCTCTTGGTGTTACTGATCTACTGGTGTTACTGATCTACGGGTGTTGCTGGTGTTACTGATCTCTTGGTGTTACTGATCCACTCGTGTTACTGATCTACTGGTGTTACTGATCTACTGGTGTTAATGGTGTTACTGATCTACTGGTGTTAATGGTGTTACTGATCTACTGGTGTTACTGATCTACTGGTGTTAATGGTGTTACTGATCTACTGGTGTTACTGATCTACTGGTGTTACTGGTGTTACTGATCTACTGGTGTTACTGATCTACTGGTGTTAATGGTGTTACTGATCTACTGGTGTTACTGATCTACTGGTGTTAATGGTGTTACTGATCTACTGGTGTTAATGGTGTTACTGATCTCCTGGTGTTACTGGTGTTACTGATCTACTGGTGTTAATGGTGTTACTGATCTCTTGGTGTTACTGATCTACTGGTGTTAATGGTGTTACTGATCTACTGGTGTTGCTGGTGTTACTGATCTCTTGGTGTTACTGATCTACTGGTGTTAATGGTGTTACTGATCTACTGGTGTTGCTGGTGTTACTGATATCTTGGTGTTACTGATCCACTCGTGTTACTGATCCACTCGTGTTACTGATCTACTGGTGTTACTGATCTACTGGTGTTAATGGTGTTACTGATCTACTGGTGTTAATGGTGTTACTGATCTACTGGTGTTAATGGTGTTACTGATCCACTCGTGTTACTGATCTACTGGTGTTACTGATCTACTGGTGTTAATGGTGTTACTGATCTACTGGTGTTACTGATCTCCTGGTGTTAATGGTGTTACTGATCTACTGGTGTTAATGGTGTTACTGATCTCCTGGTGTTACTGATCTACTGGTGTTACTGGTCTACTGGTGTTACTAATCTACTGGTGTTACTGATCTACTGGTTTTACTGATCTACTGGTGTTACTGATGTTACTGATCTACTGGTGTTACTGATCTACTGGTGTTAATGGTGTTACTGATCTACTGGTGTTACTGGTGTTACTGATCTACTGGTGTTACTGATCTACTGGTGTTAATGGTGTTACTGATCTACTGGTGTTACTGGTCTACTGGTGTTAATGGTGTTACTGATCTACTGGTGTTAATGGTGTTACTGATCTCCTGGTGTTACTTGTGCTACTAATCTACTGGTGTTACTGGTGTTACTGATCTACTGGTGTTACTGGTGTTACTGATCTACTGGTGTTACTGGTGTTACTGATCTACTGGTGTTACTGATCTCCTGGTGTTGCTGGTGTTACTGATCTACTGGTGTTAGTGATCTACTGGTGTTACTGATCCACTCGTGTTACTGATCTACTGGTGTTAATGGTGTTACTGATCTACTGGTGTTGCTTGTGTTACTGATCTCTTGGTGTTACTGATCTACTGGTGTTGCTGGTGTTACTGATCTCTTGGTGTTACTGATCTACTGGTGTTACTGGTGTTACTGATCTACTGGTGTTGCTGGTGTTACTGATCTCTTGGTGTTACTGATCCACTCGTGTTACTGATCTACTGGTGTTAATGGTGTTACTGATCTACTGGTGTTGCTGGTGTTACTGATCTCTTGGTGTTACTGATCCACTCGTGTTACTGATCTACTGGTGTTAATGGTGTTACTGATCTACTGGTGTTGCTGGTGTTACTGATCTCTTGGTGTTACTGATCTACTGGTGTTAATGGTGTTACTGATCTACTGGTGTTAATGGTGTTACTGATCTACTGGTGTTACTGATCTACTGGTGTTACTGATCTACTGGTGTTACTGATCCACTCGTGTTACTGATCTACTGGTGTTAATGGTGTTACTGATCTACTGGTGTTGCTGGTGTTACTGATCTACTGGTGTTACTGATCTACTGGTGTTACTGATCTCTTGGTGTTACTGATCTACTGGTGTTAATGGTGTTACTGATCTACTGGTGTTAATGGTGTTACTGATCTCCTGGTGTTACTGATCTACTGGTGTTACTGGTCTACTGGTGTTACTAATCTACTGGTGTTACTGATCTACTGGTTTTACTGATCTACTGGTGTTACTGATGTTACTGATCTACTGGTGTTACTGATCTACTGGTGTTAATGGTGTTACTGATCTACTGGTGTTACTGGTGTTACTGATCTACTGGTGTTACTGATCTACTGGTGTTAATGGTGTTACTGATCTACTGGTGTTACTGATCTACTGGTGTTAATGGTGTTACTGATCTACTGGTGTTAATGGTGTTACTGATCTCCTGGTGTTACTTGTGCTACTAATCTACTGGTGTTACTGGTGTTACTGATCTACTGGTGTTACTGGTGTTACTGATCTACTGGTGTTACTGGTGTTACTGATCTACTGGTGTTACTGATCTCCTGGTGTTAATGGTGTTACTGATCTACTGGTGTTGCTGGTGTTACTGATCTACTGGTGTTACTGATCTACTGGTGTTACTGATCCACTCGTGTTACTGATCTACTGGTGTTAATGGTGTTACTGATCTACTGGTGTTGCTTGTGTTACTGATCTCTTGGTGTTACTGATCTACTGGTGTTACTGGTGTTACTGATCTACTGGTGTTACTGGTGTTACTGATCTACTGGTGTTACTGATCTCCTGGTGTTGCTGGTGTTACTGATCTACTGGTGTTAGTGATCTACTGGTGTTACTGATCCACTCGTGTTACTGATCTACTGGTGTTAATGGTGTTACTGATCTACTGGTGTTGCTTGTGTTACTGATCTCTTGGTGTTACTGATCTACTGGTGTTGCTGGTGTTACTGATCTCTTGGTGTTACTGATCTACTGGTGTTACTGGTGTTACTGATCTACTGGTGTTGCTGGTGTTACTGATCTCTTGGTGTTACTGATCCACTCGTGTTACTGATCTACTGGTGTTAATGGTGTTACTGATCTACTGGTGTTGCTGGTGTTACTGATCTCTTGGTGTTACTGATCCACTCGTGTTACTGATCTACTGGTGTTAATGGTGTTACTGATCTACTGGTGTTGCTGGTGTTACTGATCTCTTGGTGTTACTGATCTACTGGTGTTAATGGTGTTACTGATCTACTGGTGTTAATGGTGTTACTGATCTACTGGTGTTACTGATCTACTGGTGTTACTGATCTCTTGGTGTTACTGATCCACTCGTGTTACTGATCTACTGGTGTTAATGGTGTTACTGATCTACTGGTGTTGCTGGTGTTACTGATCTACTGGTGTTACTGATCTACTGGTGTTACTGATCTCTTGGTGTTACTGATCTACTGGTGTTAATGGTGTTACTGATCTACTGGTGTTAATGGTGTTACTGATCTCCTGGTGTTACTGATCTACTGGTGTTACTGGTCTACTGGTGTTACTAATCTACTGGTGTTACTGATCTACTGGTTTTACTGATCTACTGGTGTTACTGATGTTACTGATCTACTGGTGTTACTGATCTACTGGTGTTAATGGTGTTACTGATCTACTGGTGTTACTGGTGTTACTGATCTACTGGTGTTACTGATCTACTGGTGTTAATGGTGTTACTGATCTACTGGTGTTACTGATCTACTGGTGTTAATGGTGTTACTGATCTACTGGTGTTAATGGTGTTACTGATCTCCTGGTGTTACTTGTGCTACTAATCTACTGGTGTTACTGGTGTTACTGATCTACTGGTGTTACTGGTGTTACTGATCTACTGGTGTTACTGGTGTTACTGATCTACTGGTGTTACTGATCTCCTGGTGTTAATGGTGTTACTGATCTACTGGTGTTGCTGGTGTTACTGATCTACTGGTGTTACTGATCTACTGGTGTTACTGATCCACTCGTGTTACTGATCTACTGGTGTTAATGGTGTTACTGATCTACTGGTGTTGCTTGTGTTACTGATCTCTTGGTGTTACTGATCTACTGGTGTTGCTGGTGTTACTGATCTCTTGGTGTTACTGATCTACTGGTGTTACTGGTGTTACTGATCTACTGGTGTTGCTGGTGTTACTGATCTCTTGGTGTTACTGATCCACTCGTGTTACTGATCTACTGGTGTTACTGATCTACTGGTGTTACTGATCTCTTGGTGTTACTGATCCACTCGTGTTACTGATCTACTGGTGTTACTGGTGTTACTGATCTACTGGTGTTGCTGGTGTTACTGATCTCTTGGTGTTACTGATCCACTCGTGTTACTGATCTACTGGTGTTAATGGTGTTACTGATCTACTGGTGTTACTGATCTCTTGGTGTTACTGATCTACTGGTGTTACTGGTGTTACTGATCTACTGGTGTTGCTGGTGTTACTGATCTACTGGTGTTGCTGGTGTTACTGATCTCTTGGTGTTACTGATCCACTCGTGTTACTGATCTACTGGTGTTAATGGTGTTACTGATCTACTGGTGTTGCTGGTGTTACTGATCTCTTGGTGTTACTGATCTGCTGGTGTTAATGGTGTTACTGATCTACTGGTTTTACTGATCTACTGGTGTTACTGATGTTACTGATCTACTGGTGTTACTGATCTACTGGTGTTACTGGAGTAACATGAAGCTCCATGGACACACAGAAGCTCTGAGCTTTGATGTAGTTGTGGTCAGAGACTCCACCAGCTGTGACCAGTACTGACTAGTAATGACCAACATTGACCAGTACTGCCCAGAGTTGACCAGTACTGACCAGCATTGACCAGTACTGACCAACATTGATCAGTATTGACCAGAGTTGACCAGTACTGAACAGCATTGATCAGTACTGACCAGTTGACCAGTACTGACCAGTACTGACCAACATTGATCAGTACTGACCAGAGTTGACCAGTACTGACCAGCATTGACCAGTACTGCCCATAGTTGACCAGTACTGACCAACATTGATCAGTACTGACCAGCATTGATCAGTACTGACCAGAGTTGACCAGTACTGACCAGCATTGACCAGTACTGTGGTCACATGTGCTGTAGCTCCTGGCCCCGCCCCTTAATTCCTGCAGCCAATCAGTGAGCACCTTATTAACATAACCACAACACACATACTCACACACTCTTCAGTATGAGGACAGGTCAGAACCAGATGTTTTTATTGTCCAACGCATTTAAAGACTAAAGACGAGTGAAATGGACGAGTGTAGAGACCAGCTGAGTCCTGCAGGTCTGATGTTTATTAAAGTTTAGAAAACACAGGATGACAAGCTGACTGAAGTCAGACACACACACACACACACACTCACTCTCTCTCTCTCTCTCACACACACACTCACTCTCTCTCTCACACACACACACTCACTCTCTCTCTCTCTCTCTCTCACACACACACTCACTCTCTCTCTCACACACACACACACACACTCACTCTCTCTCTCTCTCACACACACACACACACACACACACTCTCTCACACACACACTCTCCAACCGTACGGTGGCACAGACGAACCCGTCGAGGCACAAACTCGTTGATGACAGTGATGCAGTCAGAGGAGTCCATCAGGGCTCGGGGGGCGTGTCCCCCCCAGGAGGACCAGCGTGGGAGGTGAGGGTGATGGTGGAGCCAGCGGTGGCTGAACTGGGCGAACTGGGTGAGCTGGGCGAACTGGGCACAGACAGGCGTGCTGAGCCACAGCCGGGGTCAGTGAAGCTGATGTGGCGCCAGGCTCAAAGGCACTGTGGTCACAGAGGGAGCATCAAGCACAGGAAAGGTTCTGGTGTCCAGCCCGACTGCACCAGCTCCACCGGGGTCCGTCTGGGTCCGTCTGGGCCCGTCCGTCCTCCACACTGGTCCCAGTTGGACAGGCAAGACTCCAGACTGAAGCTGCGATGGAGTCCGACGCTCCAGGCCGGCGGGGCCGTCACTCCACCCAGTTACACCATCGTGTTGCTCTCGCCCACCTGGTCCACGTACTGGGGGGGACAGCAGCAGCGTTAGAACCAGCAACCTGCCCAGGACAGCAAGACATGCCCCCCACTCTGCTGTGAGGCCACGCCCCCCCACCAGAAACTGGACAGCTCCCAGTCAGGCTCCCAACTCTGAAACCAGTAAGGTCCCAGTTCAGAGGGTCTGGGCCTGTATGCTGCCCCACTGCTGGTTCCAGAACTCTCTCCAGCACAAAGGGGTTGGAGCCTGGAACCCTCAAGTAAAATAGACTCCCTCTACTTTAAGATGAAGCTTCTCTGTGTCCACCTACAGGTGTCGCTGACCTCTGACCTCTGACCCTCTCAGCTGCAGCCTTGATTGTTGTCTGATACATCTGCATGTTGTCTGTCCCCTCCTCTCCTGGTCCAGGAGGACCTGCTGGATCCTCCTGGTCCGTGATCATGCTGTGTACTCATACTGGGCCCTAACTGGGACGACCAGAGATGAATCTGCAGTATAGGTGTTGCTCCAGGCCCCTGCTGGTGAAGTGGTCTGGGTTATCTCTGTGGACTGTCCAAGGTGGACCTCCTGTTTGCAGGTCTGGTCAGACTGATCACCAGGTTGTCCATCAGGGTGACTAACTAAGCCTTCACTAACTAACCCTTCTCACCTAAACATGGTGTTCAACTACTTGTACACATGTATAATGGAGCGGTCATCCGTCTGACGGCTGTAGCGGGTCTGACCACAGACTGACTGTGTTGAGCGTCCAAATCAACACGTTAATTAATGCGCATTAATTAACGGACGGGTTTGTTGTGACAGATAAAAGCACAGACATGCACGGGACGATCGGCGAGCACTGACCGCTCAATGTCCTCTAAGGAGGCTTAAGACAGAAGACAGACAAACAGCCCTTCAGAAAGCAGGAACGTTCAACCAGGCTGGGAGTGAGACTGGGAGGACTGGGAGTGAGACTGGGAGTGAGACTGAGAGGACTGGGAGTGAGACTGAGAGGACTGGAAGTGAGACTGGGAGTGAGACTGGGAGTGAGACTGAGAGGACTGGAAGTGAGACTGGGAGTGAGACTGAGAGGACTGGGAGTGAGACTGAGAGGACTGGAAGTGAGACTGGGAGTGAGACTGAGAGGACTGGGAGTGAGACTGAGAGGACTGGGAGTGAGACTGGGAGTGAGACTGAGAGGACTGGGAGTGAGACTGAGAGGACTGGGAGTGAGACTGAGAGGACTGGGAGTGAGACTGGGAGGACTGGGAGTGAGACTGGGAGTGAGACTGGGAGGACTGGGAGTAAGACTGGGAATTAGGCTGGGAGGACTGGGAGTGAGACTGAGAGGACTGGGAGTGAGACAGAGGACTGGGAGTGAGACTGAGAGGACTGGAAGTGAGACTGGGAGTGAGACTGGGAGGACTGGAAGTGAGACTGGGAGTGAGACTGAGAGGACTGGGAGTGAGACTGAGAGGACTGGAAGTGAGACTGGGAGGACTGGAAGTGAGACTGGGAGTGAGACAGAGGACTGGAAGTGAGACTGGGAGTGAGATTGAGAGGACTGGGAGTGAGACTGGGAGGACTGGGAGTGAAACTGGGAGTGAGACTGGGAATTAGGCTGGGAGGACTGGGAGTGAGACTGAGAGGACTGGGAGTAAGACTGGGAGGACTGGGAGTGAGACTGGGAATTAGGCTGGGAGGACTGGGAGTGAGACTGGGAGGACTGGGAGTAAGACTGGGAGGACTGGGAGTGAGACTGGGAGTGAGACTGGGAGTGAGACTGGGAGTGAGACTGAGAGGACTGGGAGTGAGACTGGGAGTGAGACTGAGAGGACTGGGAGTGAGACTGAGAGGACTGGGAGTGAGACTGGGAGGACTGGAAGTGAGACTGGGAGTGAGACTGAGAGGACTGGAAGTGAGACTGGGAGTGAGACTGAGAGGACTGGAAGTGAGACTGGGAGTGAGACTGAGAGGACTGGAAGTGAGACTGGGAGTGAGACTGAGAGGACTGGGAGTGAGATTGAGAGGACTGGGAGTGAGACTGGGAGGACTGGGAGTGATACTGAGAGTGAGACTGGGAATTAGGCTGGGAGGACCGGGAGTGAGACTGAGAGGACTGGGAGTGAGACTGGGAATTAGGCTGGGAGGACTGGGAGTGAGACTGGGAGTGAGACTGAGAGGACTGGGAGTGAGACTGAGAGGACTGGAAATGAGACTGGGAGGACTGGGAGTGAGACTGGGAGGACAGGGAGTAAGACTGGGAATTAGGCTGGGAGGACTGGGAGTGAGACTGGGAGTGAGACTGAGAGGACTGGAAATGAGACTGGGAGGACTGGGAGTAAGACTGGGAATTAGGCTGGGAGGACTGGAGTGAGACTGGGAGTGAGACTGAGAGGACTGGGAGTGAGACTGGGAGTGAGACTGGGAGGACTGGGAGTAAGACTGGGAATTAGGCTGGGAGGACTGGGAGTGAGACTGAGAGGACTGGGAGTGAGACTGAGAGGACTGGGAGTGAGACTGGGAGGACTGGGAGTGAGACTGGGAGGACTGGGAGTAAGACTGGGAATTAGGCTGGGAGGACTGGGAGTGAGGCTGAGAGGACTGGGAGTGAGACTGAGAGGACTGGGAGTGAGACTGGGAGGACTGGGAGTGAGACTGGGAGTGAAACGTCAACAGACACTCACCGAGCTGATGAAGGGGAGGTTCAAGATGGAGCCGAGGACGGGGATTCTCCTGATGAAGCCAATGGCAACAGGGAAGAAACCCCTGGAAGAGGTCAGACACACACACAACACACACAGATCAGAGGCCAGGGTGGAGCTGCTGCTCCTGTCAGGAGGTTTCCTCAGTGTCACCTGAACAAGAGGAAGAAGCCATAGACCTCCAGCAGGACCCCAACGATGGGCCAGCCGATCAGAACCACCAACACGCCCCCCAGGAAGAAGCTGGTGGCCTTCAGCTTGTGCTTCTGGAAGAAGAAGCGAAACGTCCTCTCCAGCCCGATGACAAAGGCCAGGCCAGCCACAAACAGAATCTGCAGGAGGAGAAGAGGCTGAGTCCTGGACGAGTCCTGGAGGAGTCCCCCCTGAGGACCCCTGAGGACCCCCGAGTCCCCCCTGAGGACCCACGAGTCCCCCCTGAGGACCCCTGAGGACCTCCAAGGAACCCCGAGTCCCCCCTGAGGACCCCCGAGTCCCCCCTGAGGACCCACGAGTCCCCCCTGAGGACCCCTGAGGACCCCCGAGTCCCCCCTGAGGACCCCCGAGTCCCCCCTGAGGACCCCCGAGGACCTCCAAGGAACCCCACGTCCCCCCTGAGGACCCCGAGTCCCCCCTGAGGACCCCCTGAGGACCCCCGAGGACCTCCAAGGAACCCCGAGTCCCCCCGGAGGACCCCCGAGTCCCCCCTGAGGACCCCCGAGTCCCCCCTGAGGACCCCTGAGGACCTCCAAGGAACCCCGAGTCCCCCCTGAGGACCCCCGAGTCCCCCCTGAGGACCCCGAGTCCCCCCTGAGTCCCCCCTGAGGACCCCCGAGTCCCCCCTGAGGACCCCCTGAGGACCCCCGAGGAGGGACGGACACACCGGTCAATGACCCTCAGGGTCACCCTGGAGACAGAAGACGTGTTCAGGTCCTCCCTGCTGTCAGTGGCTCGTTCACATCAACACTTACGTTTCCGATGGCAAGGAGGGCTTTGTCGAAGAACAGGATCATCCCAAAGAAGAGGAAGAACACGCCGAAGCCCGTTAATCCCATCCCAATCTCTGGAAACACGAGAGAGGACAGGAAATGACGTCAGTGCAGGTAAACAGGCCGCATGCTTCAGTCAGAGCACCTCCAATCAATACAACAACCCCCTGATCAATAACAACCCCCTGATCAATACTGGAGTCCCCTGATCAATACTGGAGTCCCCTCATCAATAACAACCCCCTGATCAATACAACAGCCCGCTGATCAATCCCCTGATCAATACTGATCAATAACAGCCCCTGATCAATACAGGAGTCCCCTGATCAATAACAACCCCCTGATCAATACAACAACCCCCTGATCAATACTGGAGTCCCCTCATCAATAACAACCCCCTGATCAATACAACAACCCCCTGATCAATACTGGAGTCCCCTCATCAATAACAACCCCCTGATCAATACAACAGCCCGCTGATCAATCCCCTGATCAATACTGATCAATAACAGCCCCTGATTAATACTGGAGTCCCCTGATCAGTATTGATCAATTAATACTGATCAATACAGGCTCCCGTGGTCACGTGACTCTTGTTCTTACTCTGAGAGTCCGACAGCGAGATCATGATGAAGACGAAGAAGAAGAAGAAGTAGAAGAAGAAGAAGCAGGAGGACCAGCGGGGAGCTGGTCTCTAGTCACTACTCTCACTAGTCCCTCTAGCCTCACTAGTCCCTCTAGCCTCACTAGTCCCTCTAGCCTCACTAGTCCCTCTAGCCTCACTAGTCCCTCTAGCCTCACTAGTCCCTCTAATCTCCTTAATCTCGCTGGTTTTGTTGGTTTTGTTGGTTTTGTTGACAGCCGCTGCTGCGGCTGCAGCCACGTCTTCCGGAAACACCAACTCTCGCGATATCTGACGAGATCACCGGCGTATGCTCGTGAGGTCACGTGGTTCAGGATTGGCGGTCCGGACACGCCTACAGTGACGTCACAGACACGCGAGAGTGTGAGTGTGTGTGTGTGTGTGTGTGTGTGTGTGTGTAGAGTAACATTTATAAGAGGTATAAATGGTTAAAGACAGTCGCAGAACTGAAGAGCCTCATCCTGATCATTTAATTCCTGATCCCGCTCACAGATGTGGGCGGGGCCTAAAGGGTCGCTATTCCCGGTGTTTTGTCTGTCAGGCTGCTCAGGCTCGGCCCTCGTGCGGCAGCAGCCAGGTTATCCTCTCAGGGTTTGTGACGTGGTCTGAGGCGTTTACCCGTTAATCTACCACCTTGACCTGTGGATAATCCAGGGTCTCCAGCCAGGGAGCGTCAGTCCGGCCCGAGGTCACCTGACAGTCCAGACTGAGGGCCCAGAAACCCGGGAGCCTGGTGAGGCGGTCCGCTATAAGGGACGTGCAGGTCCGAGCACCTCCACACTCCGGACCAGACCTCAGATTAGACCTCCACACTCCGGGTAGACCTCAGATTAGACCTCCACACTCCGGGTAGACCTCAGATTAGACCTCCCCTCTCCGGATTAGACCTCAGATTAGACCTCCACACTCCGGGTAGACCTCAGATTAGACCTCCACACTCCGGATTAGACCTCAGATTAGACCTCCACACTCCGGGTAGACCTCAGATTAGACCTCCCCTCTCCGGATTAGACCTCAGATTAGACCTCCACACTCCGGGTAGACCTCAGATTAGACCTCCACACTCCGGGTAGACCTCAGATTAGACCTCCCCTCTCCGGATTAGACCTCAGATTAGACCTCCACACTCCGGGTAGACCTCAGATTAGACCTCCACACTCCGGATTAGACCTCAGATTAGACCTCCCCTCTCCGGATTAGACCCACCGGACCCCGCCTCAGCCCTGGAGGATGGACGGTGGAGACGGAAGCAGAGGTACGGCCCTGCTTTAGGACCGGAGGTCCACTTTCACTTTCACTTTCAGCAGCACTTGAGGAGTGAAGCCACCTGGTCAGGAGGGTCAGAGGGCAACCGGGGGAGGCCCACCGACAGGGGAGGCTCCAGGTGAGGGGCTCCTGGGGGGCAGAGCTGCAGACCTGGAGGTCTGGTCCTCCTGGTCCGGTCCTCCTGGTCTGGTCCTCCTGGTCCGGTCCTCCTGGTCTGGTCCTCCTGGTCTGGTCCTCCTGGTCTGGTCCTCCTGGTCCTCCTGGTCCAGTCCACCTGGTCCGGTCTTCTTGGTCCGGTCCTCCTGGTCCGGTCTTCTTGGTCCTCCTGGTCCGGTCCTCCTGGTCCTCCTGGTCCAGTCTTCTTGGTCCTCCTGGTCCGGTCTTCTTGGTCCTCCTGGTCTGGTCCTCCTGGTCTGGTCCTCCTGGTCTGGTCCTCCTGGTCCTGGTCCTCCTGGTCCGGTCCTCCTGGTCCGGTCCTCCTGGTCCGGTCTTCTTGGTCCTCCTGGTCCTCCTGGTCTGGTCCTCCTGGTCTGGTCCTCCTGGTCCGGTCTTCTTCTTTTCTGGCCGTTTTTTTTTTCCTTTTCGGTCTTTTTTTTTGTTCCTCTTGTGGTCCTCCGGGGTGGGCCCCCTGTTCGGTCCTCCTGGTCCTCCTGGTCTGGTCCTCCTGGTCTGGTCCTCCTGGTCCAGTCTTCTTGGTCCTCCTGGTCCTCCTGGTCTGGTCCTCCTGGTCTGGTCCTCCTGGTCCTCCTGGTCCGGTCCTCCTGGTCCTCCTGGTCCGGTCTTCTTGGTCCTCCTGGTCCGGTCCTCCTGGTCTGGTCCTCCTGGTCCGGTCCTCTTGGTCCTCCTGGTCTGGTCCTCCTGGTCCGGTCCTCCTGGTCCGGTCCTCCTGGTCCTCCTGGTCCGGTCTTCTTGGTCCTCCTGGTCCTCCTGGTCCGGTCCTCCTGGTCCTGGGCCGTGACCTGCTGGGTCCTATGGTCCCAGAGTGCCTGACGCTGCTCTTCTGGTCCAGATGTTCAGGAGCAGCTGGACGTGGTGGAGGCAGAGCTTCAGGAGGTGGACCTGCACATGGCGGAGCTGCAGCAGAAGAAGGAGGGTCTGAGCCGGCGTCGGGATGCGCTGCTGCGGCGTCTGGGGGAGGCCTGCGAGGCTGCTGCGCCCCGCCCCTCCAGGCCTGAGGCGCGCCTGAGCCACGCCGAGCTGCAGCGCTTCGACGGCACCGGTACGGCGCCGCCGCGCCTTCGGGGCGCGACCTCCGCTGACCCCGACCCCTGCTGACCCCTGACCCCTGGTTCCCCAGACTTCCCGTGGTCCCCAGAGGTGCAGCGGCGGCTGAAGGACACGTTCCAGCTGCGCAGGTTCAGGCCGCTGCAGCTGAGGGCCGTCAACCTGACGCTGTCGGGGAGGGACCTGTTCCTGGTGATGCCCACCGGCCGGGGCAAGAGCCTCTGCTACCAGCTGCCTGCGCTCTGCTCCACAGGTAGGGCTCCGCCCCCAGGCTCCGCCCCTAGGCTCCCAAGGTTCACCTGGAGCACCTGCTGGGAGGCTGCCCCCTGACCTGGTGTGTGTGTGTGTGTGTGGGGGGGGGTGTATATGTGTGTGTATGTATGTGTGTGTAAATGTGTGTGTGTGGGGTGTGTGTGTATGTATGTGTGTGTATGTGTGTGCATATGTATGTGTGTGTATATGTGTGTGCGTATGTATGTGTGTATATGTGTGTGCGTATGTATGTGTGTATATGTGTGTGTGTATGTATGTGTGTGTATGTATGTGTGTATATGTGTGTATGTATGTGTGTGTAAATGTATGTGTGTGTATATGTGTGTGTGTATGTATGTGTGTATATGTGTGTGTGTATGTATGTGTGTGTATGTATGTGTGTGTAAATGTATGTGTGTGTATATGTGTGTGTATATGTATGTGTGTGTATATGTGTGTGTGTATGTATGTGTGTGTATATGCGTGTGTATATGTGTGTGCGTATGTATGTGTGTATATGTGTGTGTATATGTGTGTGTATATGTGTGTGTATATGTATGTGTGTGTAAATGTGTGTGTGTGTGGGGTGTGTGTGTATGTATGTGTGTGTATATGTGTGTGCGTATGTATGTGTGTATATGTGTGTGTATATGTATGTGTGTGTAAATGTGTGTGTATGTGCGTGTGTGTATATGTGCATGTGCGTGGGGTGTGTGTGTATGTATGTGTGTGTATATGTGTGTGTATATGTGTGTGTGTATGTATGTGTGTGTATATGTGTGTGTATATGTATGTGTGTGTATATGCGTATGTATATGTATGTGTGTGTAAATGTGTGTGCGTATGTATGTGTGTGTATATGTGCATGTGTGTGGGGTGTGTGTGTATGTGTGTGTGTGTGTGTGCAGGTCTGACGCTGGTGGTCAGCCCTCTGGTGTCCCTGATGGAGGATCAGGTCATGTACCTGCGGTCCATCAGCGTGTCAGCAGCCATGCTGAACGCTTCCAGCAGCAAGGTGACGACCTGGACGTCCTCTGCTTTCATGTTCTATCTTCCTTTCATACATTTTAAACGGTTCGGAGCGACCTTTGGCCCCTGAGCTAATTAATGAGCTTCAGCTGTGGATCATTAACAGTCCTCAAGTGAAATGTTCAGTCTGCTCAGATAGTGACGTCAGCAGTGACGAGGCCGGCCCAGCAGGCGGCGCTAGCGGGGTTCCTCAAGTCTGTCCTCTCAGGCAGCGGTCCCCAACTCCCGGGCCGTGGACCGGTACCGGTCTGTGGATCAACTGGTACCGGGCCGCCCAGAAATAATTTATTATTTCCGTTGTGTTTATTATCTGAGTCTGAACAGGCTTTTATTTTGAAAAATGACAAGTGATCAAAATGAGTAAAAAACAGACGTGAAAGTTTATTTTGAAGGGAAAAGGCCCAGATTTAGATTTAGATTTGACATATAAACCATCTGTGTGTACCCCGGTCCACGGTAAAGTTGAAAGCTTGACCGGTCCGATGATAAACAGGTTGGGGACCGCTGGACCCGTTCCAGAACAACCAACTACAGGATGAGGACACTCACAATCCCGTCCTTTTAGGAACACGCAAAAACAGTCATGGCAGGAATCACGGACCCCAGCGGCCCCTTCAAGCTGCTGTACGTGACCCCGGAGAAGATCGCCAAGAGCAAGCTGCTGATGTCCCGTCTGGAGAAGGCCCACAAGGCGCAGCTGCTCAGCCGCATCGCCGTCGATGAGGTGCACTGCTGCAGCCAGTGGGGGCACGACTTCAGACCAGGTGAGGGGCTTGGTCAGGTGGCCCTCAGCTGACCTTCAGCTGACCTTCAGCTGACCTCCGTGTGTCTGTAGATTATAAACTTCTGGGCATCCTGAAGAGGCAGTTTCCTGACGTCCCTCTGATCGGCCTCACGGCCACGGCGACCAGCGGCGTTCTCAAGGATTGTGAGAAGATCCTGTGTGTCAGACAGCCAATCACAATCACGGCCTCCTTCAACAGAACCAACCTCTACTATGAGGTAGTAACCATGGCAACTGCACTCATGATGTTGATAAGTGCTTCCTCTAATCCAGGGGTCTCCAGGTCCCCCCCAGAGGGCCGTGAGGCTGCAGGTTCTGGTCCCACCAGTCCAGCTTCATCTGGACCAGGGGTCTCCAGGTCCCCCCCCAGAGGGCCGTGAGGCTGCAGGTTCTGGTCCCACCAGTCCAGCTCACCCAGTTTGACCAGTCAGCTGTTGAAGACTCAGATGAGTTGATGAAGTGAGTCCAGTCTGGTGCTGCTGCTGCTGGGTTGGACCAGAACCTGCAGCCTCACGGACCTCTGGGGGGGGACCTGGAGACCCCTGGGGGGGACCTGGAGACCTCTGGGGGGGACCTGGAGACCTCTGGGGGACCTAGAGACCCCTGGGGGGACCTGGAGACCCCTGGGGGGGACCTGGAGACCCCTGGGGGGGACCTGGAGACCCCTGGTCTGGACCCTCTAGACCAGGGGGGACCAGGAGACCCCTGGGCTAAAGGGTCTGGAGACGTTCCTTTCTGGTGTGGTTCAAAAGTTCAGGTTCATAATTGAGGCTGCTCCTCCTTCAGGTTCGCCTGAAGAACCCCGACAACGACGCCTCGATCAACGACATCGCGTCTCTGATCAGGAGCAGATACCAGGAGCAGTCAGGTAGAGGAGCACAAGGCTCCCAGCTCAGCCTCCAGACCTCTGACACGCTCGTCCCGCAGGGATCGTCTACGTCTTCTCCCAGAAGGACGCAGAGTCGGTGTCATCTGAGCTCCAGAAGAAGGACATCCAGGCGTACCCCTACCACGCCAACATGGACCCTGAAGACAAGTCGCGCACCCACCGCCGGTGGACCAGCAACAAGATTCAGGTGACGCCCTCTCTCATGTCACAGGTCCTGAAGGGCTTTGGGATGTGTGTCACCCTGGAGGTCCAGGGGGCCTTAGGTCTGGTGGACACGAGGAGGAGGAGCAGGACGCTCTGTGTGCAGGAGTCATGCTTGTCAGTCGGACTGATTGTGTTGTTGTAGGTGGTCGTAGCGACGGTTGCCTTCGGGATGGGCATCGACAAGCCCGACGTCAGATTCGTCATCCACCACACCATCAGCAAGTCCATCGAGAACTACTACCAGGAGAGCGGCCGCGCAGGTGGGGGTCTCAGGCCGGCTCCTCCCCTGCTCCTCATGCCCTTCGTCCACCATCTGTGTGTGTGTGTGTGTGTGTGCGTGTGCGTGTGTGTGCGTGTGTGTGCGTGTGTGTGTGTGTGTGTGCGTGTGTGTGCAGGCAGAGACGACCGTCCCGCAGACTGCATCGTCTACTGTGGCTTCGCAGACATCTTCAGGGTCAGCACCATGGTGGTGATGGAGAACGTCGGCCAGCAGAAGCTCAAGCAGATGCTGGACTACTGTCAGAACATCGACAGGTAGCAAGGACGCACAAGTACACACACATGCACACACACACTGCTACACCCAGCTACACATAGTTGGAGTCCCTGAACGCACCATCAGGGTGTAGCAGGATGTCAGGTTGGAGTGGTGTCGATGTTCTCAGAGACGGACGAGTGTGAGGAGCCTCTGGTGGACGGGACAGTTTGACAGTGTGTGTATGTGTGTGTGTGTGTGTGTGTGTGTGTGTGTGTGTGCGCGCAGGTGTCGGCGCTCTCTCATGGCTGTCCACTTTGATGAGGTGTGGGACGATAAAGGCTGCCAGCAGATGTGTGATACCTGCCGCCTCTCTAAAGGTGTGTGCGGCGCCCCCCGCTGGCTGGTGTCAGGTGACGCTGACGCTCCGCCCCTGTCGCAGACGTCTTCTCAGCAGACATCACCCAGCACGCCCAGCAGGTGGTGCAGATTCTGGAGCTCGCAGCGTCCATGGAGGAGAAGATGACTCCTCTGAAGCTGATTGAGGCCTGGATGGGGAAAGGACCGGCCAAACGCAGGAAGATGATCCAGACCACCATGTTGTCACGGCTGCAGGCCGAGGCCGTGGTGCTGCAGCTGCTGTCCAGGGATTACCTCAGGTTACTCCTCTCTACTAGTTATGTCTGGATTACCTCAGGTTACTCCTCTCTACTAGTTGTGTCTGGATTACCTCAGGTTACTCCTCTCTACTAGTTATGTCTGGATTACCTCAGGTTACTCCTCTCTACTAGTTATGTCTGGATTACCTCAGGTTACTCCTCTACTAGTTATGTCTGGATTACCTCAGGCTACTCCTCTACTAGTTGTGTGTGGATTACCTCAGGTTACTCCTCTCTACTAGTTATGTCTGGATTACCTCAGGCTACTCCTCTACTAGTTATGTCTGGATTACCTCAGGCTACTCCTCTACTAGTTGTGTGTGGATTACCTCAGGTTACTCCTCTCTACTAGTTATGTCTGGATTACCTCAGGCTACTCCTCTACTAGTTGTATGTGGATTACCTCAGGCTACTCCTCTACTAGTTGTGTGTGGATTACCTCAGGCTACTCCTCTACTAGTTATGTCTGGATTACCTCAGGCTACTCCTCTACTAGTTATGTCTGGATTACCTCAGGCTACTCCTCTACTAGTTGTGTGTGGATTACCTCAGGTTACTCCTCTCTACTAGTTATGTCTGGATTACCTCAGGCTACTCCTCTACTAGTTATGTCTGGATTACCTCAGGCTACTCCTCTACTAGTTGTGTGTGGATTACCTCAGGTTACTCCTCTCTACTAGTTATGTCTGGATTACCTCAGGTTACTCCACTCTACTAGTTATGTCTGGATTACCTCAGGTTACTCCTCTCTACTAGTTATGTCTGGATTACCTCAGGTTACTCCACTCTACTAGTTATGTCTGGATTACCTCAGGCTCCTCCTCTACTAGTTGTGTGTGGATTACCTCAGGCTACTCCTCTACTAGTTATGTCTAGATTACCTCAGGCTACTCCTCTACTAGTTATGTCTGGATTACCTCAGGCTACTCCTCTACTAGTTATGTCTGGATTACCTCAGGCTACTCCTCTACTAGTTATGTCTGGATTACCTCAGGCTACTCCTCTACTAGTTATGTCTGGATTACCTCAGGCTACTCCTCTACTAGTTATGTCTGGATTACCTCAGGCTACTCCTCTACTAGTTATGTCTGGATTACCTCAGGCTACTCCTCTCTACTAGTTATGTCTGGATTACCTCAGGTTACTCCTCTCTACTAGTTATGTCTGGATTACCTCAGGCTACTCCTCTACTAGTTATGTCTGGATTACCTCAGGCTACTCCTCTACTAGTTGTGTGTGGATTACCTCAGGTTACTCCTCTCTACTAGTTATGTCTGGATTACCTCAGGTTACTCCACTCTACTAGTTATGTCTGGATTACCTCAGGTTACTCCTCTCTACTAGTTATGTCTGGATTACCTCAGGTTACTCCTCTCTACTAGTTATGTCTGGATTACCTCAGGTTGCTCCACTCTACTAGTTATGTCTGGATTACCTCAGGTTGCTCCACTCTACTAGTTGTGTGTGGATTACCTCAGGTTGCTCCACTCTACTAGTTGTGTGTGGATTACCTCAGGTTACTCCTCTCTACTAGTTATGTCTGGATTACCTCAGGTTACTCCACTCTACTAGTTATGTCTGGATTACCTCAGGTTGCTCCTCTACTAGTTGTGTGTGGATTACCTCAGGTTGCTCCACTCTACTAGTTATGTCTGGATTACCTCAGGTTGCTCCACTCTACTAGTTGTGTGTGGATTACCTCAGGCTACTCCTCTCTACTAGTTATGTCTGGATTACCTCAGGTTGCTCCACTCTACTAGTTATGTCTGGATTACCTCAGGTTGCTCCACTCTACTAGTTGTGTGTGGATTACCTCAGGTTACTCCTCTCTACTAGTTATGTCTGGATTACCTCAGGTTACTCCTCTCTACTAGTTATGTCTGGATTACCTCAGGTTACTCCTCTCTACTAGTTATGTCTGGATTACCTCAGGTTACTCCTCTCTACTAGTTATGTCTGGATTACCTCAGGTTACTCCTCTACTAGTTATGTCTGGATTACCTCAGGTTACTCCTCTACTAGTTGTATGTGGATTACCTCAGGCTACTCCTCTACTAGTTGTGTGTGGATTACCTCAGGCTACTCCTCTACTAGTTATGTCTGGATTACCTCAGGCTACTCCTCTACTAGTTATGTCTGGATTACGTCAGGCTACTCCTCTACTAGTTGTGTGTGGATTACCTCAGGTTACTCCTCTCTACTAGTTATGTCTGGATTACCTCAGGCTACTCCTCTACTAGTTGTGTGTGGATTACCTCAGGTTACTCCTCTACTAGTTATGTCTGGATTACCTCAGGCTACTCCTCTACTAGTTGTGTGTGGATTACCTCAGGTTACTCCTCTACTAGTTATGTCTGGATTACCTCAGGCTACTCCTCTACTAGTTATGTCTGGATTACCTCAGGCTACTCCTCTACTAGTTATGTCTGGATTACCTCAGGCTACTCCTCTACTAGTTGTGTGTGGATTACCTCAGGTTACTCCTCTCTACTAGTTATGTCTGGATTACCTCAGGTTACTCCACTCTACTAGTTATGTCTGGATTACCTCAGGTTACTCCTCTCTACTAGTTATGTCTGGATTACCTCAGGTTACTCCACTCTACTAGTTATGTCTGGATTACCTCAGGCTACTCCTCTACTAGTTGTGTGTGGATTACCTCAGGCTACTCCTCTACTAGTTATGTCTAGATTACCTCAGGCTACTCCTCTACTAGTTATGTCTGGATTACCTCAGGCTACTCCTCTACTAGTTATGTCTGGATTACCTCAGGCTACTCCTCTACTAGTTATGTCTGGATTACCTCAGGCTACTCCTCTACTAGTTATGTCTGGAT
>CAJVRN010000210.1:10670000-10690000 GCA_911728415.1 Lagocephalus sceleratus | reverse complement strand
GGCTGTTCTCCTGACTGTTCCTCTGACTGTTCTTTTCACTCTTCTTCAGGTTGTTCTCCAGTCTGTTCATCTGAATGTTCTCCAGGCTGTTCTCCTGACTGTTCTCACTGTTTTCCTGTGTGCTCTGTTGGTCACATGTTGTCATCCTCAGGAGGTTTACACAGAAGATCCTTTTTGGTCTTTGTGGAGCTGAGTCAGCTGACTACTTCTGAGGGTGGCAGCATGAATCCCATCCAGGATGTGGTTGTTTGTGGAGACGTATTCAGGCCGTCTTTCTTCACCAGTGTTTGATGGCTGTGGGCAGCAGGGATTATCTTCTGCTTGTCTGTCATCAAGTTCTGATGTTTCTGATGGTTCTAGGACACAGACGCTGCTAAAGTAGGTGAAGAGGAGACCGACGTGATGATCACATCTCCACAGCTTCAGCAGAAAGTGTCCAAAGAGCAGAGGAACCGGTCCAGAACACAGGAAGTGAGATCACATGGATAGAGAGGAGGAGGAGGAGAAGGAAGATGAGGAGGAGGAGGGGGGGAAGAGGGGAGGAAGAGGAGGGGTGGAGGAGGAGGAAGAAGAGGGGGAAGAAGAGGAGGAGGAAGAGGAGAAGAAGGGCTTCATCTTCACTCCATTGAAGTCAATGTTGAGGTTCTATATTACAGCAAAGGTCAGAAGAGAGCGTGGTGTCTGGTACAGCCTTCTTCCCCACGTACGCCCTCCAGAGAGCAGGAACCACCAGATGAAGACACCCTGCTGGACTCTCCATCAAGGACCTCCATCAAGCCTGAGGCCGCCCTGGAGGAACTTCACCAGCTGAGGAGATACAGGCAGCTCAGGAGGATCCACCAGGTCTCCCACAGGGTGCTGGGCTGCATCTGAGGAGCCTCCGCACCACATTCAGGCCCACCTTCGTCCAGACGGCCCACGGCTGGTGGACACCAGTCAGTGGCTGGAGGAGGCGGATGAAGATTTCCCTCAGTCTGAAGCTTCTGCCTCAGGACCAAACGATCTGATACAGAAGGAGGCCAGGTTGAACACGATGGATTTTATTGAAGGAATAAAATATGAATGTATTCATTTATTCTGTGTTTGTATCAGATCGTCATGTTTCTTGAACATGAACATTTGTTACTTGTTCTTATTCATGAAATGTTTGAGTAGAGAACGTTTTCCATTTTTCAGATGTTCTTCACAATCATAATGTAGATGTGTGAGAACAGACAAACAGACCTCATCATCTTCACAGACGCCTGGAGAACATCAGCGAGCAGCCTCGTTCCTGACTGAGCAGCTGATGGACGACATGACTTCTGAAGATCAGACCTGGTTGAATGCTAATGGTGCTGCACCTCCACCCTGAGGTTCTCCGTCAGGTTTCAGGATGTAACCAAAGCAGGTGATGTCTCCAAACGCTGCTGGTGTCTCCACCTTCATCACACCACTGCTGGGTTCAACTGGTGGAGCACAATCTGGTCACCAGCCTGAGGAGGAACACCAGAGTCAGAGGTGACATTGATGGTCAGGTTCCTGATGGATCATCGAAGAACATCTTCATGTGTTTGACGATGGTAGAGGAGCTGAGTGAGTGAGTGTGCTCAAGTTTGAAGGTCAGATTTAGGTGAGAGGTCAAGGATCAGGAGCTGACGAATGTCTTATGTCTATGAAAGTCCTCACAAAGACAGAAGAACAAGACTGTGTGTTTCTGACGCGGCTCAGACGACCCTCAGACATCAAGGAACCCTGGATGATGTCCTGAGGATCTGACCTGTGAGTGACCTCTGACCTGTGAGCTCTGACCTGGTGTTCCAAAGAGCTGTTCAGGTCTGAAGGTCGGTCAGGAGCAGCACAGGGTCAGGAGGACATGAGCAGCACAGGGTTGCACCAACAACCTCACAGGGAACCAGGTAAGAGGGGGCGGGGCCTAAATCACAGCAGGAAGGCCTCTGATCACCAGTGCTGAGTGACACGTGGTTTAATGTGCTGCTGAGGTGCACTGTTGCTATAGCAACGGCCCTGTCAGGCGCAGGGAGATGATCTTTAGGATCCAGATAAGCAGAGAACTCAGAGGTGTGTCTCCACCTCCCTCACACGGACACAAACACACACACATACATACACACACATGCATGCACACACATGCATACACACACATATACACACATTACCCCAGTCACGAAACAGATTCATAAGAGAACAAAACTGGGGTCAAACAGCAACATTCAACAGAATCTGCATCCAGCAACAGTCGTCCTTCACCGCGGGTGATGTGTTCCTGAGTGTGTTTGTGTGAGTGTGTTCGGATAGAACAGACCCAACAACCAACCATCACCAGGACAACCACGACCTCTAACCCTAACCCCCAGGGCAGGGGACCACTGCCGGCCAGGTCAAGGTTCCTGGTGATCGGGGTCAGCTCACCCCCACTGGGTACAATGACTTTACCACGTGACCTTGAGTCATTTGTTTTTCCCGTTCAACCACTAGAGGGCGTCACCACACGAATTATATTGTTTATCACGTTCATAGAAATGTCTCTGATATCATTAATTTAGCACTTAAATGAGCAGATACACTGGCGTGTGTGGTTGCTGTTGTAGTGTGTTGTTGCCTTTGTGATGTGTGTTGCTGTTGTGGTGTATGTTGTTGCTGTTGTGGTGTATGTTGTTGCTGTTGTGGTGTGTGTTGTTACTGTTTTGGTGTATGTTGTTGCTGTTTTGGTGTATGTTGTTGCTGTTTTGGTGTATGTTGTTGCTTTGGTGATGAGGACAAGGGCTAAACCCAGTTTCCCTCACCTCTGGTGGAGGCACCTCCCAGCAGATGCTGGTCTGAGTCATGGTGCCGCCCAACTGGTCACACAAACCCCCAAAGATCTCAACCAGCAGAGCCCAGAATCCAACAACAACCTGCTGAGGAACGAACTCCCCTCTTCTCTCTGCATCTCACAGCATACATGACTACCTAACCTTATATGACGTATATAGCTTGAAATCCCAGCTTCATACGGGTGAAGACTGGACCCTCTGAGCCCTTGGAGGTGTGGTACCTTGCTCAAGGCAGTGCTCTACTACCAGCTACCAGCACCCCTTCCAACCTTTGTCCACCATGGGCCCCTGTCCTTGATGCTCATGCTCTGCTGGTAGGTTCACCTCTGGTAGTCCAGGTCATCTGATCCCCTGACCCTGGAGAACCCACCTCTGTGTTCACCAAACTCCTCCCACACCTGAGCGGATCTCCTTGATCTCAGTGTGTAGAAAATAAAAGAAATTGTTGGTTTTAGGAGGAACTGAAACCAAGTATTATCCAAGCTGAAGATGTTGAGATTATATTGAGGAGCAGCGTTCATCTCCAATACCAGTGTTGTGAAGGTGTGCTCTAAAATCGTTGGAATGTCCCACCCTGACCTCATCCTGTCCTGACTTTACCATAAAGGGGACGTGTTGTCCAAAACTGCAGGTCTTTAGTCCGTATACCTGTTTACCCAGAGTGCCTCACCGCCCCTTAAATATGAATTTCAACAACTAATTCAATGTTCTGTAAACTGTCCTTGTCTGTAACTGTGACTCTAAAGGCTCCGGTTCTACTTCCACCCTAGTGTTACGTAACTGTTGAAGAGCCCCGCCCTCATGTTGGGTAACTCCTCCCACCCAGCCACAGCAACCTGTAAGAACAGAGCTGGTTAAACCAAAATCACCATCAACGATTCCTCGTGAACGTCACCGCTGAAGCTCCATCCACACACGATCAAACTGACTGCTTAAGTTTGTCAAAGCTCCTTCAGCCTGAATGAGTCACTTCCTCTGAAAACGATTTTCTCCTTCACTCCAGAATCAGTAATTAAACCTCCTCCCATCACTTCCTGCTTCCTTAGGCAGCAAAAACAGTCAGCAAAGAAGCAGGAAAGACATGTTTATTTAAGAGAGCAGGAGAGAGGGATGAGGAAGAGAGGGGTAAAGAAGAGAGGGGTGAGGAAGAGAGGGGTGAGGAAGAGAGGGGTGAAGAAGAGAGGGGTGAGGAAGAGAGGGGTGAGGAAGAGGGGTGAAGAAGAGGGATGAAGAAGAGAGGGATGAGGAAGAGAGGGATGAAGAAGAGAGGGATGATGAAGAGGGGTGAAGAAGAGGGGGATGATTAAGAGAGAGGTTAAGAAGAGAGGGATGAAGAAGAGAGGAGTGAGGAAGAGAGGGATGATGAAGAGAGGGGTGAGGAAGAGAGGGGTGAAGAAGAGAGGGATGATGAAGAGATGGATAATGAAGAGAGGGATGATGAAGAGATGGATAATGAAGAGAGGGATGATGAAGAGATGGATAATGAAGAGAGGGATGACAGATGGAGGAGATGTGGATTAGAGAGAGTAACTCTAGAATTTGTGTCAGAATCAGAAGATTTAATCTAAATGTAATTTCAATGTTAAATGAGGAAATGACACCAACATGTCTCTGTTGGTGGACCAACGTGTCTCTGTTGGTGGACCCCCATGTCTCTGTTGGTGGACCAACGTGTCTCTGTTGGTGGACCCCCATGTCTCTGTTGGTGGACCAACGTGTCTCTGTTGGTGGACCCCCATGTCTCTGTTGGTGGACCCCCATGTCTCTGTTGGTGGACCAACGTGTCTCTGTTGGTGGACCCCCATGTCTCTCTTGGTGGACCAACGTGTCTCTGTTGGTGGACCCCCATGTCTCTGTTGGTGGACCAACGTGTCTCTGTTGGTGGACCCCCATGTCTCTGTTGGTGGACCAGCGTGTCTCTGTTGGTGGACCAGCGTGTCTCTGTTGGTGGACCATCGTGTCTCTATTGGTGGACCCCCATGTCTCTGTTGGTGGACCATCATGTCTCTGTTGGTGAACCCCTGTGTCTCTGTTGGTGGACCATCGTGTCTCTGTTGGTAGACCCCATGTCTCTGTTGGTGGACCATCGTGTCTCTGTTGGTAGACCCCATGTCTCTGTTGGTGGACCATCATGTCTCTGTTGGTGGACCAACATGTCTCTGTTGGTGGACCAACATGTCTCTGTTGGTGGACCAACGTGTCTCTGTTGGTGGACCAACGTGCCTCTGTTGGTGGACCCCCATGTCTCTGTTGGTGGACCATCGTGTCTCTGTTGGTGGACCCCCATGTCTCTGTTGGTGGACCCCCATTTCTCTGTTGGTGGACCATCGTGTCTCTCTTGGTGGACCCCCATGTCTCTGTTGGTGGACCAGCATGTCTCTGTTGGTGGACTATCGTGTCTCTGTTGGTGGACCCCCATGTCTCTGTTGGTGGACCAGCATGTCTCTGTTGGTGGACCATCGTGTCTCTGTTGGTGGACCAGCATGTCTCTGTTGGTGGACCATCGTATCTCTGTTGGTGGACCATCGTGTCTCTGTTGGTGGACCCCCATGTCTCTGTTGGTGGACCATCGTGTCTCTGTTGGTGGACCAGCATGTCTCTGTTGGTGGACCATCGTATCTCTGTTGGTGGACCCCCATGTCTCTGTTGGTGGACCCCCATGTCTCTGTTGGTGGACCATCGTGTCTCTGTTGGTGGACACCCATGTCTCCATGTTGTATGTTGGCGTTCTCTTGGTCGAGCAAAAGGGTTGCTTCCCTGCACCTTCGGGTCGGGGAACGAGTTCTGAAAGTCGGTCGTGGGAGGAGTTAGGTGAGGTGATGGAGGAAGACTTTTGATCACTCCAAAAAGGTTCTGACAAACTGTCCGGCGCCTCAGCAGACGGCAACTTGTCCACACCATGTTAGGTGTGTGCAGGGAGCTTCTGACCTCTCCTGGGTCAATTATCGGTGGAAGGAATACTTTCAGGGCCTCCTCAATCCTACCAACACATATTTCCAAGGGGACCCAGAGTTGGGGGACCTGGAGGTGGACTGTCCAACTACTGGAGCAGAAGTCACCGAGGTAGTGACACAGCTGCCTGGTGGTGGAGCTCCGGGAGTGGATGAGATCCACCTGGGTTATCTCAAGGCTCTGGACTGGGGTGGTGGTCCCTATCTTCAAGAGAGGGGACCAGAGGGTGTGTTCCAGCCACAGGGGGGTCACACTCCTCAGGCTCCCTGGGAAAGTCTAAGTCAGGGTGCTGGAAAGGGGATTCGTTGGATAGCTGAACCTCTGATCGAGGAGGAGCAATGCGGGTTTCGCCCCGGTCGTGGAACCACGGATCAGATCTTTACCCTTGCTGGGGTGCTGGAGGGGGAGTTTGGTCCACATGTGCTTTGTGGACTTGGAGAAGGCCTACAACCGGGTCCCCAGGGGCCTACGACCAGGTCCCTAGGGGCCTACGACCGGGTCCCCAGGGGCCTATGACTGGGTCTCCAGGGGCCTACGACCAGGTCCCCAGGGGCCTAGTACCAGGTCCCCAGGGGCCTACGACCAGGTCCCCAGGGGCCTACGACCGGGTCCCCAGGGGCCTAGTACCAGGTCCCCAGGGGCCTACGACCAGGTCCCCAGGGGCCTACGACCGGGTCCCCAGGGGCCTAGTACCGGGTCTCCAGGGGCGTACAACCGGGTCCCCAGGGGCCTATGACTGGGTCCCCAGGGGCCTAGTACCGGGTCCCCAGGGGCCTATGACTGGGTCCCCAGGGGCATCCTGTGGGCGGTGCTCCCAGAGTACAGGAGTGGGTGGTCCCTTGATAAGGGCCGTCCAGTCCTTGTACCATAAGGTACAAGGACTGGACGGAAGGATAATGAGCTTGGTCCATGTAGCCACCTGTAAGTCGGACTGGTTCCCAGTGAGGGTTCCACCAGGGCTGCCCTTTGTCACCGGTTCTGTTCACAACCTTCATGGACAGAATTTCTCGGCTCAGCCGGGGGTGGAGGGTGTTGACGCTGCTTTTAGCGGATGCCGTGGTTCTCCTAGTATCATCGAACAAGGACCTCCAGCTCATGCTGGGGGGGCTCACGGCCGAGTGTGAAGCAGCTGGGATGAGGATCAGCACCTCCAAGTCAGAGTCCAGGGTCCTCACCCGGAAAAAGGTAGAGTGTCTTGTCCAGGTCCAGGACAAGCTGGAGGGATTATATCTTTTATTATGTCTGGGAGCAGCTGGAGACCCCAGACGAGCTGGTGAAGAGGCTCAGTGAGGCCCGTCTGGGCCGCCCTCCTGAAGCTGATGCCCCCATGTCCCGGACCAGGATGAGACGAGATGAGACAGATGTGAGAGGAGATGAGACAGATGTGAGAGGAGATGAGACAGATGTGAGAGGAGATGAGACAGATGTGTGAGGAGATGAGACAGATGTGAGAGGAGATGAGACAGATGTGAGAGGAGATGAGACAGATGTGAGAGGAGATGAGACAGATGTGTGAAGAGATGAGACAGATGTGTGAGGAGATGAGACAGATGTGAGAGGAGACCATCCGTCTCAGTTCAACATCTCTGCTCGATGCTGGAGAACACAGAAGCTGCTCAGAGTGAGAGCTCTGCTCTGAGCCTCATATCTCTGATGCATATATTAAAGTCATTGAGATGTGTGTGTGTGTGAGAGAGAGTGTGTGTGTGTGTGAGTGTGTGTGTGTGTGTGAGTGTGTGTGTGTGAACTCTGTGGCCCTCCAGGCACCACAAAGACTTGGTGTATTCACAGCTCAACCACTCGTTCTTTGAAATGATCTGAAATGAAGGCTGGATCTTTAACTTCCTCTCCAAACACGCCGCCCCCCCATTAGCTGCCTGGAGGCTCCTTCCTGTGCACGAGATGAAAGCAGCGAGGCAACGAAGTGGGCGGAGCTAACGACACTAATCAGTGAGTCACTGTGAGAAGAATTCACATTCAAATCAGAGTCCAGATGTGCCACAGATACATCCTCTCCCCACATCTGCTTCACTCTCGTCATCCTGCTGGGAGTGTGTGTGTGTGTGTGTGTGAGAGAGAGAGAGAGAGTGAGGGAGTGTGAGGGTGTGTATGTGTGAGTGTGTGCATGCAGAGTGAGGACATTCTGTTTGTCTTCCAGTGGAGGAGAGGTACTTTTTAATTCATATTGTTGTTTTTGTTTATTATTTAGTGTTCATTTAAAGTGTAAATGCATCACATCACTTTTGTTTATCTGGAGCCTGTCCCAGTTACCACTGGGTGAAGGGGGTCCACCCTGGACTGGTCAGGGCTGACACATACACACACACACACACACACACACACACACCCACACCCACACCCACACACACACACACACACACATATACACACAAAACCAGTCAGTCTCCCAGTTTCAGCTGGAGTCACCAGTTGACCTCATCCCTCATGGTGCATGTCTTTGGACTGGGAGGAACCTGGAGGAGCCTGAGAGAAGGTGCACAGTCCACGCAGGAAAGACCCCGGCCTTCGTCCCACGAGGGATTTGAACCTGCAGCACAGTCGGCAGGTCTGTGGAAGTGAGGCAGCTCCACATCTGGATCAGTAATTGAAGCAAATAAGCAAGCACATCTGTCGAACAGGACAGGCGAGGAGGTAACACGCTGGATCAGGTGCCCCTCCTGGGTGGAGCCGTCTGAGAGCAGCACACACACTCGTGGTTTCGTGAGCCTCAGCAGCAGCAGCGCGTCACGCTGCCCTCGGCTGACGCACAGAAGCTCCGCCGCAGCGTCGCTGGAATCACTGCACATTCAGCTTTGAGACCACCAGCGAGCGGACCTGTTAAAGGGCATCGTTTCCAGTACAGTCACTGGTCAAATGGGGTTCTGCTGGAGCCTGCCTCCAGCCACAAACCAGACAAACGTTCTCAGATCAAGATCAGATCTGCTCTACTTGTTCAGTGGCCTCCTCACGCAGCGTCCAACGACTTCTTGTAAACACTCACAGAAGGTCGTGTTTACTGAGGACGCTGTGAGACCAGAGTCAAACAGCATCAGTTAGACTTTTAGATGAAGAGTTCAGCAGCGCTGGTGCTCTAGAGTCTTCAGGCTCTGAGCTGGTTTCATCTCCTCCTGTTCCAAACGCTCCTCAGATGAACTGGGACAGACGTCTAATGGGTTTAGTGGGCTGGACCAGTGAGACAGGCGGGTCAATTTATCAGGTCCAGACTGTGTGTGTGAAGGACACGGTCTTGTCTGCCCTGGAGATGTACTGGGGATCAGAGGTGGTCTTAAACATCCTCAGGCTGTAAATATATGAGCAGAAGTTCATCCAGAGTTTAGGTTCAGAAAAAGAAACTTGAGAAAATGTGATTTTGTCTTCATCTGTGTGAAAGGATCCCAAACCTCCTCAGACTCTTCTGTCAGTGACCACAGACCTCTACTGTCCTCCCTGAAGGTGTCTGAGGTTTCTCCTGTGGTGCAGGGCTGCAGGTAAATCAGCTGTCCAAGAAAAGGTCAGACTGGACTGAGACCAGACTGAGATGCTTGACCTCCTTCACTTGGGCTCTTGAGAGAGCAGACAGATTAGTAGATATGGAACAAGTGCTCTCACTGTAGTCTGACTGTAGTCTGACAGTGGTCTCACTGTGTGGTTTCACTGTAGTCTGACTGTGGTCTCAGTGTAGTCTCAGTGTAGTTTTCACTGTGTGGTTTCACTGTAGTCTGACTGTAGTCTCACTGTGTGGTTTCACTGTAGTCTGGCTGTAGTTTCACTGTAGTCTGGCTGTAGTTTCACTGTAGTCTGGCTGTAGTCTCACTGTGTGGTTTCACTGTAGTCTGGCTGTAGTTTCACTGTAGTCTGGCTGTAGTTTCACTGTAGTCTGACTGTAGTCTCACTGTGTGGTTTCACTGTAGTCTGGCTGTAGTTTCACTGTAGTCTGGCTGTAGTTTCACTGTAGTCTGGCTGTAGTTTCACTGTAGTCTGACTGTAGTCTCACTGTGTGGTTTCACTGTAGTCTGGCTGTAGTTTCACTGTAGTCTGGCTGTAGTTTCACTGTAGTCTGGCTGTAGTCTCACTGTGTGGTTTCACTGTAGTCTGACTGTAGTCTCACTGTGTGGTTTCACTGTAGTCTGCCTGTAGTTTCACTGTAGTCTGGCTGTAGTTTCACTGTGTGGTTTCACTGTAGTCTGACTGTAGTCTCACTGTGTGGTTTCACTGTAGTCTGGCTGTAGTTTCACTGTAGTCTGACTGTAGTCTCACTGTGTGGTTTCACTGTAGTCTGGCTGTAGTCTCACTGTGTGGTTTCACTGTAGTCTGGCTGTAGTTTCCACTGTAGTCTGACTGTGGTTTCACTGTAGTCTGACTGTAGTCTCACTGTGTGGTTTCACTGTAGTCTGGCTGTAGTTTCACTGTAGTCTGACAGTGGTCTCACTGTGTGGTTTCACTGTAGTCTGGCTGTAATTTCACTGTAGTCTGACTGTAGTCTCACCATGTGGTTTCACTGTAGTCTGGCTGTAGTTTCCACTGTATTCTGACTGTAGTCTCACTGTGTGGTTTCACTGTAGTCTCACTGCGGTTGTTTGCAGATGATTAGTAAAAGACCAGTGTAACAGAAAACAAGTTAATGGAAATGGCAAAAAATAAATGATAACACTATTTTGGAAGCCCCCTCAACACACACACACCCACCCACCCGCACGCACACACACACACACACACACACACACACACACACACACACACACACACACACACACACACACACACACACACACACACACACACACACTCTCCCTCTCTGATTATGGTCAACAGCCTAATGATGGTCTTTTATTTTACAAATTCAATCTCTCATCCCGGGGAGCAGCCAATTCCAGAAGATAATGAGCTTTTATCAAATTGAAAGAACATTAGTGATGGAAGATGATTCAACATGAACAACTGAACTCTGTCTAGATGGTGTTCTTCATTCGCTCAGTCACATGACCACATCTGTCCATAACCCCCACCAGCACCAGACATCCTTCTGCTGAAGACCACACAATCAACGATCTACTACCACTGGTAGACGGGGCCATGGACGATGGATAGAGGGATGATGGGTGACTGGGTGATGGATGGAGGGATGATGGGTGACTGGGTGATGGATGGAGGGATGAGGGTCCGGTGAGGCCTCCATCAGTCTGGTCTCGGGTCTTCAGACGATCTCCCTGTGGAACTGCACAGGTCAGAGACCAGAGGAGGTCCTGGTGAGGCCTTCAGTAGATCCTCAGGCTCATGACAGGGACGTCTGACTGCACGCCTGTTGCCTGCCTGCTGTCATCATATGCCAGTCCAGCCATCTGCAGCACCGTGGTGGTTGGCGTGGAAACCACACCTCCCAGTCTGCTGTCTCTAGCAAACTGGTCTGGAAACACTTCTCCTGTTTTTTCAATCAGTTGACCACAGACGGACTGCTGCCTCAGCGGCGCAGCGTCTGAGTCCACAGAGCAGCTCAGAGCCGCTGATCAGGACAACAACAGCCAGAAAGTCTGACTGTTGCAGCCAAAACGACTGACGCTGCACAAGAAACAGCAGGACGGTTCAATCAGGACAGCTGCCTTTGAATGAAGACATCACATACGAGTGTGTGTGTCTGTGTGTGTCTGTGTGTGTGTGTGTGTGTGTGTGTGTCTGTAGGTGTATCTGTGTGTGTGCATATGTGTTAGTCTGTGTGTTTGTGTCTGTGTGTGTGCGTGTGTGTGTATCTGTGTGCGTATGTGTGTGTGTGTGCGCCATCATGTCGTTGGTTCTCCTCACCTCCGGAGGCTCAGAACCTTTCAGCTGGTTGCGTCATGTCAGCTGAAGTCCTGAAGGAAAAGTCTCGTTAAAAGGCTAAAATACTCAGGTGGTCATGTGACCTGAAGCATCAGAGCAGGTCTCCCAGTCTACTGGGTCTACTGGAGGTCTACTGGGTCTACTGGAAGTCTACTGGGTCTACTGGAGGTCTACTGGGTCTACTGGAGGTCTACTGGACTACTGGGTCCTCCAGTAGACCCAGTAGACCCAGACTACTGGAGGACTACTGGGTCTACTGGGCCTACTGGAGGACTACTGGGTCTCCTGGAGGTCTACTGGGTCTACTGGAGGGCTACTGGGTCTACTGGAAGTCTACTGGGTCTACTGGAGGTCTACTGGGTCTACTGGAGGTCTACTGGACTACTGGGTCCTCCAGTAGACCCAGTAGACCCAGACTACTGGAGGACTACTGGGTCTACTGGGTCTACTGGAGGACAACTGGGTCTCCTGGAGGTCTACTGGGTCTACTGGAGGGCTACTGGGTCTACTGGAGGTCTACTAAAGGACTACTGGGTCTACTGGAGGACTACTGGGTCTACTGGAGGACTACTGGGGCAGCAGGACCTGTGCAGGGTCCTTCTGAGTGTGTCTGCTGCGGTGAAGATGAAGCTGGTGAAGGAGAGGGTCTCTGTCCATCAGCCGTCTCTGTCCCCCTCCCTGTGGACAGGAGCTCCAGACAACGCCAGGAAGGAGATCCAAGCTGATGTTAGAGTCCTTCAGACTGGTTCTCAGAGAGGCTGAGGGCCAAAGTGGAGTTGATGTGGACCACCACCCACACCTGCCTCCTGGATGCCTCCCTGGGGAGGTGGTGTGTCCATCTGGGAGGAGACTCTGGACAGACCGAGGACCTGCTGGAGACACAAAGTCTCTTGGCTGGACTGGGAACGTTTGGGAGAGGAGCTTCTGGAGCTGCTCCCTCCTGAACCCAGAGAAACAGGATGAACATTCCCTAAATGTGTAACAGCACCAGTACTCCACCAGTACTCCACCAACAGTCCACCATCAGTCCACCAGTACTCCACCAACAGTTCACCATCAGTCCACCAGTACTCCACCATCAGTCCACCAGTACTCCACCATCAGTCCACCAGTACTCCACCATCAGTCCACCAGTACTCCACCAACAGTCCACCATCAGTCCACCAGTACTCCACCAACAGTCCACCATCAGTCCACCAATACTCCACCATCAGTCCACCAGTACTCCACCATCAGTCCACCAGTACTCCACCAACAGTCCACCATCAGTCCACCAATACTCCACCAGTACTCCACCATCAGTCCACCAGTACTCCACCAACAGTCCACCATCAGTCCACCAATACTCCACCAGTACTCCACCAGTACTCCACCAGTACTCCACCATCAGTCCACCAGTACTCCACCAACAGTCCACCATCAGTCCACCAATACTCCACCAGTACTCCACCAGTACTCCACCAGTACTCCACCAACAGTCCACCATCAGTCCACCAGTACTCCACCAGTACTCCACCATCAGTCCACCAGTACTCCACCATCAGTCCACCAGTACTCCACCAACAGTCCACCATCAGTCCACCAATACTCCACCAGTACTCCACCAGTACTCCACCAACAGTCCACCATCAGTCCACCAATACTCCACCAATACTCCACCAGTACTCCACCAGTACTCCACCAACAGTCCACCATCAGTCCACCAATACTCCACCAGTACTCCACCAGTACTTCACCAACAGTCCACCAGTACTCCACCATCAGTCCACCAGTACTCCACCATCAGTCCACCAGTACTCCACCATCGGTCCACCAATACTCCACCAGTACTCCACCAGTACTCCACAATCAGTCCACCAGTACTCCACCAGTACTCCACCAGTACTCCACCAACAGTCCACCATCAGTCCACCAGTACTCCACCAGTACTTCACCAGTACTCCACCAGTACTGCACCAGTACTCCATGGTGATGGGGGATACTTTTTATGTCCCCTAGAGTATTTAATCACCAGCCTGACTCAGATTAATGGTAATCCATCAGATTATTGAGGTGTCTACTGGAGTTCAGCAGGAGTAATGATCGTAGAGGTCACCTGTGGGTCACCTCCTGACCTACAGGTTCCAGTCAGAGCCGTGTCATCCTCCAGGGCTTCTGACCTCTCCACTCTTCTGACCACAACCAAGTAGTAGAGGTCCCCCCACCGGTGCTGCATCACCAAGAGCCTCGAGAACTTCATCGACGCTTCATGAGTCACCCTGTCCTGTAGACAACCAGCTGTGACCCTGAAGCCTGGTGTTCAGGTGATGTGGGAGGAGATCCTGGGCCTCATGGAGGAGCAGCTGAGCTCTGGAGGAGCTTTAGGACCACCAGTGTCTTCAGTAGGTGAGCCACGCTTGACCTCAGGACAGGCTGTGTGAGTGTGTGTGTGCGTGTGAGTGAGTGTGTGAGTGTGTGTGTGTGTGTGTGTGTGTGTGTGTGTGTGTGTGTGTGTGTGGGCTGCTGGGGGACCTCCAGCCTGCTGTCAGACGTGTGATTGACCACTGACGGATGTGGAGGTGCAGCCTGATCTCCCAACGTCTCTGGATGAGCTTCATTAGTCCGGCGGTGAGCGCTCACACATGCTGGAGAAAAGAGGCCTTCAGGATTAAAGAGCGCTTTTGAGGGATATTACTGATGAAGTGCTTTTCCAAGTAGATTACTGAGCCAAGTCTGGAGATACGTTGACGTTGAGCAAAACCCAGAAGAGTACTGGAGAAGAAAGTATTCATGGAGAACACTAATCCAGGGGTCACATGGCCACGATCACATTCAGCAGCCAGGACAGCGGGGGGCTCCACATGAGCGTGCACGTATGTGACATGGTGAGTGCACGTGTGTTACAGTAATAGTGCATGTGTGTGATGGTGACACTCAGGTCTTGACTACCTCCTGCTGCTCAGTTCAGAATCATCAACATCTGAGGAGCTAGATCAAAGAGGCATCAAAGGTTTAGTTCTTGGTATTGATTGATTATTAATTGATCATTTCATTTAATCAACACGTGTCAATGATGATCAGAGACGACAGACACACAAAATCTGAGTGTGTGTCAGTTGACTGGGTTTTGTTGTGTGTTGTGTGTATGTTGCTGCTGGTTGTGTTTCGTGTGTTGAGCAGGTTGTGTTGTGTGTTGTGCTGTGTGTGAGTGTGTGTTGGGTTATATGCTGTGCTGTGTGTGGTATGTAGTGTGTGTGTGTGTGTGTGTGTTGTGTTGCTGCTGGTTGTACCATGTAAACTGGGACCAGCGCAGGTAGACTGGTCCCCACTATTATAATCCCATATTATGAAGCAACAGTGGAAGGGTGTGTTATAATCCCCCAGATTACCTTCAATTCACCACACACTCCCCAGCACGAGCGCTAAATTAGCCCCCCCACCCACACACACTCACCCACCCACACACACTCAGACACACACACACACACTCACACACACACTCACTCACACTCACACACACACACACACACACACACACACACACACACACACACACTTGGCACACACACACACACACACACATCCACACACACTCACACACACACACTCACTCACACACACACACACATCCACACACACACACACTCACACACACACACACTCACACACACACTCACACACTCACTCACACTCACACACACACACACATCCACACACACACACACTCACACACACACACACTCACACACACACTCACACACTCACTCACACTCACACACACACACACATCCACACACACACACACTCACACACACACTTGGCACATAACCGCGGCTTGTTCCTTCATCTTCGGGCGCGCTCCCGGGCCCTGCGGGCGCGCCCCCGCCTCGGCCGCGCGCCGCGTCGGCCGCGCGCCGCGGCTGTAGTAAGGCAGAGCCACAGGAGCTCCGACATGGCGGCGGATCCGCAGCCCGACTGGCTCTCCTGCCTCCCCCCGTCCTGGAGCTTCGGGCTGACCCGCGACGGACGCGTCTTCTTCCTGAAGTAAAGACCCCGGGCGCGTGCGCGTGCGTGTGCGTGTGTCTTTGTTCACCTCTGTCTGTCCCCAGTGAGGAGGCGCACAGCTCCACCTGGCTACATCCCGTCAGCGGGGACGCGCTGGTCACCGGCCACAGGAGGACCCCAGGTACGGCCGCGCGCGCGCACACGCACGGGGGGACGGGGGTGAGGGGGGGGGACGGGGGGTGAGGGAGGGGGGAGGGGGGAGAGGGGGAGGAGGGGGGAGAGGGGGAGGCTTTCCTGCAGCAGAGCAACAGCCTCCCCCTCTCCCCCCTCTCCCTCGGGCGGATCGTTTACCCCCACCCCCGGCCCGTCCCCCTCCCCCCTGGTCCCCCCCCCTCTCCCCCTCTCCCCCTGGTCCCCCCTCTCCCCCCGTCCCCCCCTGTCCCCCTCTCCCCCTGTCCCCCCCCCGTCCCCCCCCACCTGGACACTTTGCGCCACAGTTTTAAAAGTTCCGTCACGTAGGCGTGAGCCGCCTCGGAGCCGCTCCCGCAGTCACATCTGACTGCAGAGCCGCTGCACGCACGCACGCGCGCACGCACGCTCCGGACACCCGCGCCGCACGCGCACGTCAAAACACACATCTGCCTCCGCGGGGGGGTCAACATCTGGGGGTCAACATCTGGGGGTCAACATCTGGGGGTCAACATCTGGGGGTCAACATCTGGAGGCCGCAGCCGCCCTGATCCGTGTGTGTGTGTGAGTGTGTGTGTGTGTGTTTGTGAGTGTGTGTGTGTGTGAGTGTGTGTGTGTGTGAGTGTGTGTGTGTGTGAGTGTGTGTGTGTGTGAGTGTGTGTGTGTGTGTGTGTGTGTGCCCCCACTGCAACACCGCGAGGCGCGTGCGTGTGTGTGAGTGACAATGTCAGTGTGCATGTGTGAGTGACTGTGTGTGTGTGAGAGAGAGTGTGTGTGTGTGAAAGAGTGTGTGAGTGTGTGTGTGAAAGAGTGTGTGAGAGTGTGTGTGAGTGTGTGTGAGAGAGAGTGTGTGAGTGTGTATGACTCTGTGTGTGTGAGAGTGTGTGAGTGTGTGTGTGAGAGAGTGTGTGAGTGTGTGTGACTGTGTGTGTGAGACTGTGATTGTGTGTGTGTGTCTGTGTGTGTGTGTGAGTGTGTGTGTGTGAGAGTGTGTGTGTGAGACTGTGTGTGTGTGTGTGAGACTGTGTGTGTGTGTGTGTGTGTGTGTGTGTGTGTGTGTGTGTGTGTGTGTGTGTGGTGGGGCAGATGAAGATCTCGTGTTTCTGTTTTTCCAGATTTGCCAACAGGATGGGAGGAAGGATACACGTTTGAGGGGGCACGCTGCTTCATCAAGTGAGTTAAAATGGGGGGGTACACCTATTCCGTATTCACAACATCTGCTTTCAGACACACACACACACACACACACACACACACACACACACATTTGTGCAAACATGTTTGTGTGTTGAGAGCAAGTTTGTCAGGCTGCTGTGAGTCACTGCTGAGCTGAACAGGCTCTACTTGTTGGCCTGCTGTGTGTGTGTGTGTGTGTGTGTGTGTGTGTGTGTGTGTGTGTGTGTGTGTGTGTGTGTGTGTGTGTGTGTGTGTGTGTGTGTGTTTAAAGACTCTCCAGGGTTATTAGTGACTCTGTCTTTACTTATGCACATTTGCAGACATGAATATTTTGCAGCCTGTTTGAAGCGCGCTGTCTCCCAGTTGCTCCCAGTTGCTTCCAGTAGCTCCCAGTGGCTCCCAGTGTCTCTCAGTGGTTCTCAAAGGCTGCTGGTGCCTTTCAGTGTGTCCCAATTCCCAGTATCTCTGAGTGGTTCCCAATGTCTCCCAGTTCCTCCCAATGACTCTAAGTGGTTCCCAGTGACTCACAGTGTTTCCCAGTTCCTCCCTTTCCCTCCCAGTGCCTCTCAGGGCCTCCCAGTGTCTCTCCCAGCATCTCTCCCAGCATCTCTCAGTGGTTCCCAGTGTGTCTCATTGTCTCCCAGAGTCTCCCACTGCCTCCTAGTCTGCCAGTTTCTCCCAGTGGTTCCCAGTGCCTCCCAGTGTCTTTCATTGTCTCCCAGTGGTTCCCACTGCCTCCTAGTGTCTTCCAGTGTCTCCCAGTGGTTCCCACTGCCTCCCACTGCCTCCCACTGCCTCCCAGTGTCTTTCATTGTCTCCCAGTGGTTCCCACTGCCTCCTAGTGTCTCCCAGTGTCTCCCAGTGCCTCCCAGTCCTCTGTGACTGGGCCCTATTAGGGCTACAGCTGACTCTGACTCTGGGCTCATATAGCCTCTATAAATAGGAGCCTCTGCTCATTGGTATGTATGAGCGTGCACGTGACCCCACAGGCGTGCACGCTTGCATCCACACGTGGGAGGGCTCAGGCTGCCTTCACCAGTAGAGCTGGACCACAAGCTGAGGGACACTGGGAGCTGCTGATGGTTCACTGGTCAGACACCAGTGAGATGAAACATCTGGAGATCACAGGAGAGGGTCCTGACCCAGACCCAGAGGGTCCTGACCCAGACCCAGAGGGTTCTGACTCAGATCCAAGGGGGTCCTTGCCCAGGTCCAGGCCTGAGGTCCTCTTCATCAGGCTGCTTCATCCCAACATCCAGATCAGTCATCATTTGAGCGTTGTAGATATTTATTGATTATTATATTTATTGATGCTGATGTGAACTGACCCTGTTAGTCCTGGTCCTGGTGTTGGCCCTGGTCCTGGTTCTGGCCCTGGTCCTGGTTCTGGTGTTAGTCCTGGTCCTGGTCCTGGTTCTGGTACTGGTCCTGGTGCTGCTTCTGATCCTGGTTTTGGTGCTGGTTCTAGTACTGGTCCTGGTGCTGCTTCTGGTCCTGGTTTTGGTGCTGGTTCTAGTACTGGTCCTGGTGCTGCTTCTGGTCCTAATACTGGTCCTGGTGCTGCTTCTGGTCCTGGTCCTGGTTCTGGTGCTGGTCCTGGTGCTGCTTCTGGTCCTGGTCCTGGTTCAGGTTCAAGTACTCATCCTGGTGCTGCTTCTGGTCCTGGTTTTGGTGCTGGTTCTAGTACTGGTCCTGGTGCTGCTTCTGGTCCTAATACTGGTCCTGGTGCTGCTTCTGGTCCTGGTCCTGGTTCAGGTTCAAGTACTCATCCTGGTGCTGCTTCTGGTCCTGGTTCTGGTGCTGGTTCTAGTACTGGTCCTGGTGCTGCTTCTGGCCCTGGTTCTAGTTCTGGCCCTGGTTTTGGTTCTGGTGCTGGTTCTAGTCCTGGTCCTGGTTCTAGTACTGGTCCTGGTGCTGCTTCTGGTCTTGGTCCTGGTTCTGGTGCTGGGTCTAGTACTGGTCCTGGTGCTGCTTCTGGTCCTGGTCCAGGTTCTGGTGCTGGTTCTAGTACTGGTCCTGGTGCTGCTTCTGGTCCTGGTCCTGGTTCTGGTGCTGGTCCGGGTGGTCTGATCTGATGTTGGGTCATTATTGTTTCGGTGGTTTGATCAGAACCACGTCCTGGACCCTGAGCATGGGTGATACTGATGTTCTGGACTACCCTGGGTGGAGCCGCCCTCCCCCTCCTGTAGCCGTGAGGACGGAGCCGACACACTAACGGACCCGGTGTAGTAACGGCATCAGCGGCGGTACTGGCGTGGTTACTAGGCAACCAAGCCTTTGAAGCGCCGCACAGACGCTCCTCTGAACGGAGGAGGCGCTGTAGCGGCTGTGTTTGGGCTGGCGGGGCACCTGTTGCCTGGCAACCGCCCAGGCCCGTGCGGCTGTAGGGTGGACCTGTCTGGTCCTGGGTCACCTGTGGCCTGTTACGAGGGTCTGTGAGGGTGTTGCCTCTGAAACAGGCAGCAACAGTCTGACATCACTCAGATCTAACAGCTGGGCCAGATGTGAGCCTGGTCATCTGGACCTGACTGGTCCCTGACCGGTCCAGGTCCCTGACCGGTCCAGGTCTCTGACTGGTCTGACTGGTCTCTGAGTGGTCCCTGACTGGTCCCTGATGGGTCTGACTGGTCCCTGACTGGTCTGACTGGTCCCTGATGGGTCTGACTGGTCCCTGACTGGTCTGACTGGTCCCTGATGGGTCTGACTGGTCCCTGATGGGTCTGACTGGTCCCTGACTGGTCCCTGATGGGTCTGACTGGTCCCTGACTGGTCTGACTGGTCCCTGATGGGTCTGACTGGTCCCTGACTGGTCTGACTGGTCCCTGACTGGTCTGACTGGTCCCTGATGGGTCTGACTGGTCCCTGATGGGTCTGACTGGTCCCTGATGGGTCTGACTGGTCCCTGACTGGTCTGACTGGTCCCTGATGGGTCTGACTGGTCCCTGACTGGTCTGACTGGTCACTGATGGGTCTGACTGGTCCCTGACTGGTCTGACTGGTCCCTGATGGGTCTGACTGGTCCCTGACTGGTCTGACTGGTCCCTGATGGGTCTGACTGGTCCCTGATGG
>CAJVRN010000210.1:10645000-10665000 GCA_911728415.1 Lagocephalus sceleratus | reverse complement strand
CTGTTTCAGGCTCCTCCCACTGTTTCAGGCTCCTCCTACTGTTTCAGGCTCCTCCCACTGTTTCAGGCTCCTCCCACTGTTTCAGGCTCTTCCCACTGTTTCAGGCTCCTCCCACTGTTTCAGGCTCCTCCCACTGTTTCAGGCTCCTCCCACTGTTTCAGGCTCCTCCCACTGTTTCAGGCTCTTCCCACTGTTTCAGGCTCCTCCTACGGTTTCAGGCTCCTCCCACTGTTTCAGGCTCCTCCCACTGTTTCAGGCTCTTCCCACTGTTTCAGGCTCCTCCTACGGTTTCAGGCTCCTCCCACTGCTTCGGGCTCCTTCCACTGTTTCAGGGTCCTCCCACTACTTCAGGCCCCTCCCACTGCTTCAGGCCCCTCCTACTTTTTCAGGCTCCTCCCACTGCTTCAGGGTCCTCCCACTACTTCAGGCTCCTCCCACTGTTTCAGGCTCCTCCTACTATGTTTCAGGCTCCTCCCACTGTTTCAGGCTCCTCCCACTGTTTCAGGGTCCCATGGAAGCTGTAATACTCACCTGAAAAAACAAGCTGATTGTGGTGGCTCCTGCACCATCTGCTGCTCTCACTTCACTGAGACCATGACTCCTCCTCTTCCTCCTCCCCCCCTCCCCCTTCCTCCCCCTCCTCCTCTCGTTGCTCCTTTAATATCTAACAGTCATCGAAGCTGCTGTCTGACTGTTGCTGATGTCCCACAGCAGGAGGACACTGAGGACTGTCTCAGATGTCTCAGTGTCCCCTGGTGCTCCACACAGAATGAACCGTTAATCTGCTGCTGGAGCAGCTCAGGATTACAGATGCAGATAATCTGAGCAGTCCCTGGCAAACCTCTGCTGGTCCCCAACCTGACCTGGCAACCCTGCTCACGTTCTCAGCACACACACGCTCAGCACACACACGCTCAACTCACTGAGCGTGTGTGTGTGTGTTTGAGAGTGAGTGAGTGAGTGAGAGTTATTGTGTGCGAGTTAGTGTGTGTATGTGAGAGCTATTGTTTGTGTGTGTGAGTTATTGTATGTGTGTGTGTGAGAGAGAGAGAGAGAGAGAGAGTTATTGTGTGTGTGTATTATTGTGTGTGTGTGTTATTGTCTGTGTGCGTGTGTGTGTTATTGTGTGTATTGAATAGGATTTGGCTGCTGAGCCTGCTGTTGGTTTCTGATTATGACTGTTAAAATACAGCCAGAAGTTGGGCTGTTGTTGTGAGTGAAGCAGCAGCTTCCAGCCTCAGATCTGTGTGTGTGTGTGTGTGTGTGTGTGTGTTGTGTGTGTGTGTGTGTGTGTGTGTGTGTGTGTGTGTGTGTGTGTGTGAGTGTGTGAGTGGTGAGTGAGTGAGTGAGTGAGTGAGTGAGTGAGTGAGTGTGCTCTGAGCTGCTGGGATGAGTGTGTCCTCCTGGAGGCTGTAGTTTGGGAGGGTCTTTGATTTGACCTGTTCAAAGGTCATCAAAGGGCTTCAGTTGAACTTCATGACATCTTTAAACCACAGAAGACAGCTGAGAGGTGAACGCTGGATTTAAAGTGACACATCCGTCAGTCATGGTAACCAGACAAACAGATGTTTACAGATGTTTACAGATGTTAACAGGTGTTTACAGATGTTTACAGATGTTTACAGATGTAGCAGCCCAGCAGCAGTTGGTCAGTGATTGTGGCAGCCTTGCTGTGTTCCTCCTCCTCCTCACCACCTAAACTGGTCTGGACTAAACTGGTCTGGACTAAACTGGTCTGAACTAAACTGGTCTGGACTAAACTGGTCTGAACTAAACTGGTCTGGACTAAACTGGTCTGAACTAAACTGGTCTGAACTAAACTGGTCTGGACTAAACTGGTCTGAACTAAACTGGTCTGAACTAAACTGGTCTGGACTAAACTGGTCTGGACTAAACTGGTCTGGACTAAACTGGTCTGGACTAAACTGTTCTGAACTAAACTGGTCTGGACTAAACTGGTCTGGACTAAACTAACTGTCCAGAAGGTCCCTGAGGAGGACACCAGTGTGGACCAGTCACTGGTCACTGGTCCACACTGGTGTCCTCCTCAGGGACTGGGAGGACTTCTACCATGTCCTGATGGTTGCTGACGGTGCCCGTCTCTGTCCTCTTCCCGTTTGTCCCTCTGGACGTCCTCCTGACTCGTCCTCTCCAGGTAACACTGTGCTTGCTGCTTTATTAAAGGATGTCTGTCAGCCCCTGAAGGCTTTGTGCAGGACGGTGTTGAGAACCTGGTCATAGACACACAAGTCTATGGACACATGAGTATGAACACATGAGTCTATGAACATGAGTCACATGAGTCTATGAACACATGAGTCTATGAACACGAGTCACACGAGTCTATGGACACATGAGTATGAACACATGAGTCTATGAACATGAGTCACACGAGTCTATGGACACATGAGTCTGAACACATGAGTCTATGAACATGAGTCACACGAGTCTATGGACACATGAGTCTATGGACACATGAGTCTGAACACATGAGTCTATGAACATGAGTCACATGAGTCTATGGACACATGAGTCTATGAACACATGAGTCAACAGATGAATTTATCTCCAGACACGTGTTTGTCTGTGGAGCCTCTGAACACAGTCCTGATGTGGACAGATGTTCTAAAGTTGAACTGGTTTGAAACCAGACTGAACTGGTGCTACTGAAGGTGGTGAAGGCATCCTGGTCAGATGACCTCAGTCCTGTCTGCTGCTTGGTCAGAACATGAGTCATGAGGACAAGGACCTTTTATCTGTTTCACTCTTCCGTTTTCTCTTTCTCTCCTTTCCTTCCCTCCATCTGTCCATCCGTCTGTCTGTGGAAATCCAGCAGTTCCTTTAGAAGGAAAGATCTCCCTATAACAGCAACAGTACAAGGTCACCCCCCCTCTCTCTACCCCCCCAGTACCCAGTGATGAGTACTAGTTCCATACATAACGTATGTTCTGGACACTTGTTCAGATGCTGATCAGCTGAAGGAGGAGACCACCCCAACGTTCTCCAGGTGCACGTGTGTGCTGGAGACACGTGTGTTTGGGTAGATGTGATGGTTATCGGGGCTCCAGCAGCCACGTGGTGTCCCAGTGTAACGGACTGGTCTGTGACGGTGTGTGACACCTTGTTCAGACGGTTGTGATCATGTGATCATGTGAGCAGAACAAACGCTCTGCTGCTCCTTAACGCTCTAGTTTCTCTGATCTGACTCACTGAGGAGAACTGGAGCAGTTCTATATTTATGACTGTTGTAGAGGAGTCACCTGATGGACCTGAACCAGAGGACACACACACACACACACTGTCACATACACACACACACTTTCACACACACACACACTCTCACACACACACTCTCACACACACACACTCTCTCTCTCACACACCTCTCATGATCCAGGTGCTGCTGCTCCTTTTGGACAGATGAGGATCAAGTCTTTTCTCCAGGTTCCTGTTTTCTTCTCTCCTCCTCTCATTTCAAACAGCTTTGATGTGTGCGGTGGAGCCACTTTGATGTGTGCGGTGGAGCTGCTTTGATGTGTGCGGTGGAGCCGCTTTGATGTGTGCGGTGGAGCCGCTTTGATGTGAGCGGTGGAGCAGCTTTGATGTGAGCGGTGGAGCAGCTTTGATGTGAGCGGTGGAGCAGCTTTGATGTGAGCGGTGGAACAGCTTTGATGTGAGCGGTGGAACAGCTTTGATATGAGCGGTGGAACAGCTTTGATGTGTGCCTGGGCCCCTCACAGTTAACCAGACGTCCTTGTTTTTCCTCGTCTTCCTCGCCTGCTGGCCCGGGCGAGAGACCCAGCCTTACATGGAGAGAGAGCCGGGGCAGGAGGAGGAGCCTGACACTTGTTTGGGTTTCTGAGTAAACCAGTGAGTTATACTGGGTCAGCTCAGCCCAGTGGCTGATCTCCTCGAGCTGGGCCTGAGCTTCTGCACTTCTTCAAGCATAAAATCAGAAACAAGAACAATCTGCTGGTTCTCACCGAGGTGGAAGGAACAGCTGAAGGTAGCTCCTGAACGAGCAGGTCTGCCCCACGAGAGGAACACACTCAGGAGCAGGTCCAGAACACACTCAGGAGCAGGTCCAGAACACACTCAGGAGCAGGTCCAGAACACACTCAGGAGCAGGTCCAGAACACACTCAGGAGCAGGTCCAGAACACACTCAGGAGCAGGTCCAGAACACACTCAGGAGCAGGTCCAACTTCCTGGTCACCTGTGGTCATGCTGGTGGAGGTAGACCCAGGACCTGGTGGAGGGGTAGAGGGTAGACCCAGGACCCTCTGTTGCTCTGCTGTGTGCCCAGGTCCAGGTCCAGGTCCAGGTCCATGAGGGCTTCAGTCTGCTGCTCTGCAGAGTGGATTTGTGTGGTTAAAAATGAGGACAGAGAAACGAGGCCTGAAGGTCCAGCTCGTCGTGAGATAGATGAACATTTGACAGCAGCCTGTCGGCTCCTCAGACGGGTCTGTGAAGGTCTGGAGCCCCACCAGCATCCATCATGGAGATGAGGTCCACCTGGAGGAGAGCAGAACCACCATGTCCAGCTGCTCCCAGGGACACGTCGTCTTGTCAGTGGACACGCTGTTTTAGGTCCAGCTCTGGAGCACCGTGGGGGCTAGGCTGGGTTCACCTGGGTTCACCTGGGTTCACCTGGGTTCACCTGGGTGGGTGGAGGTTTAGACAGGGACGTGAAGTTGAGACCTCTGACAGAGTGAGGCCAAAGTCCTGACCTTCTCTTCTCTTCTCTGTTCTTCTCTTCTCTGTTCTTCTCTGTTCTTCTCTTCTCTGTTCTTCTCTTCTCTGTTCTTCTCTTCTCTTCTCTGTTCTTCTCTTCTCTGTTCTTCTCTGTTCTTCTCTTCTCTGTTCTTCTCTGTTCTTCTCTGTTCTTCTCTGTTCTTCTCTTCTCTGTTCTTCTCTTCTCTGTTCTTCTCTTCTCTTCTCTGTTCTTCTCTTCTCTGTTCTTCTCTGTTCTTCTCTTCTCTGTTCTTCTCTGTTCTTCTCTGTTCTTCTCTTCTCTTCTCTGTTCTTCTCTTCTCTGTTCTTCTCTGTTCTTCTCTTCTCTGTTCTTCTCTGTTCTTCTCTTCTCTGTTCTCTTCTCTGTTCTTCTCTGTTCTTCTCTTCTCTGTTCTTCTCTTCTCTTCTCTGTTCTTCTCTGTTCTTCTCTGTTCTTCTCTTCTCTGTTCTTCTCTTCTCTTCTCTGTTCTTCTCTGTTCTTCTCTGTTCTTCTCTTCTCTGTTCTTCTCTTCTCTTCTCTGTTCTTCTCTTCTCTTCTCTGTTCTTCTCTGTTCTTCTCTGTTCTTCTCTGTTCTTCTCTAACCTCAAGAGCAAATAGAAAAATCAACAGTTAAAATAAAACATGACACGTCCTTCTTGACGTTTCCCTCCAGAGATCCTGGAAGAGATAGAATCTTACCGATATGCAGAGTTCACAACTGTGTGTGTGTGTGTGTGTGTGTGTGTGTGTGTGTGTGTGTGTGTGTGTGTGTGTGTGTGTGTGTGTGTGTGTGTGTGTAGTGGGGGCTGTGTGGTTTTTGCTCCACCAGACACACAGTTTGACCAATCAGCTGACAGAGGCCTGAAGATCAGATATGTGCAGAAGAAGACTGTAGAAACACTAGAGAAGAAAGAATGAACTATTACTGGTGTGGCATAACACACACACACACACACACACCCCACACACACACACGCTGTGTGTGTGTGTGTGTGTGAGAGAGAGAGAGGGTGTGTGTGTGTTTGTGTGTGTGTGTTTGTGTGTGTGTGTATACACACGTCCTTGTTTTTCTTCTTTATCTTCTTCAATGTGTCTGTCACAAAGAAAGACAGCAGCGAGTTCCTCGGAGGAGGACGTGTGCGTGGTGAAGGCACCAGCACCACGTGACCTCACCAGGGCCAGTCATCTGATTACTGGTTTAACTGGGACAGTATATACATTTGAAGTGACACATCAGGACCATTCTTTGTTCAAACGTGGCCTTGGTGTCCTCACCCATACGTTCCTGTTGGAGACCCTCTGGAGCAGCAGGCTGTCTGAGGAGCCCTGGGGTGGGGTGACTCAGGAGACCTGATCCCAGTCCTGGTGAGAGCAGTGGTTCTGGTCCAGCCCAGGGCTTCTGGCCTCAGCAGCCTGGAGATGTCTAACCTGGAGATGTCTAACCTGGAGATGTTTAACCTGGAGCTGTTCAACCTGGAGATGTTTAACCTGGAGCTGTTCAACCTGAAGCTGTTCAACCTGGAGATGTTTAACCTGGAGGTGTTCAACCTGGAGATGTTTAACCTGGAGATGTCTAACCTGGAGATGTTTAACCTGGAGATGTTTAACCTGGAGATGTTTAACCTGGAGGTGTCTAATCTGGTGATGTTTAACCTGGAGATGTTCAACCTGGAGATGTTCAACCTGGAGATGTTCAACCTGGAGATGTTTAACCTGGAGATGTTTAACCTGGAGCTGTTCAACCTGGAGATGTTTAACCTGGAGGTGTTCAACCTGGAGATGTTTAACCTGGAGATGTCTAACCTGGAGATGTTTAACCTGGAGATGTCTAACCTGGAGATGTTTAACCTGGAGATGTTTAACCTGGAGATGTTTAACCTGGAGCTGTTCAACCTGGAGATGTTTAACCTGGAGATGTTTAACCTGGAGATGTTTAACCTGGAGATGTTTAACCTGGAGATGTTTAACCTGGAGATGTTTAAGATGGAGATGTTCAACCTGGAGATGTTTAACCTGGAGATGTTCGACCTGGAGATGTTCAACCTGGAGATGTTTAACCTGGAGATGTTCGACCTGGAGATGTTCAACCTGGAGATGTTTAACCTGGAGATGTTTAACCTGGAGATGTTGTATCCAGGAACGTGTCAAAGGTCTGGGTTCAGACTGACTCACCTGAGGACACTGGTGTGTCGTGGTGGTTCCTAAACACTCAGCACCCCCGTGTGGCGGTGTACGTCAGATGAAGGAGAGGAGAGGCAGGGTGGCCTGACAGAAGCTCCCTGGTTCAGCACTTGTTCAACAGTAATGATGTGAACGCTCGCTCGCCCCTCTCTCACCTGCATGTTTAATTCAGGTCTCGATGAACAACTCAAATGTGCAGATGAATATTTCATCCAGACGCCGCGAGGCTCCAGAGGCGCGCTGCTGAGGCTCGTTCCTGGTCCAGCATGAAAGATTCAGAGCTTGTCAGGAACATGAACCTGCTCCTTCCCTGGGATGTCCACACACGTGTGACCATGTAAAGACCTCCGTATTCATGAGCCTCTTCACTCACGCTGTCTCACACGTCCCCGTGTTGTCCCACTGTGGACCACAACGGGGACACCAGTTGCTCCTCACTGCTGTGATGGACCTCCTTCCCAGTACTGACTGGTGGATGTTACTGTGGGAACAACAGGAGGACAACTGGCTGCTCCAGTTTAGACTGGGACAAGGACATGTCCTCTAGATGGTGATGAAGATGATGGTGGTGGTGGTGAGTCTGGCTCTTCCTCAGCCTCTTCTCCCCAGGCTCCTCCCCTGGTTCCGCCTCGTCTATCTTCACACGAGCTGATTGATCCCCGGACCTTCTGCTCCCTCTCCTCTGGGTGGATGGACCTGCTGCTGTAGAGCCTACAGCCTGAGGCCACGCCCACTGGGGCCACAGGGTCCTCAGGTCCTGGGGCTCACCTCCTCTTTCAAGTTCTTCCATCTGCTGGTCAAGTTCACGTCTCCTCTGTGGACCTGAGACCTTCAACCCCAGGACACCTCCCACTCCCAGCACTGGTCATACTGGGCTGAACTGGTGTCCCCTGTGTTCCTGACCAGGCACCAGTTGGAGCCCCGCCCACATTCCCGTCTTTATCCGTCTTTTCCTGTTAGACCCTCCTGGGGGTGTAGACCCTCCTGGGGGGGCTCGGGGGGTGTAGACCCTCCTGGGGGAGGCTCGGGGGTGTAGACCCTCCTGGGGGGGCTCGGGGGGTGTAGACCCTCCTGGGGGGGCTCGGGGGTGTAGACCCTCCTGGGGGGCCCTGGGGGTGTAGACCCTCCTGGGGGGTTGACCCTCCTGGGGGTGTAGACCCTCCTGGGGGAGGCTCGGGGGTGTAGACCCTCCTGGGGGGGGCTCCTGGGGGTGTAGACCCTCCTGGGGGGTTGACCCTCCTGGGGGTGTAGACCCTCCTGGGGGGGTAGACCCTCCTGGGGGGTGTAGACCCTCCTGGGGGTGTAGACCCTCCTGGGGGGTTGACCCTCCTGGGGGGTGTAGACCCTCCTGGGGGTGTAGACCCTCCTGGGGGGTTGACCCTCCTGGGGGGTGTAGACCCTCCTGGGGGTGTAGACCCTCCTGGGGGGAGGCTCGGGGGTGTAGACCCTCCTGGGGGGGTTGACCCTCCTGGGGGGTTGACCCTCCTGGGGGGTGTAGACCCTCCTGGGGGGTGTAGACCCTCCTGGGGGGGTTGACCCTCCTGGGGGGCCGTCAGCAGACGCTCAGCCCCCCACGGTCCTTCCTGTCCAGCTCATCTGGGTCTGGGGACCCTCCTCCCAGTCTGACTGGTCCAGGAGGAGCTGCTGCAGCTGGGGGGCACCAGCAGTCCCACTGGGTCCTGAGCTCAGCCTTCATGCTGTTCACCTCCTGCTGTCCTGTCCTGTCCTGTCCACAGTGTCCACTGGGGGGAGACAAACCTCCACGTGACAGGATGGGAGTGACGGCCCCAGTGTGGTCACGTGACCCGTCACACGTGACATCAGAGCGTTTGTGTTCATCTGTCACACGTGTGACGCGCACACACACACACACACACACTGGGAGGGCTCTCCCCCATAACGTGTGTGTCCAGGGTGTGTGTGTGAGTGTGTGTGTGTGTGTGTGTGTGTGTGTGTGTGTGTGTGTGTGTGTGTGTGCGCGCCTGCCTGTGCAGCTGCTTCCTCACACTCGGTGCTCATCAATCCTCGGTCCTCGTCCCCCTGGTCGTCCTCGTCCCCCTCGTCCCCCTGGTCGTCCTCGCCCCCTGGTCGCCCTCGCCCCCTCGTCCCCTGGTCGCCCGCCCCCTCGCCCCCTGGTCGCCTCGTCCCCCCTCGTCCCCCTGGTCGTCCTCGTCCCCCTGGTCGTCCTCGCCCCCTGGTCGTCCTCGTCCCCTGGTCGTCCTCGCCCCCTCGTCCCCCTGGTCGTCCTCGTCCCCCTGGTCGTCCTCGCCCCCTCGTCCCCTGGTCGTCCTCGCCCCCTCGTCCCCCTGGTCGTCCTCGTCCCCCTCGTCCCCCTGGTCGTCCTCGTCCCCCTGGTCGTCCTCGCCCCCCTGGTCGTCCTCGTCCCCCTGGTCGTCCTCGTCCCCCTCGTCCCCCTGGTCGTCCTCGTCCCCCTGGTCGTCCTCGTCCCCCTCGTCCCCCTGGTCGTCCTCGCCCCCTGGTCCCCCTGGTCGTCCCTCGTCCCCTCGTCCCCCTGGTCGTCCTCGTCCCCCTGGTCGTCCTCGTCCCCCTGGTCGTCCTCGTCCCCCTCGTCCCCCTGGTCGTCCTCGTCCCCCTGGTCGTCCTCGTCCCCCTGGTCGTCCTCGCCCCCTCGTCCCCCTGGTCGGTCCTCGCCCCCTGGTCGTCCTCCGCCCCCTGGTCGTCCTCGTCCCCCTGGTGTCCCGCCCCCTCGCCCCCTGGTCGTCCCTCGTCCCCCTGGTGTCCTCGCCCCCCGCCCCCTGGTGGGTCCTCGTCCCCCTGGTGGGTCCTCGCCCCCTCGCCCCCTGGTCGTCCTCGCCCCCTGGTCGTCCTCGTCCCCCTGGTCGTCCTCGCCCCCTGGTCGTCCTCGTCCCCTGGTCGTCCTCGCCCCCTCGCCCCCTGGTCGGTCCTCGTCCCCCTGGTCGTCCTCGTCCCCCTCGTCCCCCTGGTCGTCCTCGCCCCCTCGCCCCCTGGTCGTCCTCGCCCCCTCGTCCCCCTGGTGGGTCCTCGCCCCCTGGTGTCCTCGTCCCCCTGGTGGGTCCTCGCCCCCTCGCCCCCTGGTCGTCCTCGTCCCCCTGGTCGCCCTCGTCCCCCTGGTCGGTCCTCGTCCCCCTCGTCCCCCTGGTCGTCCTCGCCCCCTCGCCCCCTGGTCGTCCTCGCCCCCTCGTCCCCCTGGTGGTCCTCGTCCCCCTGGTGTCCTCGTCCCCCTGGTCGTCCTCGTCCCCCTCGTCCCCCTGGTCGTCCTCGTCCCCCTGGTCGTCCTCGTCCCCCTCGCCCCCTGGTCGTCCTCGCCCCCCTGGTCGTCCTCGTCCCCCTGGTCGTCCTCGTCCCCCTCGTCCCCTGGTCGTCCTCGTCCCCCTGGTCGTCCTCGTCCCCCTGGTCGTCCTCGCCCCCTCGTCCCCTGGTGGGTCCTCGTCCCCCTGGTCGTCCTCGTCCCCCTCGTCCCCTGGTCGGTCCTCGCCCCCTGGTCCCCCTGGTGGGTCCTCGTCCCCCTCGTCCCCCTGGTCGTCCTCGTCCCCCTGGTCGTCCTCGCCCCCTCGTCCCCCTGGTCGTCCTCGCCCCCCTGGTCGTCCTCGCCCCCCTGGTCGTCCTCGTCCCCCTGGTCGTCCTCGCCCCCTCGCCCCCCTGGTCGTCCTCGCCCCCCTCGTCCCCCTGGTCGTCCTCGTCCCCCTGGTCGTCCTCGTCCCCCTGGTCGTCCTCGTCCCCCTCGTCCCCCTGGTCGTCCTCGTCCCCCTGGTCGTCCTCGTCCCCCTCGTCCCCCTGGTCGTCCTCGTCCCCCTGGTCGTCCTCGTCCCCCTCGTCCCCCTGGTCGTCCTCGTCCCCCTGGTCGGTCCTCGTCCCCTCGTCCCCTGGTCGTCCTCGGTCCCCCTGGTGCGGTCCTCGCCCCCTCGTCCCCTGGTGGGTCCTCGCCCCCTCGTCCCCTGGTGGGTCCTCGTCCCCCTGGTGCGTCCTCGTCCCCCTCGTCCCCCTGGTCGTCCTCGTCCCCCTGGTCGTCCTCGCCCCCTCGTCCCCCTGGTCGGTCCTCGTCCCCCTGGTGGTCCTCGTCCCCCTCGTCCCCCTGGTGGTCCTCGTCCCCCTGAGTCGGTCCTCGCCCCCTCGTCCCCCTGGTCGGTCCTCGCCCCCTCGTCCCCCTGGTGGGTCCTCGCCCCCTCGTCCCCCTGGTCGTCCTCGTCCCCCTGGTCGTCCTCGCCCCCTCGTCCCCTGGTCGTCCTCGTCCCCCTGGTCGGTCCTCGTCCCCCTGGTCGTCCTCGTCCCCCTGGTGGTCCTCGCCCCCTCGCCCCCCTGGTCGGTCCTCGCCCCCTCGTCCCCCTGGTCGTCCTCGCCCCCTCGTCCCCCTGGTCGTCCTCGTCCCCCTGGTCGTCCTCGTCCCCCTCGTCCCCCTGGTCGTCCTCGTCCCCCTGGTCGTCCTCGTCCCCCTGGTCGTCCTCGCCCCCCTGGTCCCCCTGGTCGTCCTCGTCCCCCTGGTCGTCCTCGTCCCCCTGGTCGTCCTCGTCCCCCTGGCCCCTGGTCGGTCCTCGTCCCCCTGGTCGGTCCCTCGCCCCCTCGTCCCCCTGGTGGGTCCTCGTCCCCCTGGTGGGTCCTCGTCCCCCTCGTCCCCCTGGTGGTCCTCGTCCCCCTGGTCGTCCTCGTCCCCCTGGTCGTCCTCGCCCCCTGGTCCCCCTGGTCGGTCCTCGTCCCCCTGGTCGTCCTCGTCCCCCTGGTCGTCCCTCGTCCCCCTCGTCCCCTGGTCGGTCCTCGTCCCCCTGGTCGGTCCTCGTCCCCCTCGTCCCCCTGGTCGTCCCTCGTCCCCCTGGTCGCCCTCGTCCCCCTGGTCCCCCTGGTCGTCCTCGTCCCCCTGGTCGTCCTCGCCCCCTGGTCCCCCTGGTCGTCCCCGCCCCCTCGTCCCCCTGGTCGTCCTCGCCCCCCTGGTCGTCCTCGCCCCCCTCGTCCCCCTGGTCGCCCTCGTCCCCCTGGTCGTCCTCGTCCCCCTGGTCGTCCTCGCCCCCTGGTCGTCCTCGCCCCCTCGTCCCCCTGGTCGTCCTCGTCCCCCTGGTCGTCCTCGCCCCCTGGTCGTCCTCGTCCCCCTGGTCGTCCTCGCCCCCTGGTCGTCCTCGCCCCCTCGTCCCCCTGGTCGTCCTGCGTCCCCCTGGTCGTCCCCGCCCCCTGGTCGTCCTCGCCCCCTGGTCGGTCCTCGCCCCCTGGTCGTCCCTCGTCCCCCTGGTCGTCCTCGCCCCCTGGTGGTCCTCGCCCCCTCGCCCCCTGGTGGTCCTCGTCCCCTGGTGTCCTCGTCCCCCTGGTCGGTCCTCGCCCCCTCGTCCCCCTGGTGGGTCCTCGCCCCCTGGTCGTCCTCGTCCCCTGGTCGTCCTCGTCCCCCTGGTCGTCCTCGCCCCCTGGTCGTCCTCGCCCCCTCGTCCCCCTGGTCGTCCTCGTCCCCTGGTCGTCCTCGCCCCCTGCGTCCCCCTGGTGGGTCCTCGCCCCCTCGTCCCCCTGGTCGTCCTCGTCCCCCTGGTCGGTCCTCGCCCCCTCGTCCCCCTGGTCGTCCTCGTCCCCCTGGTCGGTCCTCGTCCCCCTGGTGGGTCCTCGTCCCCCTGGTCGTCCTCGCCCCCTCGTCCCCCTGGTCGTCCTCGCCCCCTGGTCGTCCTCGGTCCCCTCGCCCCTGGTCGTCCTGCCCCCTGGTGTCCTCGTCCCCTGGTCGCCCTCGTCCCCCTGGTCGTCCTCGCCCCCCTCGTCCCCCTGGTCGTCCTCGTCCCCCTGGTCGTCCTCGTCCCCCTGGTCGTCCTCGTCCCCCTGGTCGTCCTCGCCCCCTCGGTCCCCCTGGTCGGTCCTCGTCCCCCTGGTCGTCCTCGTCCCCCTGGTCGTCCTCGTCCCCCTGGTCGTCCTCGCCCCCCTCGTCCCCCTGGTCGTCCTCGCCCCCCTCGTCCCCCTGGTCGCCCTCGTCCCCCTGGTCGTCCTCGTCCCCCTCGTCCCCCTGGTCGGTCCTCGTCCCCCCTGGTCGTCCCTCGTCCCCCTGGTCGTCCTCGCCCCCTCGTCCCCCTGGTCGTCCTCGCCCCCTCGTCCCCTGGTCGTCCTCGCCCCCTCGTCCCCCTGGTCGTCCTCGTCCCCCTGGTGGGTCCTCGTCCCCTGGTCGTCCTCGTCCCCCTGGTCGTCCTCGCCCCCTCGTCCCCCTGGTCGTCCTCGTCCCCCCTGGTGTCCTCGTCCCCCTGGTCGTCCTCGCCCCCTCGTCCCCCTGGTGGGTCCTCGCCCCCTCGTCCCCTGGTCGTCCTCGCCCCCTCGTCCCCTGGTCGGTCCTCGTCCCCCCTGGTGGGTCCTCGTCCCCCTGGTCGTCCTCGCCCCCCTCGTCCCCCTGGTCGTCCTCGCCCCCTCGTCCCCCTGGTCGTCCTCGCCCCCTCGTCCCCCTGGTCGTCCTCGTCCCCCTGGTCGTCCTCGTCCCCCTGGTCGTCCTCGCCCCCTCGTCCCCTGGTCGGTCCTCGTCCCCCTGGTCGTCCTCGTCCCCCCTGGTCGTCCTCGCCCCCTCGTCCCCTGGTCGTCCTCGTCCCCCTGGTCGTCCTCTCGTCCCCTGGTCGTCCTCGCCCCCCTCGTCCCCCTGGTCGTCCTCGCCCCCCTCGTCCCCCTGGTCGTCCTCGCCCCCCTCGTCCTTCAGCTGCTCACAGGTCTCGGCGTCTGCCCCTTCGGTCATGTTTGATGAAGGTAGAGCGGGTAATGCTGCTCTCCAGGTAACACCGGCTGTAACGCAGCTCGTTGGTGTGTGAGAGATGTGGTTACCATGACAACGGCGGCCTGGAGAGCTGCACTTGTGTCGGTGTTGTGCTGCTCTCACCTGAACACCAACGGGCAGCTGTGTTCAGATCTGCCTCCCTCACTGTTGGACCTCTGAAGGTGGTCCTCACACACACACACACACACACAGACTCTCACTCACACACACTCACACACACACTCACACTCTCATGAGCAGCAGATCCATGTTGGGTGTTTTTCCTGAAAATGTCGTCTGTCACTGGAGCGCAACGTTCCAGAGATTCTTCCTGAAACCAGCTGACCCAGTTTAGCAGCATGCTGCTACTGTCAATGTCAAGTGAGTGTGTGTGTGTGTGTGTGTATGTGTGTGTGTGTGTTTGTGTGTATGTGTGTGTGAGTGTGTGTGTGAGTGTGTGAGTTAGAGTGAGAGAGAATGTGTGAATGAGTGTATGTATGTGTGTGTGTGTGTGAGAGAGAGAGAGAGAGAGAGAGAAAGTGAAACTGATTGAATGAGTGTGTGTGTGTGTCATCAAAGAGGCTGTCAGCTGGACCTCTCTCCTCTTGTCCTCTCTTCTCTCCTCTCTCCTCTCTCCTCTCTCCTCATGTACCACCCTTCCCTTCCAAACTGCTTCCTCCGGACATGTTGTACCTTTCTGTTCCGAAGAAGCTGCTCAGTATTCCAGCTGCTTCCATCTGCAGCTGTGGAGCTACTGAAGGTGTACACAATTCTGGTGTAGCTGTGTTCTGGTGTAGTTGTGTTCAGGTGTAGTTGTCTTCTGGTGTAGTTATGTTCAGGTGTAGTTGTGTCCTGGTGTAGTTGTGTTCTGGTGTAGTTGTGGTCTGGTGTAGCTGTGTTCTGGTGTAGTTGTGTTCTGGTGTAGCTGTGTTCTAGTGTAATTGTGTTCATGTGTAGCTGTGTTCTGGTGTAGCTGTGTTCTGGTGTAGTTGTCTTCTGGTGTAGCTGTGTTCAGGTGTAGTTGTCTTCTGGTGTAGTTATGTTCAGGTGTAGTTGTGTCCTGGTGTAGTTGTGTTCTGGTGTAGTTGTGTTCTGGTGTAGCTGTGTTCTGGTGTAGTTGTGTTCTGGTGTAGCTGTGTTCTGGTGTGGTTGTGGTCTGGTGTAGTTGTGGTCTAGTGTAATTGTGTTCATGTGTAGTTGTGTTCAGGTGTAGTTGTGTTCTGGTGTAACTGTGTTCTGGTGTAATTGTGTTCAGGTGCAGTTGTGTTCTGGTGTAGTTGTGTTCAAGTGTAGCTGTGTTCTGGTGTAGTTGTGTTCAGGTGTAGCTGTGTTCTGGTGTAGTTGTGTTCAGGTGTAGCTGTGTTCTGGTGTAGTTGTGTTCTGGTGTAGCTGTGTTCTGGTGTAGTTGTGTTCAGGTGTAGTTGTGTTCAGGTGTAGCTGTGTTCTGGTGCAGCTGTGTTCTGGTGTAGCTGGGTTCAGGTGTAGTTGGGTTCAGGTGTAGTTGTGTTCTGGTGCAGCTGTGTTCAAGTGTAGCTGTGTTCTGGTGTAGTTGTGTTCTGGTGCAGCGGTGTTCAGGTGTAGCCGTGTTCAGGTGTAGTTGTGTTCTGGTGCAGCGGTGTTCAGGTGTAGCTGTGTTCTGGTGCAGCGGTGTTCAGGTGTAGCTGTGTTCTGGTGCAGCTGTGTTCAGGTGTAGCTGTGTTCTGGTGCAGCTGTGTTCTGGTGTAGTTGTGTTCTGGTGCAGCTGTGTTCAGGTGTAGCTGTGTTCTGGTGTAGTTGTGTTCAGATGTAGCTGTGTTCTGGTGCAGCTGTGTTCTGGTGTAGTTGTGTTCTGGTGTAGCTGTGTTCAGGTGTAGTTGTGTTCAGGTGTAGTTGTGGGAGGTTCTGTCCTCCAGTCCTAGAGGAGCAGACAGGAACCTTGAGGTTCTCGTCAGGAGGATCAGGAGGAACTTTCTCCTCTACCTCCGTCCGTCTACGTCAGACTACAGGTTCAGTGATCCAACTGGACTTCAGAGTGGACGGAGTTAAGCCCCTCCCCCACTTTTACTTTGATGTTGGGCCACACCTTTGATCCATTAAGACCTAGCTGCAGCAGCTAACTCAGCAGTGAAGGACGAGTTCATGAGTCCATCAACGTCTTTGTGGAGCTCCAGTAACGTCTGTGGGTTTACATGAACTCCTGTATCCACACGTGTCCTGGTGTGTCCTCATGTGTCCTTTTAGGGTCCTGGTGTGTCCTGTGTGTACTGGTGTGTCCTCATGTGTCCTGTGTGTCCTCGTGTGTCTTTGTGTGTCCTTGTGTGTCCTCATGTGTCCTTGTGTGTCCTGGTGTGTCCTGTGTGTCATCGTGTGTCTTTAGGGTCCTGGTGTGTCCGGTGTGTTCTGGTGTGTCCTCATATGTCCTCGTGTGTCCTCGTGTGTCTTTGTGTGTCTTCGTGTGTCCTCGTGTGTCCTTGTGTGTCCTCATGTGTCCTGTGTGCTCTAGCAGTGTCATGTGACGTGAGGAGGTCGTGGGTTCAAACCTGTGGTTGCTCATGAGCAGGACCTCACAGTGATTATCCAACAACATCAACAACACAATCACTTCAGGTGTGTGTGTAGATTGTCAGTCATCCAGGTCATCGTATCCGAAGGGGTTTTCTCTGTCGCCTGGGTTTCTTCTCTTGAAGACGTTTCACCTTCGATCCAGAAGGCTTCTTCAGCTCTGAATCACTTCAGATGTAAACGGACACCGGATCACGTCACGACAGTGACGACCGTTAACTAGTGTAGGCCCAGTCACCGTACTGGTTCAGGGCAGCTGGCTCTATTTCATACTGGCTGTGACCCAGTCAGGACCAGTCGGGACCAGTGTCGCTGCTGGTGCCCTCAGCCTCCCCCTACTGGTTACATCCAGCTGTCAGCTGACAGGAAACAGGAAGTCAGCACTGACACTTTCATGCATCCATCACCATCATCATCCATCCGTCCGTCCGTCCATCCATCCGTCCATCCTGTATCCACACGTGCCTCAGTCTCACCCACCATCATCATCATGTATCTTCTCATGGTCCAGCTCCTCCAGCTCCTGCTCTCATTCCACATCGCTGAACCTCCATCATGTGGCTGCTTCTGAACAGCTGTGTTCAGTGGTGGATGTTGTGGTGTGTATATATAGATGTGTGTGTCCACACCAGCGGGGGAGGGGGGGTGTAGTCTGAGCTACACCGTCACTGTACCACAGAAACGGTCATCTCTGCTGCTCCTCATCGTCTAATTTCCTGACAGTATGATTGTCATCTGCCAGCATCTGGCTGCAGCCTCAGAGGAGCGTGCACGTGTGTGCACGTGGAGCCCGGGGGCAGGTTGTCCACCTCCTGCCCAGCTCAGCCTCCCCAGGACGACATCACAATGCAGTCAGGAGTGATTCTGTGCACAGCAGCAGATCCTGTCTTTGTTGCCAAGCAACACAAAGGAAGTGTCAGAGGTGGTTGTTGGTTGTGCACGGAGCTGCGTGTGTGTGTGTGTGTGTGTGTGCGTGTGTGTGTGTGTGTGTGTGTGGGCACAGACAGCTTATTGACTACTAATTAACGGTGCAGCAGTGTGGTGTGTTTTAGGAGAGTCAAGGGCAACCAGAGGACACCTCACCTGAGGGACGAAGGTTTTTGAGGGTTTCAGTGTCACCACCGTAAGAACACCTTCCACAGGAAGTAAACGACTGTTGTCGCCTTTACTTGAGAAGATACGTGAGGCCTGTGTGACGCAGCGTTGTCCTCCCAGGACCTTCAGAGCTGCTCCTGGACTCTGATCTGACCGTCGCTCTGGTCCAACTGTGAACAACCGGTGTGCCTGTGTGCTCAGCACCAGTCCGACTGTTCTGCTCCTCCTGACTACCGAATGACGTGTGTGGCTGAGCTCTGATGGTGAATCACGTATCAGAGCAAACACGTGTGTTGGCTGCCTCACGTGAACTCTGGTGTGGAGTCTCCAGAGCTCTCCTGACCTCCAGCCTCCATCAGATGAAACACCTCCTCTAGAACACAGCCGTGTGGAGGGGTGAGCGAGTGCTGCCCCGCAGCAGCCCCGCAGCACCATCACTGCTCTCGTGTCCTCTCCGCTCACCGGCTGCTGCTCAATAGAAGCCTTTTTCTATGATGCATCACATGCGCTGTGGAGCGCTGCTCGCTAAGTGCATGTGACCGTGTCTGTAGCGCAGCCTCATTTTAGGAGACGTCCTGCTCTTCATGGCTGGATGAAGCTGAAATCACCTGGTTCTTAACCTGCTCCTTGTTGCTGCTCATCATCATCTGATCGGTTTGATTGAAACCGTTTTTGGATGTGTGTGTGTGCACCTTTATTAGTTTTATTTGTGGTCCTGCTGAGTGACGTCATGTTGACCTGCTCTGACCTGCAGCGCCCCCCAGTGGTGATGACGCTTATGTTCTTCAGAGCAGCTGTCGTCAAAAGAGAAAACACAATATTTCTAATCTAATATCTGGGTTGTTCCGGCCTGTTTGGAGGCTCCTCCACGTCCTCCTTCGGGCTGGAGGAGGTTTGAGCTCTTTATTTCTCTGTCAGGCCTCAGCTGTGTGTCGGCAGCGTGCGTGTCTGAGGAGTGCAGCGTGCACGAGGATTCACAAGTGTGACACATCAGGACTGTTTCAGGGTTGGAACACGAACTGAAGGGAGCAGAGCTGCTGTCAGGAAGGGTGAGATATGTATAAATACTACACACCACTGGACCATTACACCCAGTAGGACCACTGGTGGTCCACTAGTAGGACCACTATGGGATCACCAGTGGACCACCAGTAAGACCACCAGTGGATCCGGAAGGACCACCAGTAGGACCACCAGTGAACCTGCAGGTTACCTCCTCACTGTGTTCAGTAGAATTCTTCTATGAAGCTTCTGCAACGACAGCGTGAGAGATTGTGAGATGAGCTCCACATCGATCTGTTAGTGGGTCGGTTCTGAGAGGGGGAGAGAGGGAGAGAGAGAGAGGGAGGGAGAGTATAAGAGGGAGGGAGGGAGGGACAGGGAGGGAGAGAAGAGAGAGTATAAGAGGGAGAGAGAGGGAGGGAGAGAGGGAGAGAGAGGGAAAGAAGAGGGAGAGAGAGAAAGAGAGGAGGAAGAAGAGAGGGGGCGGGGGGGCAGTGTGGAGCTGCACTCACAGGCAGAGCTGCAGCCTCCATCAGAGCTGCTGTCCCTGGACCAGGCTCTCCAGGTTTTCCAGGCTCTCCAGGTTTTCCAGGCTCTCAGGTTCTCCAGGCGCTCTCTCTGCTGCCTCCGCTCTGGTGAGTCCGTGTGCTGTTCCTGGTGGGCGTGTGTGTCCGCGGAGGCTGCGAGAGCGTCTGTAGGGTGTCACACATGCTGGCTCTGTGGCGGTGTACATCAGGACTGTTGCTGAGCGCTCTGAGAGCAGAAGAACGTCTCTGTGGTTCTGAGCTGATCCGGAGCTGCAGGATCGGACCGAGGCTCAGGTCCTCAGCTGTCAGAGCTCCACACCTTCATACCCATCAGCTCCAGAAGGCTTCTTCATCTGGATGCGTAACTATAGAAACCACATTGATGTTGATGATTGTTGGTGGCGTTCCGCTGTAGCTGCTCTACGTCTTGAGAGCATTTTTCTGCTCAGATTGAGCTGAGATGTGAGTTTTGTGTGAACGGCTGTCATGCTTCTGTTTGTGTGACCTGTTTGTGTCACAGTGTTCCTCTCACTGCAGCGTTCTATACGTGAAGGTCTACATTATGTATAGACTCTACAGCCACTCCGCTGGCACCAGCTCCTGCTTGGTGTCCCCACCAGATCAGACTCCAGCTGAGAAACTTCAGAATATCAACTCTACAGTGATTGTGCAGTTATCTGCTGCTGTGACACTGACACAACACTGACACAACACTGAGACTGACACAACACTGAGAGTGACACTGGCACAACACTGAGATTGAGACTGACACAACACTGAGAGTGACACTGGCACAAGACTGAGACAACACTGAGGCTGACACAACACTGAGAGTGACACTGACACAACACTGAGATTGAGACTGACACAACACTGAGACTGATACAACGCTGAGAGTGACACTGGCACAACACTGAGATTGAGACTGACACAACACTGAGACTGATACAACGCTGAGAGTGACACTGGCACAACACTGAGATTGAGACTGACACAACACTGAGACTGACACAACACTGAGAGTGACACTGGCACAACACTGAGATTGAGACTGACACAACACTGAGACTGACACAACACTGAGAGTGACACTGGCACAACACTGAGATTGAGACTGACACAACACTGAGATTGACACAACACTGAGAGTGACACTGGCACAACACTGAGATTGAGACTGACACAACACTGAGACTGACACAACACTGAGAGTGACACTGGCACAACACTGAGATTGAGACTGACACAACACTGAGACTGACACAACACTG
>CAJVRN010000210.1:10565000-10640000 GCA_911728415.1 Lagocephalus sceleratus | reverse complement strand
GTGTAGGAAAACCCACACAGCTGTTGTCATGTTGCCTCCATCTCCCAGTACTCCCAGTAGCTCCAACAATCCTCGGCTCCTTGGCTGATGTTTCCTGATGCTGTTGTCTTCACAGCCGTCCAGATCTTCCAAGAAAGTTCACAACTTTGGAAAGAGGTCAAACTCCATCAAGAGGAACCTGAACGCTCCAGTGATGAAGAGCAGCTGGCTGTACAAGCAGGTACACAAGTCAGTCTTCTGGCTCAGACACACCAACACCATCAACACCAACAACACATTCGACAGCATCAACACCACCAACACCACCAACACTATCAACACTATCAACACAATCGACACTATCAACACCAACAACACCACCAAAACCACCAACACCACCAACACTATCAACACTATCAACACAATCGACACTATCAACACGAACACCACCAACACTATCAACACCACCAACACTATCAAAACTATCAACACCACCAACACTATCAACACTATCAACACCACCAACACTATCAACACCACCAACACTATCAAAACTATCAACACCAACAACACTACCAACACTATCAACACCACCAACACTATCAACACCACCAACACTATCAACACCACCAACACTATCAACACTATCAACACCACCAACACTATCAACACCACCAACACTATCAACAATATCAACACCACCAACACTATCAACACTATCAACACCACCAACACTATCAACACCACCAACACTATCAAAACTATCAACACCACCAACACTATCAACACTATCAACACCACCAACACTATCAACACCACCAACACTATCAAAACTATCAACACCAACACTATCAACACCACCAACACTATCAACACCACCAACACTATCAACACTATCAACACCACCAACACTATCAACACTATCAACACCACCAACACTATCAACACCACCAACACTATCAACACCACCAACACTATCAACACCAACAACAACACCAAGCATCAACACCAACATCACTATCAACACCAACACCACCACCAACACTAACACCAACATCATCAACATGAACACCCCCAACAACCCCCTTCACCACCAGCAGCCCCACCAGTCCAGCTACTGTGGTGGTTTTGGTGTGGTTGACTGTCACCTTTGACCTCTGACAGGACAGTGCTGGCATGAAGCTGTGGAAGAAAAGATGGTTCGTGTTGTCTGACCTGTGCCTCTTCTACTACCGTGGTGAGAACACACACACACGCACACACACACCTGTTTGGTTGGTGTGTGTCACCAGACGGCCCAACAGTGTTTCTGTGGGTGGTTAACTGGGTTAAATGGTGACATCTACTAGGTCAGTGGTCTCATCCACCCCAGCTCATTCTTCATGTTTAACCTCCTCAGAGCTTTATTCATCTACACAAATGAACCAGTGAGGAATGAACTAGTGAATGTCCTGTCCTCCTCCAAACACCAGGGAGCAGCATTCTCCTCCTCAGTTTTAAATAATTCAGGTCTGAGGATGTCTCCTCACTCTGGAGGGTTTCCTCCTGGAGCTGTCCACCTGGAGCTGTCCTCCTGGAGCTGTTCTCCTGGAGCTGTCCAGCCAGGACTCAGGGCTCGAGCACCAGGACCGGCTGGTGTCCCCTGGGAATGCTGCTGTCTCACTGATGGCTGTCTTCTCCTCTGGTGCAGATGAGAAGGAGGACAACATCCTGGGAAGTATTCTGCTGCCCAGTTTCCACATCTCCATGTTATCAGTGGACGACCACATCAGCAAGAAGTATGCCTTCAAGGTAAAACACCACTGAGAGGAGCTGAGTGACGAGGGGTTATGTCATCACACACGCACGCACGCACGCACACACACGCACACACGCACACACACACACCCTTGAGCTGCCCAGATGACTGATGTTCAGGCTCCTCCTCCTCTCCCTCTCTCTCCCCCTCTTCCTCCTCCTCCTCTTCCTCCTCCTCCTCCTCTCCTCTCCCTCCTCCTCCTCCTCCCTCCACTTCCTCCTCCTCTTCTTCCTCCTCTCCCTCCTCCTCCTCTCCCTCCTCTCCCACCTCTCCCTCCTCCTCCTCTCCCTCCACTTCCTCCTCCTCTTCTCCCTCCACTTCCTCCTCCTCCTCTCCCTCCTCTCCCACCTCCTCCTCTCCCTCCTTCTCCTCCTCCTGTTCCTCCTCCTCCTCTCCCTCCTCTTCCTCCTCCTCTTCCTCCTCCTCTCCCTCCTCCTCCTCCTCTCCCTCCTCCTCCTCTCCCTCCTCTCCCACCTCCTCCTCTCCCTCCTCCTCCTCCTCTTCCTCCTCCTCCTCCTCCTCTCCCTCCTCTTCCTCCTCCTCTTCCTCCTCCTCTCCCTCCTCCTCCTCCTCTCCCTCCTCCTCCTCTCCCTCCTCCTCCTCTCCCTCCTCTCCCACCTCCTCCTCTCCCTCCTCCTCCTCCTCCTCTTCCTCCTCCTCCTCTTCCTCCTCCTCCTCCTCTCCCTCCTCCTCTGTCCCTCCTCCTCCTCTTCCTCCTCCTCCCTCCTCCTCTCCCTCCTCCCTCCTCCTCTCCCTCCTTCTCCTCCTCCTGTTCCTCCTCCTCCTCTCCCTCCTCTTCCTCCTCCTCTTCCTCCTCCTCTCCCTCCTCTCCCACCTCCTCCTCCTCCTCTTCCTCCTCCTCCTCCTCTCCCTCCTCCTCCTCTCCCTCCACCTCCTCCTCCTCCTCTCCTGACAGGCCACTCACCCCAACATGAGGACGTATTATTTCTGTGCTGACACGGCGAAGGAGATGGAGTCGTGGATGAAGGTCATGACGGATGCTGCCCTCGTCCACACTGAACCGGTCAAAAGGTCACCTTTCTCCATCACTTCTGTTATCTTTGTCAACGATCCTTCTTTCAATCAAACGCTCCTTCGTTGTTATTGACTTGACCTGATATCCTTTGTCTAGACTATTTTTAGTATTTAAACTCGCTGGAGGTTCAGAGGTCAAACCTGATGAGTCACCAGAATCAGAGGAGACGCCGTCAGACCTTTGGAGGTTTAATCATGAGACGATGACCAACCCCCAGAGGCTGTCCTCAGTAGTCCAGTCAACTAATTATAAGAACATTAAAATAGCCAAAGTGCCGTCCAGATGAAATCTAAAATAACAATAATAACGGGATAAACTCTTTATGAGTTGAAGGCCCTGGTGAGGACAGCTATAGAGTCTGACTTTGGGGGGGCTGGGGGGGCCGCTGAGGCTGGTCACCCTCTCCTTTAACGCCCTTTAGACCCTCCAGCAGTGGCAGCACCCTCGTTACAGCTCAGTGGTGTCGCAGGAAATACCTGTACATCGTCTGCATAGCTGATGAAATATTGTGAATATCAAGGCCAGTGGGTCCCAGAATGGAGCCTTGCCCCCCCAGAGGTGAATAACCCTCCAACCAGGCAGGACTGAAACCATAAACGTGCATCAGACCTCTGATCCAGGGCCGTTGGGTCCAGGAGATCCACGCCAGCAGGTTTATTAGTTAATAAAGCGGTTCAGTGTGTTGAGGGGTTTGAACCTTCCCTGAACATCCTGGACAAGCAGGAAAGATTGTTGAATAAAACCCACTTAGTGAAACCTTGAATAAAGATGGTCGTTTAGAGAGAGGTCTAAAATTTGACCAGAATGAAGGGTCCAGATATTTCTTTATCAGAGGCTGCACGCCAGCACTTTTCAGAGAATTCGGGACAGGCCCAGAGCTGAGGTTAGGGTCAGTTAACTCACAATAGTAGGGCCCACAGCACAAACATCTGTAAAGAGGCAGGATGGAGCCATGTCCGGGGCCTTTACAGGCCCAAGATGCTGGACGAGGGACATGCTGGTCCAGCCCCAGGGTCTGAGGGCCGACAGTTATCAAGAGGGGAGGAGAGCTATGAGAGGGAAGGTTTAAAAATAAATCCATTTAAAGAGGCAAAAGTGAATGTGGGTTCAGTTCTTGTATTGATGTCCTCGTGTATCTGGTCTCTCTTGTCTCAGGTGTTGGTTCTAAAAAGCTATCGTGAATCCCTAACTTCTGTATTTATAATATAATAAATCAGGTCTGGACCTTTTCAGGGAAACAAGGAGATGAGTTTCTAAGGTCCTTTTAAGCGGATTTAAAGGCTTACAAGAAGCTTCTTGTTGCCTCTTGTTGACACGGGGAGGTAGAGGACTCACTGCTGGTCTCGTCTGTCCTTCTGCAGACTGGACAAGTTCAAGGTGGACCAGCGGATGTCCCATGAGCTGAACAACCTGATCAACCACAGGGTCCTCACGCAGCCGGAGATCCAGAATAATGAGCGCAACCGCGAGCCGCTGCGGCAGCACTCACTGTCCCGGGTGGACGACAGGCGGAAGGACGCGGACAAGCACAACGGGCAGAGGGAGCGCGAGTACTACACCCTGCAGAGGGACGGGGAGAGGTACTCGCTGAGGAAGGACGGCCTGAGCTACACCGTCCAGAGGGACGGCCAGCGCTACCTGCTCCACAAGGACGGAGAGAAGTACCTGATGAGGAAGGACGGGGAGAAGGAGAAGGACGAGGACCTGGGGACGCCCGCAGGGGACAAGTACGCTCCCTCCAAAGACGGGGACAAGTACCTGCTGACGAAAGACGGTGAGAAGTACTCGCTGCAGCGCGTTGGGGAGCGGGTGGCGCCACTGAAGGACGGCGCGAGGGCGGCGCCGCTGAAGGAGGTGCGGAGACAGCTGTCTCTGAGGGACAGCTACAGCGGCGTCCAGCTGGTGGACAGGTACGGCGGCCTGAAGGAGGTCAAGAAGTACAGCACGCTGAGGGAGGGGGACCGCTACGCCTGCCTGCGCGACCTAGAGAAGTACGCCACGGTGCGGGGTGGCGAGAGGTTCCTGAGGGACCCTGCCGCCGATCGGACTAAGATCAGCAGCATCAAGCTGCAGCCGGCGCAGGCCGCCGCCATCGCCGCCGCCGTGTCCGCCGCGCACCAGGGACACACCCACCTCGGCCAGAAGACCGCCAACGGCTCGGGGTCGGCACCAGGGGCGGGGCCGGGGGACTACAGCGCCCCAGAGGTGGACAGCAGCCTTCCGGGAAAGGCCCCGCCCCCCGAGGCGGATCGGGCCCTGTCCAGGACCGGCTCCATGCAGCAGCTGGAGAACTGGGTCAGGACGCACAAGAAGGGGGGGGACGAGGACGCCCGCAGGTGAGTCGGGTCCTGCTGGGGGGTTCCTCCTGTTGGGGGGAAGGGGGGGTCCTGGTCTGGTCTGGCCTAGGGGAGTCTGGGAGGTCTGGCCTAGGGGGGTCTGGTCTGGGGGTCTGGCCTAGGGGGTCTGGCCTAGGGGTCTGGTCTGGGGGTCTGGCCTAGGGGGTCTGGTCTGGGGGGTCTGGCCTGGGGGGTCTGGCCTAGGGGGGTCTGGTCTGGGGGTCTGGCCTAGGGGGGTCTGGTCTGGGGGTCTGGTCTGGGGGGTCTGGCCTAGGGGGGTCTGGTCTGGGGGGTCTGGCCTGGGGGGGTCTGATCTGTGGGTCTAGAGCAGACTGTTGATAACGATGCTGCGAGGGCCTCAGCAGGGTTTTACTGCCTCCAGTGTCGGTCCTACCAGGACCGCCGACGGCTGCTGGGCGAAGAAGCGCTGAACAGTCGGCGCCGTGGTGCTTTTGCCATGGCGCTGTCGCCGTGGTGATGCCGCCGTCTGTCCCACTTTCACTAGATCGTCCTTCTGTTTGTAGCTTGTCCCAGAAAACTTGTCAGATCAGGTTAGAGGGTATATAGGGGGGTTAGAGGGTATGGAGGGGGTTAGGAGGGTATAGAGGGGGGTTAGAGGGTATAGAGGGGGTTAGAGGGTATAGAGGGGGTTAGAGGGCATAGAGGGGGTTAGAGGGTATAGGGGGTTAGAGGGTATAGAGGGGGGTTAGAGGGTATAGAGGGGGGTTAGAGGGTATAGAGGGGGTTAGAGGGTATGGGGGTTAGAGGGTATAGAGGGGGGTTAGAGGGTATAGAGGGGGTTAGAGGGCATAGAGGGGGTTAGAGGGTATAGAGGGGGGGTTAGAGGGTATGGAGGGGGGTTAGAGGGTATGGAGGGGGGTTAGAGGGTATAGAGGGGGGGTTAGAGGTTATAGAGGGGGTTAGAGGGTATAGAGGGGGGTTAGAGGGTATAGAGGGGGGGTTAGAGGGTATGGGGGGTTAGAGGGTATGGGGGGGGTTAGAGGGTATAGAGAGGGGTTAGAGGGTATAGAGGGGGGTTAGAGGGTATAGAGGGGGGTTAGAGGGTATGGGGGGTTAGAGGGTATAGAGGGGGGTTAGAGGGTATAGAGGGGGTTAGAGGGTATGGGGGGGTTAGAGGGGTATAGAGGGGGTTAGAGGGTATGGAGGGGGTTAGAGGGGTATAGAGGGGGGTTAGAGGGGCATAGAGGGGGGGTTAGAGGGTATAGAGGGGGTTAGAGGGTATAGAGGGGGTTAAAAGGTATGGGGGGGGTTAGAGGGTATAGGGGGGTTAGAGGGTATAGAGGGGGGTTAGAGGGTATAGAGGGGGTTAGAGGGTATAGAAGGGGGTTAGAGGGTATGGGGGGTTAGAGGGTATAGAGGGGGTTAGAGGGTATAGAGGGGGGTTAGAGGGTATAGAGGGGGGTTAGAGGGTATAGAGGGGGTTAGAGGGTATGGGGGGTTGGAAGGGGGGTATAGAGGGGGGTTAGAGGGTATGGGGGGTTAGAGGGTATAGAGGGGGGGGTTAGAGGGTATAGAGGGGGTTAGAGGGCATAGAGGGGGTTAGAGGGTATGTGGGGGGGTTGGAGGGTATAGAGGGGGTTAGAGGGTATAGGGGGTTAGAGGATATGGGGGGGTTAGAGGGTATGGGGGGTTAGAGGGTAGGGGGGTTAGAGGGTATGGGGGGTTAGAGGGTATGGGGGGTTAGAGGGTAGGGGGTTAGAGGGTATAGGGGGTGGGGGGGTTAGAAGGTATGCGGGGGTGGGGGGTTTGGAGGGTATGTGGGGGGGTTGGAGGGTATAGAGGGGGGTTAGAGGATATAGAGGGGGGTTAGAGGGTATAGAGGGGGGGTTAGAGGGTATGTGGGGGGGTTGGAGGGTATAGAGGGGGGGTTAGAGGGTATAGAGCTGGTAGTTGGATGTTCAGGACGTCCCCTGGACCTCAGAGACACCAGTCAGTCAATTGTTTGGGGCTTCCACGTGGATGTTGAAGCAGAGCAGAAGTGAAGACCTGAACATCAAGGTCAAGGTCACAGTCATGACCTTCAGCTGAAGCCCAGCCAGCTTGGGGGTCATCACGGGGGGGGGGCAGGTGATTGTGACTGAGAGGAGGAGGGTCCTTCAGGTGACAGGACGTCTGTCCTCTTACTCTGAATACTGGCTCCGCCCCCCCACAGGTGGCGTGTGCTCCTGGTCGTGTCTGCTGCACCAGGAGGAGCTCCTCCTCTGACCTCTGACCTCTCCTGTTCTCCCAGCATCACGTCCTACCAGACCCTTCCTCGCCAGATGCCCAGCCACCGCGCCCAGGTGGTGCCCCGCTACCCCGACGGCTACCGCACGTTACCGCGCAACAGCCTGATGCGTCCGGAGAGCATCTGCAGTGTGGCGGGCTCCGTGTACGACCGCGCCCTCCGGCCCGCCTCCACCAGCACCTTCACGGCGGCGGAGAAGAGGCGCTCGCTGCGGGACGACACCATGTGGCAGCTGTACGAGTGGCAGCAGCGGCAGGCGTACTCCCGCCAGAGCCTGGCCCCGCCCACAGGTGCCCCCCGCCGCCACGTCTGTGCTCGACCGGTCCGGCCCGCAGGTTCTGACGGCCTCCGTCCTCAGGGGGGGGCCACTATGGCACGCTGCCCAGCACCAAGACCATGGGCAACATCTCGGAGCTCGCCGTGGCCCACTCCATCCCCACGTCCCCGTCCCACGGCGCCCTGGCCCTCTACAGCACCTTCTCGCCCCCTCGGCCCCCGGCCCCGCCCAACCCTAACAGCCCCCACTCTGAGGTGGCCTCGACCGTCGTCAGGGCCGACGGGACGCTGGAGCCCCGGCAGAAGGTCTGGATCCACGAGGTTCTGCTCTGGTGACGACGTCTGTGGTCGGCTGAGGCACTGTCAGGGCGGGTCCCCCCAGGGTCCCCTCAGGGCCCTCAGGGTCCCCCCAGGGTCCCCTCGGGGTCCCCTCAGGGTCCCCCCAGGGCCCTCAGGGTCCCCGTTCGGACCTGCTGAAGGTTTCATTGGGGGGGTTCCAGAACCAGACAGGCCCAGCAGCAGGAGGCCACAGATGTGGTCATCAGGACCCCCTTCATCACTGAGCTGACGGTTCCTCCTCTCCAGCAGTACGGATACACACCTGAGAGGAGAGCTGTGTCCTCCAGCAGCGCTGCTGCAGCCATCAGCCCCCAGTCCCTGCAGGGCAAGACGGTAGGTGGTACACACACACACACATATGCACACACACGTACACACATGTACACACACACACACACACTCATACACACACGGACACACACATGTACACACACACACACACACATGTGTACACACACACGTACACACATGTACACACACACTCATACACACAAGGACACACACATGTACACACACACACACGTGTACACACACACACGTGTACACACACACACACACTCATATAGTTCCAGGTTGGGGGGTTGGGGTCAGTATGGCGCTGACCCGGCCGCTCTGGTGGGTCCTGGTCCAGGTCCTGGTCCTGGTGGGTCCTGATCCTGGTGGGTCCTGGTGGGTCCTGATCCTGGTCCTAGTGGGTCCTGGTCCTGGTCCTAGTGGGTCCTGGTCCTGGTCCCTGCAGACTGCAGCTTGCTGATGTGTCCTGACTGCTGTGTGTGTTGCAGCCTGAAGAGCTGACGCTGATGCTCATCAAGCTGCGGCGGCAGCAGGCGGAGCTCAACAGCCTGAGGGAGCACACGGTGGCCCAGCTGATGGCCCTGAGCCTGGAGGGGCCCAACGCCAAGGTCAGGGAGGGGGGGGGCATGCATGTCTGTACGGGTGTCTGCAGGGGCCAGCATGTACCTGGGTCCATGTGTCCACATGTCTGTGTCTGACTGTTGGCTCAGCAGGCTGCTCTTCCTCCTCCCCCTGCTCCTCCTCCTCTTTCTCCTCCTCCTCCTCTTGGTTCCACCTCCACATCTCCATCTCAAAGGTCCAGAGAAGCTTCAGTTTAACTTTACTGTCACCAGTTGTTGGTTCTTCAGAACATCCAGGCGGTTTTGAGGGAACTATGAGGGGCTTTGCTTGTGAGGGGCTACTGCCTTAGTTCATCATCACATCATTATCATCACATCTTTATCATCACCATCATCATCACATCATTATCATCACATCATTATCATCACATCTTTATCATCACCATCATCATCATCACCATCATCATCACATCATTATCATCACATCTTTATCATCACCATCATCATCATCACCATCATCATCATCATCATCACCATCATCATCACATCTTTATCATCACCATCATCATCATCACCATCATCATCATCATCACCATCATCATCATCATCATCATCACCATCATCACCATCATCATCACATCATTATCATCACATCTTTATCATCACCATCATCATCACCATCATCATCACATCATTATCATCACATCTTTATCATCACCATCATCATCACCATCATCATCACATCATTATCATCACATCTTTATCATCACATCTTTATCATCACCATCATCATCATCACCATCATCATCACATCATTATCATCACATCTTTATCATCACCATCATCATCACCATCATCATCACATCATTATCATCACATCTTTATCATCACCATCATCATCACATCATTATCATCACATCTTTATCATCACCATCATCATCACATCATTATCATCACATCTTTATCATCACATCTTTATCATCACATCTTTATCATCACATCTTTATCATCACATCATTATCATCACATCTTTATCATCACCATCATCATCACATCATTATCATCACATCTTTATCATCACCATCATCATCACATCTTTATCATCACATCTTTATCATCACCATCATCATCACATCTTTATCATCACATCTTTATCATCACCATCATCATCACATCATTATCATCACATCTTTATCATCACCATCATCATCACATCATTATCATCACATCTTTATCATCACATCTTTATCATCACCATCATCATCACATCATTATCATCACATCTTTATCATCACCATCATCATCACCATCATCATCATCACATCTTTATCATCACCATCATCATCACCATCATCATCACCATCATCATCATCACATCTTTATCATCACCATCATCATCACCATCATCATCATCACATCTTTATCATCACCATCATCATCATCATCACCATCATCATCACATCTTTATCATTACCATCATCACCATCATCATCATCACCATCATCATCATCATCATCATCATCATCACCATCATCATCATCACCATCATCATCATCACCATCATCATCATCACCATCATTCTCATCCCACCACTATACCTCTCATTTCACCACTGTCTCTTTCAGGAGTCTTTCATGTTCTTCTCATCTGTTCTTTCATGTCTGAGTGTCCTGTTAACACATTTTCTCCACTTTCCTGTTGAACTGATCATTTTAACTTTCTCCTCCTCTTCCTCCTGCTCTTCTTCCTCCTCTCTTCTTCTGCACCTCCTGCAGACTGATGTTCTGTCCCATCACCTCCAGAGGAATCTGGTTTACCTGGACAGCCAGGTGAGTGTCTCTGGTCCCTGTCCTGGTAGAACCTGTCCTTTGTTCTCGTCTCAGTGTTTACTGACGATACTGAACTAACACTGACTAAAACTAACGACTAACCTGGTTAGTCCTGGGGGGAAATCTGCACAAACAAGACTCAGATGATCAGACCGCCTTAACATGAGACCTTCAGGATCAAAGCATTAGTCAGGATCAAAGCTTGGCCCAGACCCGGCCTGGTTCTGGACCCAAAGGTCCAATTTATTGTTCTGAAACTCATTTGGACACATTTGGTCGTGACTGTTTGAGAGGGTATCCGGACCTGGTACAGGCAGGCCTGGTTCTGGTCTGTAACAGGGTCACATCCTGTAGTCAGACCCTGTTGTCATGGTGACGGCCTGTCCAGCTCCAGGGTTAGACCGGCCCTCCGCTGTGCTCCAGTTGTTGTTCCAGTTGTTGCAGTTGTTCCAGTTGTTACACCCTGTCTCCTTGTCTCCTCGGTGCTCTGCTAGAGGAAAGAGAGCGAACCTCTAATCTTCATGATTCACACTTTGATCGAGAACTCGGCGCCGAGGCCTCAACTCTACCAGCAAGTAAGGACGAGGGCGGGTCCTGGCCCCTCTGGCCCACCTGGCCCCTCTGGCCCACCTGCTGGGCTCCAGGATACACCAGGCCTGAGCCCGGCACAGGTGGACCAGACTAAAGCCAGGCCCCCGCCCTGAGGCCCCTGAGGCTCCAGGGTCCTTGAGTCTCCGGGGTCCATGTGGTCCCCGAAGCCACTGAGGCCCCTGAGGTCCCTGTGGCCAACGAGGCCCCTGTGGACCCCGTGGCCCCTGAGGGCCCCGTGGACCCCGAGGCCCCTGTGGCCCCTGTGGCCCCCTGGTCATGTCTCCACGTCCCCTCTTACCCAGCCTTGTGTCTTGTGGTCTGCTCATCATCGTGCGCTCTGCCAGTGTTTGACGCATCCACGTTCTTTTGATTTCATTATTGCAACATCTCGTTTCGTGTCCTCCTGGACCGCCATGACTCCGCCCATCGTGTAAATGAGGCTGCAGATGTGCTACAGCTGGAATAAACCTGACCGATGGCTGTTCTCCACCGTTACGACTGTATGAGCACAGATCAGAGTTCTGACCCTCCTAGTGGCTCCATCCATCAATGTAATAATAATATAATAATTAACCTGACTCCATGTCCTCATGACACAGCAGCATGAGCTTGTCCTGCCTCCACCTCCTCCACCACCATCATCCTCATCATCCTCATCATCTAACGTTCCCTCAGGTTCAGAACTCAGCTGAAGCCAGATTAACTATCAATACAAACAGTTCAAACCTGAGCAATGATAGAGGCAGCTTCTCCCCATGATGGAGCTTCTCCCCATGATGGAGCTTCTCCCCATTGTGATGGAGCTTCTCCCCATGATGGAGCTTCTCCCCATGATGGAGCTTCTCCCCATTGTGATGGAGCTTTTCACCATGATGGAGCTTCTCCCCATGATGGAGCTTCTCCCCATGATGGAGCTTCTCCCCATGATGGAGCTTCTCCCCATGATGGAGCTTCTCCCCATTGTGATGGAGCTTTTCACCATGATGGAGCTTCTCCCCGTGATGGAGCTTCTCACCGTGATGGAGCTTCTCACCATGATGGAGCTTCTCCCCATGATGGAGCTTCTCACCATGATGGAGCTTCTCGTCATGATGGAGCTTCTCCCCATTGTGATGGAGCTTTTCACCATGATGGAGCTTCTCCTCATGATGGAGCTTCTCCCCATGATGGAGCTTCTCCTCATGATGGAGCTTCTCCACCTCTCTCTGCTGAGGCTGTCTTCTCCTTTCAGACGGGCACAGACGACCACAAAGACCCTAACCCTAACCCGAATGCTTTCACTGCCCGTGTGGAGGACGTGGACATCGATGTAAGTCAGGTGTTGGTGTAGGTGTGTTGTGTAGGTGTGTTGTGTTGTTGGTGTGGTGTTGGTGTTTTGTTGTTGGTGTGTTGTCTTGGTGTGTTGTTGGTGTTGTGTTGGTGTGGTGTGGTGTTGGTGTTTTGTTGTTGGTGTGGTGTGTTGTGTTGTTGCTGTGGCTGTGTTGTTGCTGTGTTGTTGGTGTGTTGTGTTGCGTTGTGTTGGTGTGGTGTTGGTGTGTTGTTGGTGTAGGTGTGTTGTTGGTGTATTGTAGTGTGTTGTTGGTGTGTAGTGTTGTTGGTGTGTTGTGTTGTGTGCCAACGGGTGTGTGTTTCTGCAGACCAAGCTGAGCCGCCTGTGTGAGCAGGACAAGGCCGTGAGGATGCAGGAGGAGAAGCTCCAGCAGCTCCACAGGGAGAAGGTGAGGGCGGAGCCTCCGAGCTGGGGGCGGGGCCTCTGAGCTGGGGGGTGGGGCCTCTGAGCTCAGGTCCACCTGAGAACCAGCAGCCCACACCTGAGTCTGTTGCAGCACACGCTGGAGACGGCGCTGCTGTCGGCCAGTCAGGAGCTGAGTGAGCAGAGCTCCAGCGCCACCGCCGTCCAGAACCTGGTCCAGCAGAGGGACGTGCTGCAGAGTGGCCTGCTGAGCACCTGCAGGGAGCTGTCCAGAGTCAGCGCGGTCAGACCCTCCTCCTCCTCTCCTCCTCCTCTTCCTCCTCCTCTTCCTCCTCCTCCTCTTCCTCTTCCTCCTCCTCCTCTTCCTCCTCATCCTCATCCTCTTCCTCCTCTCCCTCCTCTTCCTCCTCTTCCTCCTCATCCTCTTCCCCCTCCTCTTCCTATTCCTCCTCCTCCTCCTCTCCTCCTCTCCTCCTCTTCATGAGTCCTCTTCCTCTTAATCCCATTCTTAATCAATCGTTAATCCAGGATTGGTTGTGTTCCCGTGTGACCTCGGTGCTTCTGGTTCCAGGAGCTGGAGCGCTCGTGGAGGGAGTACGACCGTCTGGGGGCCGAGGTCACGCTGGCCAAGTCCAACCTGCTGGAGCAGCTGGAGGCTTTAGGAAGCCCCCAGGTAAGGACCTGGACAGATTAGGGATTATTGCTCCCTCCACCTGTTATTGAGATTATCCCAGATTATCCCAGATTATCCCAGATTAACCCAGATTATCACAGATTATCACCAGCAGAGCCTCCTGAAACAGACTAGTGTGTGTGTATGTAGGTGTGTGTGCATATGCGTGCGTGTGTGTGTTTCCCATGATGCACCTGTGCTGATTGCTGCTGATCCTCAGACTGAACCTCCGAGCCAGCGGCACATCCAGATCCAGAAGGAGCTGTGGAGGATCCAGGACGTGATGGAGGCTCTGGCCAAGAACAAGCCTCAGCGGAGCAGCGACAGCAGTGAGGCCCCCGACCCTGACCCCGACCCCGACCCCGACCCTGACCCTGACCCCGACCCCGACCCCAACCCCAACCCTGACCTTGTGTACTGTAGCCTGACCCCGACCCTGACCCCGACCCTGACCCTGACCCTGACCCCGACCCCGACCCTGACCCTGACCCTGACCCCGACCCTGACCCCGACCCTGACCCTGACCCTGACCCCGACCCCGACCCTGACCCTGACCCCGACCCTGACCCCAACCCTGACCTTGTGCGCTGTAGCCTGACCCTGACCCCGACCCCAACCCTGACCCTGACCCTGACCCCGACCCTGACCCCGACCCCAACCCCTGACCCTGACCCCGACCCTGACCCCAACCCTGACCTTGTGCGCTGTAGCCTGACCCTGACCCCGACCCCAACCCTGACCCTGACCCTGACCCTGACCCTGACCCCGACCCCAACCCTGACCCTGACCCCGACCCTGACCCCGACCCCAACCCTGACCCTGACCCTGACCCTGACCCCGACCCCAACCCTGACCCTGACCCCGACCCTGACCCCGACCCTAACCCTGACCCCAACCCTGACCCTGACCCCGACCCTGACCCTGACCATGTTCCTCCTCAGGTGTTCCGGCCTCCAAGCCTCTGTCCAGCCTGCAGAAGAACGAGGTGAGGCTCCTTCCTCCCCCCTCAAGGCCTCAGGCTGGGGTCAGGTCCTCCTCCGGCCCCCCTCAGGACGCTGTTCTTGCCCCCCGTCAGACGGGTTCTGGTTCCGCTTGAACTTGCCGGTCGCCGTGGAAACGCTTGTTTGATTCATGCTGTGTTTGATGACCTTAGAGCGTGTCACATGACTTCCTGTTGCCTGTCAACAGCCGGTGACGCTGCTGCCCCTCAGTCCTCTGGAGGGCAACGGCGTGCCCCCCCGCCCGCCCCTCCCACACTACTATGACTCGCTAGAGCGCCCCCCCCACCACCGCGTAGCCCCCCACCGGCCCGAGGAACGCAAGGCTGGCTCCAGGAACGGAGCTCATAGTGTAAGAGAAGCCCCGCCCCCCCACGCCCAGGTGTGTGGGAGCCCCGCCCCCACACCTCCAGACATGTGGGAGCCCCGCCCCCCGCATGGGAGCCCCGCCCCCACACGTCTTCATCATCCCAACCATCAGAACCACTACAGCCTGCGTCTCCATGGTGATTCAGTCATCTCCATCCACCCCCAGCCGTAACCCCGACGACCACAATCCCAGACCAACGCCCCTCCTTCATGTGTTCACTCCCTCATGCGCTCACTCCCTCATGCGCTCACTCCCTTCATGCCATGCGCTCACTCCCTCATGCGCTCACTCCCTCATGCGCTCACTCCCTCATGCCATGCGCTCACTCCCTCATGCGCTCACTCCCTCATGCGCTCACTCCCTCATGCCATGCGCTCACTCCCTCATGCGCTCACTCCCTCATGCCATGCGCTCACTCCCTCATGCGCTCACTCCCTCATGCGCTCACTCCCTCATGCTCACTTCATGCGCTCACTCCCTCATGCGCTCACTCCCTCATGCCATGCGCTCACTCCCTCACTCTCATGCCATGCGCTCACTCCCTCATGCGCTCACTCCCTCATGCACTCACTCCCTCATGCCATGCGCTCACTCCCTCATGCGCTCACTCCTTCATGCGCTCACTCCCTCATGCGCTCACTCCCTCATGCGCTCACTCCTTCATGTGCTCACTCCCTCATGCGCTCACCCCCTCATGCGCTCACTCCCTCATGCGCTCACTCCCTCATGTGCTCACTCCCTCATGCCATGCGCTCACCCTCATGCGCTCACCCTCATGCGCTCACTCCCTCATGCGCTCACCCTCATGCGCTCACCCTCATGTGTTCACCCTCATGCGCTCACCCTCATGTGTTCACCCTCATGCGCTCACCCTCATGCGCTCACTCCCTCATGCGCTCACTCCCTCATGCCATGTGCTCACTCCCTCATGCGCTCACCCTCATGCGCTCTCCCTCATGCGCTCACTCCCTCATGCGCTCACCCCCTCATGCGCTCACCCTCATGCGCTCACTCCCTCATACGCTCACCCTCATGCGCTCTCCCTCATGCGCTCACCCTCATGCGCTCACCCTCATGCGCTCTCCCTCATGCGCTCACCCTCATGCGCTCACCCTCATGCGCTCACCCTCATGCGCTCACCCTCATGCGCTCACCCTCATGCGCTCACCCTCATGTGTTCACCCTCATGCGCTCACCCTCATGCGCTCACCCTCATGCGTTCACCCTCATGCGCTCACCCTCATGCGCTCACCCTCATGCGCTCACCCCTCATGCGCTCACCCTCATGCGCTCACCCTCATGCGCTCACCCTCATGTGTTCACCCTCATGCGCTCACCCCTCATGCGCTCACCCTCATGCGCTCACCCTCATGCGCTCACCCTCATGCGCTCACCCTCATGTGTTCACCCTCATGCGCTCACCCCTCATGCGCTCACCCTCATGCGCTCACCCTCATGCGCTCACCCCTCATGCGCTCACCCTCATGCGCTCACCCTCATGCGCTCACCCTCATGCGCTCACCCTCATGTGCTCACCCTCATGCGCTCACCCTCATGCGCTCACCCTCATGTGTTCACCCTCATGCGCTCACCCTCATGCGCTCACCCTCATGCGCTCACCCTCGCCCCTGTTGTGTGCAGCAGGCTCCAGACTACCGTCTGTACAAGAGCGAGCCCGAGCTGACCACGGTGAAGGAGGAGGGGGACGAGGCGGGGGGGGAGGACAGGGACCGGCCGGAGAACCCCGACAGCAAGGACGCCGCCGTCCCTAAAGGTTCAGTATCAGCAGTGATGGGGGTGTGTCCTTTGGCGCTTGGTCTGACCCCCCCCCCCACAGCGCCCCCCTACCCGGTGGGCATCGTCCCCCCCAGGACCAAGTCCCCCCATCGGCTCCCCCGAGTCCTGCACCATCGCCTCCTACGTGACCCTGAGGAAGAGCCGCAGGCCTGAGGCCAGATCAGTAGGTGTCCCGTCCTGGGGGGCTGAGGGGGGCTGAGGGGGGGGCTGAGAGGGGGCTGAGGGGCTGGGGGGGGTGGGGCTGAGGGGGGCTGAGGGGGGGGGGCTGAGAAGGGGGCTGGGGGGTGGGGCTGAGGGGGCTGAGAGGGGGCTGAGGGGGCTGGAGGGGGGCTGGGGGGGGGCTGGGGGGGCTGGGGGGGCTGGGGGTGGGGCTGAGGGGGGCTGAGGGGGCTGAGGGGGGCTGAGGGGGCTGAGAGGGGGCTGAGAGGGGGCTGACGGGGGGCTGAGGGGGGCTGAGGGGGGCTGAGGGGGCTGAGAGGGGGGGCTGAGGGGGCTGAGAGGGGCTGAGGGGGCTGACGGGGGGGCTGAGAGGGGGGCTGACGGGACGCTGCCGTGTGCAGGACCGCCCCCGGAGCGTGGCGGAGCCGGCGGGCCCTGGGGAGCGGGAGGGGGGCCGGACCAGGATGAGCGTGGAGGAGCAGCTGGAGAGGATGAGGAGGAACCAGGAGGCCTCCACGCTGCGGGAGAGGAGGAGGGAGCCGCTGTCGCGCTCCGCCTCCTTCAACAAGGACACGCCCTCCCTGCAGGTGACCACCTGACCGCCGGTCACCTGACTGCGTGAAGGTGGACCAGGACCTCTAAGCGTGTCTCTGCAGGGCCGAGCGGCTGACGGAGGCTCTGGCGCCGACCCCCTGGAGCTGGAGGCCGCGCTGCAGCAGCTCCAGGTGAGTCAGGTGACCTGTGGGGGGCGGGGCCTTCAGCGCCGTTCTGAGGTCAGGTGTGTTCAGCTGCAGGAGGAGAACCAGCACCCGCAGGTGAAGGAAGCTGAGGAGCAGCAGGGCGGGGACGAGGCCAGCAGCCCCCACAAGAAGGTACCACACTGCCCAGGTCCTCCAGGGTCCACCTGGGCCCCAGACCTGGGTCCACCTGGGCCCACCTGGGCCCCAGACCTGGGCCCCAGACCTGGGCCCCAGACCTGGGTCCACCTGGGCCCCAGACCTGGGCCCCCACACCTGGGTCCACCTGGGTCCACCTGGGCCCAAGACCAGGGTCCACCTGGGCCCCAGCCCCCTGAGCTCAGGGACATAAGCTCACGTGTTCACCCTCAGGGGTCACGTGTTCGTGGTCACGTGTTCACCCTCAGGGGTCACGTGTTCACCCTCAGGGGTCACGTGTTCGTGGTCACGTGTTCACCCTCAGGGGTCATGTGTTCACCCTCAGGGGTCACGTGTTCACCCTCAGGGGTCACGTGTTCGTGGTCACGTGTTCACCCTCAGGGGTCATGTGTTCACCCTCAGGGGTCACGTGTTCACCCTCAGGGGTCACGTGTTCGTGGTCACGTGTTCACCCTCAGGGGTCACGGGTTCCGTCCTGATGTGTTCCAGCTGTGTGAGGGTCAGACGGTGGTGATTCTGGAGCTGGCCCCGAAGCCTCAGACCGTGGAGATCGTCCACCTGCAACCGTTTGAGGACGACGAGAGCAGAGAGCAAGACCTGACCAGCTCAGCCACCAACACCACAGACAACAGGTGTGTGTGTGTGTGTGTGTGTGTGTGTGTGTGTGTGTGTCTGTGTGTGTGTGTCTGTATGTGTGTGTGTGTGTGTCTGTGTGTGTGTGTCTGTGTGTGTGTGTCTGTATGTGTGTGTGTGTGTCTGTGTGTGTGTGTCTGTGTGTGTGTGTCTGTGTGTGTGTGTCTGTGTGTGTGTGTCTGTGTGTGTGTGTGTCTGTGTGTGTGTGTGTGTGTGTGTGTGTGTGTGTGTCTGTGTGTGTGTATCTGTATGTGTGTGTGTGTGTGTCTGTGTGTGTGTCTGTGTGTGTGTGTCTGTATGTGTGTGTGTGTCTGTGTGTGTGTGTCTGTATGTGTGTGTGTGTGTGTGTGTGTGTGTCTGTGTGTGTGTGTCTGTATGTGTATGTGTGTGTGTCTGTGTGTGTGTGTGTCTGTGTGTGTGTGTCTGTATGTGTGTGTGTGTGTGTCTGTGTGTGTGTGTGTCTGTGTGTGTATGTGTGTGTGAGTGTGAGTGTGTGTGTGTGAGTGTGTGTGTGTGTGTCTGAGTCTCCCTGTGTGTGTCTCCCTGTGTGTCTCCCTGTGTCCCTGTGTGTGTCTCCGTGTGTGTCTCCCTGTGTGTCCCTGTGTGTCTCGCTGTGTCCCTGTGTCTCCTGTGTGTCTCCCTGTGTGTCTCCGTGTGTGTCTCTGTGTGTGTCTCCCTGTGTGTCTCCGTGTGTGTCTCTGTGTGTGTCTCCCTGTGTGTCTCCGTGTGTGTCTCCCTGTGTGTCTCCCTGTGTGTCTCCGTGTGTGTCTCCCTGTGTGTCTCCCTGTGTGTCTCCGTGTGTGTCCCTGTGTCTCCGTGTGTGTCTCCGTGTGTCTCCCTGTGTGTCTCCCTGTGTGTCTCCGTGTGTGTCCCTGTGTCTCCGTGTGTGTCTCCCTGTGTGTCTCTCTGTGTGTCTCCCTGTGTGTCTCCCTGTGTGTCTCCCTGTGTGTGTCTCCCCGTGTCCGTCTCCCTGTGTGTCTCCCTGTGTCTCCCTGTGTGTCTCCCTGTGTGTCTCCCCCGTGTCCCTGTGTCTCCCTGTGTGTCTCCCTGTGTCTCTGTGTGTGTCTCCGTGTGTGTCCCTGTGTCTCCCTGTGTGTCTCCCTGTGTGTCTCCCTGTGTCTCCGTGTGTGTCTCCCCGTGTCCCTGTGTCTCCCTGTGTGTCTCCCTGTGTCTCTGTGTGTGTCTCCGTGTGTGTCCCTGTGTCTCCCTGTGTGTCTCCCTGTGTGTCTCCCTGTGTGTCTCCGTGTGTGTCTCCCCGTGTCTCTGTGTGTGTCCCTGTGTGTCTCCCTGTGTGTCTCTCTGTGTGTCTCCCTGTGTGTCTCCCTGTGTGTCTCCCTGTGTCTCCGTGTGTGTCTCCCCGTGTCCCTGTGTCTCCCTGTGTGTCTCCCTGTGTCTCTGTGTGTGTCTCCGTGTGTGTCCCTGTGTCTCCCTGTGTCTCCCTGTGTGTCTCCCTGTGTGTCTCCGTGTGTGTCTCCCCGTGTCTCTGTGTGTGTCTCCCTGTGTGTCTCCCTGTGTGTCTCTCTGTGTGTCTCCCTGTGTGTGTCTCCCCGTGTCCCTGTGTCTCCGTGTGTGTCTCCCTGTGTCTCCCTGTGTCTCCCTGTGTGTCTCCCTGTGTCTCCGTGTGTGTCTCCCCCTGTGTCTCCCTGTGTGTCTCCCTGTGTCTCTGTGTGTGTCTCCGTGTGTGTCCCTGTGTCTCCCTGTGTGTCTCCCTGTGTGTCTCCGTGTGTGTCTCCCTGTGTCTCCCTGTGTGTCTCCCTGTGTGTCCCTGTGTGTCTCCCTGTGTCTCCCTGTGTCTCCGTGTGTGTCTCTGTGTGTGTCTCCCTGTGTCTCCCTGTGTCTCCGTGTGTGTCTCTGTGTGTGTCTCCCTGTGTCTCCCTGTGTCTCTGTGTGTGTCTCCTGTGTCTCCCTGTGTCTCTGTGTGTGTCTCCCTGTGTCTCCCTGTGTCTCTGTGTGTGTCTCCCTGTGTCTCCCTGTGTCTCCCTGTGTGTCTCCCTGTGTCTCCGTGTGTGTCTCCCCGTGTCCCTGTGTCTCCCTGTGTGTCTCCCTGTGTCTCCGTGTGTGTCTCCCTGTGTCTCCCTGTGTGTCTCCCTGTGTCTCCGTGTGTGTCTCCCCGTGTCCCTGTGTCTCCGTGTCCTCAGCGTGTCCTCTCTGCTCCTGCAGCTTCCAGACTCCAGACACAGAGACTCTGAGTCCAGAGTTGAGGGACGAGGACGCAGACGTGACCTTCAGAGACGAGGACAGGAAACACAACAGCAACATGCTGACGCGTAAGAGCCCCCCGCAGCCCCCTGCACATCTGCAGCTGTGGTCCAGATGTGCAAACAGCTGCCTCAGCTGACGCAGCTGTTTGCACATCTGGTCCCCACCAGCTGCAGCCTGAGGCAGAAGAGCTTCGGCCCCGCCCCCTGGTGGCCTCCGCCGGGACTACAAGCAGGCCTTCACCTGGAGGGGGCGTGTCCTCAGGTGTTCTAACCTGTGTCCTCGTCTGCTCTTCCTGTTGCTGCAGCGTCACCGCTGGCCCTGCTGAGCAGCGACACATGAGCGCCGCCGGCCCCCCGGCCCCCCTGGCCCCCCGGGCCCCTCGGCCCCCCTGGCCCCCGGCCCCCCGGGCCCCCCTGGCCCCCCCGGGCCCTCCAGCCAAGATGTAGCCACCCTGCAGCACGCATGCTCCAGCGCCCCCCCGGACGGGGGTCCTCGTCTGAACCCTGAGACAGACCGGCTTCCTTAGCGCGTCCCAACTCCACGTCTTTGTTGCTCCGACTGGACCCACGTTTGTCCCTGGGGGGTCGGGGGGGGGCGGGGGGGGCTTCACTTGTCCATGTTTTACAGGCCAAACTTGTTTTTTAAGGAGACCTTTTTAACGTCACTCTTCCTGCCTTAGCTGCTTCATGATGGTGGAACGCTTCTTTTCTCCTCTTTAAGGCCTTCACACCCCCACAGTGGAGCCGGGGGGGGGGGCGCTGGTTTGGACGCTCGCGGCTGAATTTAAACTTTACGGGACAAAAACGACTCACGGTTAGTGACAACATTAGAGAAACGGGGGGTCTGGGTGTGTCATACACACACACACACACACGGTCACACACACTCACACACACACTCACACACACACACACACACTCATACACACACACTCACTCACACACTCACACACACACACTCACACACACACTCACACACTCACACACACACTCACACACTCACACACACACACACTCACACACACACTCACAAACTCACACTCACACTCACACACACACTCACTCACACACTCACACACACTCACTCACACACACACACTCACACACACACTCACACACACACTCACACACACACTCACACACACACACACACTCACACACACCCACACACACACTCACACACACACACTCACACACACACACTCACTCACACACTCACTCACACACACACACTCAGGTGCCCCTGGAGGCCCTGACTCCCTGGGTACGTTGGTGCCTTCTCTCGTGGTCCCAGCTCTCGACCTCCTCAGTCGTGGTCCGGTTGGTTCTGAATCGCCCGTCTGCTCGGATTCAGCCGCGGGGCGGGGGGGCTCGTTTGAGGGTCGGGGTTGTGATGGAGGGGTGCACGTGTACGGATGGAGGTCTCGGATGTTCTACACACCAAACTCAACACATGCAGTGCTTTATTTCAGCCCAAAGTGACCACCAACGCTCCTGGCTTGGACCCGCTCGGGTCTCCTTTATATTTCCATGTCTTTTGCACCTGGACAGCCTGTCCTCCACGTACGTATCAGTAGTCTACACACCTGTCAACCTGTCCGTCCTTCCACCAGGTGCCACTCCATGCTGCTCTCCTCTTGAGTTTCCTGACAGAAGGACGCGTATGCAGACGATGTAATTATTTATGTTTGGAGTTGTGGCTGCGTCTCAACGTCGTGAAGGGTTTCCTGCTTCTTCAGTCTTTAGTTTACATGAGTTAGAAGATTCACACGAGAACACGACAGAGAAGAATCAGCACATGTACGAAGCAATAAGTAGGACTCTTGAGCTCAGAGACACAAAGAGACATTTAAAGAGATGTAAAAAAATGTACAAAAGCAAAACGAGATAGCATAATTTATGTACACAGGAAAAGAGTGAATATTATAACTACCAGAGGTTATTATTAATATTATTAGGGTCTATATGCAAAAAGTTCATACCCCATCTGTTTTCTATCATGAAATAAATGTTGATGTTCTTAAAGCGCGTCTGTCGTTCATGCTGCTGCTGAACACGATGGGGATGGAGGGGACCCCAGCAGCCATGTGGGCCTGACGCGCTGCTGCTGCAGCTCCGTGGCTGCTGCAGCTCTGTATCTCTGTATCTTTGTGGCTGCTGCAGCTCCGTGGCTGCTGCAGCTCTGTATCTCTGTATCTTTGTGGCTGCTGCAGCTCCGTGGCTGCTGCAGCTCTGTATCTTTGTGGCTGCTGCAGCTCTGTGGCTGCTGCAGCTCTGTATCTCTGTGGCTGCTGCAGCTCTGTATCTCTGTGGCTGCTGCAGCTCTGTGGCTGCTGCAGCTCTGTATCTCTGTGGCTGCTGCAGCTCTGTATCTCTGTGGCTGCTGCAGCTCTGTATCTTTGTGGCTGCTGCAGCTCTGTATCTCTGTGGCTGCTGCAGCTCTGTGGCTGCTGCAGCTCTGTATCTCTGTGGCTGCTGCAGCTCTGTGGCTGCTGCAGCTCTGTATCTCTGTGGCTGCTGCAGCTCTGTATCTTTGTGGCTGCTGCAGCTCTGCCGCGAGCTCCGGCCGGGCTCCTCTTGCCAGAACAAAGTCCCAGCATGGCGCAGGTGGCGGAGCCCGCTGCTCGGCCCTCCGGGCCCGGTCCCAGACCCGGTCCAGGATCCGGCCCGGGGCTCCCGCTGCCATCGCCCGGCTCCCGCCCCCGCAGGGCCGGCGGGCGGGAGCGGGGGGCCGCCAACAGGTCCTGGACCCGGGGCCCGAGCCGGGCCTCGAGGTCCGCGGAGCGGCGACGAGCCTCGAGTCGGCGGAAGAACAAAGAGACGCGGGGAGCGGGTCCAAGAGCCCGGAGCGGGAGGGGGCCCCGAGGAGGGCCAGCCTGGAGAGGACCTCCTCCGACGGGGAGCCGCTCAGCCGCATGGACTCGGAGGACAGGTGGGTCCGGGGGGGCCCGCACCTCGTGGGGGCCCGGCCGAGACCCGGCCCGGGACCCCTGGGGGGTCGGGGTCCTGGGTCGCATGGGGTCGGGGGGCTGGGTGAGGTCTTGGGGGTCGGGTTAGGACCCGGGTCCTGGGGGGGGCTGGGTGAGGTCTTGGGGGTCGGGTTAGGACCCGGGTCCTTGGGGGGGGCTGGGTGAGGTCTTGGGGGTCGGGTTAGGACCCGGGTCCTGTGGGGGGCTGGGTGAGGTCTTGGGGGTCGGGTTAGGACCCGGGTCCTGGGGGGGGGGGTCAGGATTAGGTCCTGGGGGGTCGGGGAGCTGGGGGGTTGGGTTAGGTCCTGAGGGGTCGGGTTATGTTCTGAGGGCAGGATAGGACCCGGGACCTGTCGGGGGCTGGGTGAGGCGGTCGAGTCCTGGGGGGTCGGGTTAGGACCCGGGAGTGGGGGTTAGTTCCATCTGTTAAGTGGGTTAAGCCACTAGTACTAGTACTAGTTCTCTGAGGACCTGCAGGACTTCAGCCCAGCTGGTGGTTCTGGTGGTCCAGGGAGCAGCTCTGGGTGGGAGGGGACATCTGGGGACTTGAGGGAACATCTGAGGACTTGAGGGAACATCTGAGGACTTGAGGGAACATCTGAGGGCCTTAGGGAACAGCTGAGGGCCTTAGGGAACAGCTGAGGACTTTAGGGAACAGCTGAGGGCTTTAGGGAACAGCTGAGGGCTTTAGGGAACAGCTGAAGGGTTCGGTTGCTGTGAAGAGAGTTTCCTCTATCCCAGAGGTCTCCAGGTCCCCCCAGGGGTCTCTAGGTCCCCCAGAGGTCTCCAGGTCCCCCCCAGGGGTCTCTAGGTCCCCCAGAGGTCTCCAGGTCCCCCCCCAGAGGTCCGTGAGGCTGCAGGTTCTGGTCCAACCCAGCAGCAGCAGCACCAGACTGGACTCACTTCATCAACTCATCTGAGTCTTCAACAGCTGACTGGTCAAACTGGGTGAGCTGGACTGGTGGGACCAGAACCTGCAGCCTCACGGCCCTCTGGGGGGGACCCTGGTCCAGATGAAGCTGGACTGGTGGAACCAGAACGTGCAGCCTCACGGCCCTCTGGGGGGGACCCTGGTCCAGATGAAGCTGGACTGGTAGGACCAGAACCTGCAGCTCTTTCGGGGGGGGGGGCCCTGGTCCAGATGAAGCTGGACTGGTGGGACCAGAACCTGCAGCCCTTTTGGGGGGGGGCTGGAGACCCCTGATCAGGGTCCTCACGGGGCCTCTAGACCAGCGGTCCCCAACGCCCGGGGTGGGGACCAGTACCGGTCCATGGGTCAATCGGTACCAGTCCATCATGAAATAATGTATTATTTCCGTTGTGTTTATTATCTGAGTCTGAACAGGCTTTTATTTTGAAAAGTTCAGATCCTCTGGGCAAAAGGCCCAGATTTAAACCCCCCCCGGGATACAGAGGTTGGTCCAGACCAGTCGAGAGGACCAGGCCTGTAGTGTGTGTGTGTGTGTGTGTGTGTGTGTGTGTGTGTGTGTGTGTGTGTGTGTGTGTGTGTGTGTGTGTGTGTGTGTGTGTGTGTGTGTGTGTGTGTGTAGTAGGTCAGATGGTCTCCAGCGTCAGTCTTTGTCTCTCTGGTCTGTGTCCCCGTGTCCGTCTGCCTGGATGTCCCCGCTTGTCCGATCCCCGGACATCGGGTGTTGTGTGTGGGCCCGAGGGTCCTGTCCCCTCCTTCTGAGGAGCGTTTTCTGTTTTTGAAATAAACCTTTGTTCTCCCACGTCAGCCCGTGCCGGTTTGGGTCCTCCATCCCCCTGAGATCGGAACAGCAGGGGTCCGAGGTCCGCCGAGAGGCGCCTCCCCGTCTGGACGGGTAGGCCAAGACGACCCGCTCACCCACGCCTGTACAGCGTCACACACACACACACACACACACACACACACACACACACACTCACACACACACACACACTCACACTCACACTCACACACACTCACACACACTCTCACACACACACACTCACACACACACACACATTCTCACACACACACACTCACACACACACTCACACACACGATGGAGCTTCAGTCATTTCTGAAGCAGCTGCTGGAGGTGCGAGTGTCCACTAGAGGGCAGCAGAGCTCTTCATGACTGATGAGGGTCCAGCTTCTGGACCTGTTCTTTTATCTCACACACGCAAACAAAACCCAATCAGAGTGTGTGTGTTCCACCCCACAAACACACACACTCTGTCCCCCACAGGACATCTATACGGATAACCTGAGTGTGCAGTGGGACGACATCATCGGCCTGGAGGATGCCAAGCAATTAGTCAAAGAGGGGTCGTCTATCCCATTAAGGTGTGTGTGTGTGTGTGTGTGTGTGTGTGTGTGTGTGCGTGTGTGTGCGTGTGTGTGCCGCTGGACCTGCTGGTATTTCAGGTTCGATTCTGAATGTGTCTCCTTTAACGAGGAAGAGCAGGAGGTCAGGGCAGTCTGTGACACTGACACTAAATCCATACGTGGCATAATGTGGCATATACAGATGGACAGATGGACAGGGACACACAGCTTTTACCAGATGCACAGAGCTACAGGTGACAAATGCACTCACACACACACACACACACTCAGGGGAAGATGCATGGTTGTGATGACACCACAGCAGGTTGTCTGCATCCTGCTGACATTTCCAGGATGTGATGAGGACTGATGCTGCTGCTGACCTGCTTTTATTGAATACCCCCCCACACACACACACACACACACACACACACACACACACACACACACACACAGACAGATACAGGTACACAAACACATACAGCTACACACACTCACACACACACACACACACACACACACACACACACACACCACACACACACACACAGACAGGTACACAAACACAGATACACACACTCACACACACACACACACACACACACACCCCTCCTGCAGGGGATGAGTCACACCTCCAACACCACCGTCTCTGTCGGCTGGATAGGTGAAGGGTTAAGACCAGGGACGGTGGTTTGAAGGTTGAGGGTTCAAATCCTGGTCTGGTTCTGGTACATCCAGTCTGATGTGTGATGCTACGGCGAGGGGGAGCCAGGACACCTGGACGGCGGGGGGTGAAGACCCCCCCAGACTGACTTGTTCATCTTGTTAACATCAAGATTATGACTGACTCAACCTGTAAACCTTTGATCTACACTGTTAAACCTTTGATCTACTGTAACCTACTCCTTGACCTGCAGCATCATGCTGAAAGATTGAAGTGTACCCAGAAACCTCCACAACTATGAGGGGTGTGCAGCTACCATGATTATAGGTGATACTGGCTGAATGAAAACAACGCTTTATTTACACTTATTTTTACTTCTAGCAACTATCATGTATTATGTTCATTATTATTATTAATTTTATTTGTTGTTGTTATTATTATTATTATTATTATTATTTGTGGTGAATCATCCAACTAGACCCATGCGAGACTGAACAGCTAGTCGTTTGAGCGAGTAGCTGGACCTCCACCACGTACACGTTATCGCCGCTGGGACGATGACAGTGTTTATTTATGCCGAGTTGCTCCTCTACATGTACAAGGTTCCTGTTTCTGTTGGACGTGTCAAACACTCCCATCGCCCGTGCGAGGTCTATCCACTGCCACCCTGCCATGCCATGGTTGAGAGGTAAACAAAGTGTTGCTAAAAGTTTAACGTGGATGTTACACAAAGTAGAAGTTTCATACATTTGGCCAGTCCTTCAGCGTCTACCACGTATCACCTATAATCATGGTACAACAATGGTTTCTGGGTACAACTTCATCTTTCAGCATGGATGCTGCAGGTCAGGAGAAGCTTACAGTAGATCAAAGGTTTAACAGTGTAGATCAAAGGTTTACAGGTTCAGTCCGTCATAATCTTGATGTTAACAAGATGAACAAGTCAGTCTGGGGGGGTCTTCACCCCCCTCCGTCCAGGTGTCCTGGCTCCCCCTCGCCGTAGCATCACACATCAGACTGGATGTACCAGAACCAGACCAGGATTTGAACCCTCAACCTTCAAACCACCGTCCCTGGTCTTAACCCTTCACCTATCCAGCCGACAGAGACGGTGGTGTTGGAGGTGTGACTCATCCCCTGCAGGAGGGGTGTGTGTGTGTGTGTGTGTGTGTGTGAGTGTGTGTGTGAGTGTGTATCTGTGTGTGTGTATCTGTATGTGTTTGTGTACCTGTATCTGTATGTGTGTGTGTATTTGTATGTGTTTGTGTACCTGTATCTGTATGTGTATGTGTGTGTACCTGTCTGTGTGTGTGAGTGTGTGTGTGTTCTGAACTCTTCAGTCCGTCCATCTGAACCAGCAGCTCCACCTTCATCCTGCGACCCCCCTCCTGTTCTCTGAAACATCACAAGGGTTGTTCCCCCACTGGGACCATGAGTGAGAGCATGCTGTACTGGTACCAGCAGCACCAGTCACCTCCCCACACATGAAACACGCACCACGGTGCTACATCAGCGAGACCAGAACCGTGCAGCAGAAGCCTGCTGTGCCCCCCCAGGGAGCTGGACCAGGCCCTGCTGAGGAGGCTGGACCAGAGGATCCTGGTGGGGGTCCCCTGCGCCTCGGCGCGCTGCTCCACGACCTCTCGCTGGCTGCCCCCCCGCAGCTGCACCGGGGGGCTGGAGCTGACCACGGGGCTGGACTAGCAGGCGCTGGCCCAGGTCCAGAGCACCACCACCTTCATCAGCAGCACCTTCATCAGCTGGCCCAGGTCCAGAGCACCACCACCTTCATCACCACCACCTTCATCAGCTGGCCCAGGTCCAGAGCACCACCACCTTCATCAGCAGCACCTTCATCAGCTGGCCCAGGTCCAGAGCACCACCACCTTCATCAGCAGCACCTTCATCAGCTGGCCCAGGTTCAGAGCACCACCACCTTCATCAGCAGCACCTTCATCAGCTGGCCCAGGTCCAGAGCACCACCACCTTCATCACCACCACCTTCATCACCACCACCTTCATCAGCTGGCCCAGGTTCAGAGCACCACCACCTTCATCACCACCACCTTCATCAGCAGCACCTTCATCACCACCACCTTCATCAGCTGGCCCAGGTTCAGAGCACCACCACCTTCATCAGCACCACCTTCATCAGCACCACCTTCATCACCACCACCTTCAGCACCACCACCTTCATCAGCACCACCTTCATCAGCTGGCCCAGGTTCAGAGCACCACCACCTTCATCACCACCACCTTCATCAGCTGGCCCAGGTTCAGAGCACCACCACCTTCAGCACCACCACCTTCATCAGCACCACCTTCATCAGCTGGCCCAGGTCCAGAGCACCACCACCTTCATCAGCACCACCTTCAGCACCACCACCTTCATCAGCACCACCTTCATCAGCTGGCCCAGGTCCAGAGCACCACCACCTTCATCACCACCACCTTCATCAGCACCACCTTCATCACCACCACCTTCAGCACCACCACCTTCAGCACCACCACCTTCATCAGCTGGCCCAGGTCCAGAGCACCACCACCTTCATCAGCACCACCTTCAGCACCACCACCTTCATCAGCACCACCTTCATCAGCTGGCCCAGGTTCAGAGCACCACCACCTTCATCAGCACCACCTTCATCAGCTGGCCCAGGTCCAGAGCACCACCACCACCTTCATCAGCAGCACCTTCATCAGCAGCACCTTCATCACCACCACCTTCATCACCACCACCTTCATCAGCTGGCCCAGGTCCAGAGCACCACCACCTTCATCACCACCACCTTCATCAGCACCACCTTCATCATCACCACCTTCAGCACCACCACCTTCATCAGCACCACCTTCATCAGCTGGCCCAGGTCCAGAGCACCACCACCTTCATCAGCACCACCTTCATCAGCAGCACCTTCATCAGCTGGCCCAGGTCCAGAGCACCACCACCTTCATCAGCACCACCTTCATCAGCTGGCCCAGGTCCAGAGCATCACCACCTTCATCACCACCACCTTCATCACCACCACCTTCATCACCACCACCTTCAGCACCACCACCTTCATCACCACCACCTTCATCACCACCACCTTCAGCACCACCACCTTCATCAGCACCACCTTCATCAGCTGGCCCAGGTCCAGAGCACCACCACCTTCATCACCACCACCTTCATCAGCACCACCTTCATCAGCTGGCCCAGGTCCAGAGCACCACCACCTTCATCACCACCACCTTCATCAGCACCACCTTCATCAGCTGGCCCAGGTCCAGAGCACCACCACCTTCATCACCACCACCTTCATCAGCACCACCTTCATCAGCTGGCCCAGGTCCAGAGCACCACCACCTTCATCAGCACCACCTTCATCAGCACCACCTTCATCAGCTGGCCCAGGTCCAGAGCATCACCACCTTCAGCACCACCACCTTCATCAGCTGGCCCAGGTCCAGAGCACCACCACCTTCATCACCACCACCTTCAGCACCACCACCTTCATCAGCACCACCTTCATCAGCTGGCCCAGGTCCAGAGCACCACCACCTTCATCAGCACCACCTTCATCAGCACCACCTTCATCACCACCACCTTCATCAGCACCACCTTCATCAGCACCACCTTCAGCACCACCACCTTCATCAGCACCACCTTCAACAGCTGGCCCAGGTCCAGAGCACCACCACCTTCATCACCACCACCTTCATCAGCTGGCCCAGGTCCAGAGCACCACCACCTTCATCACCACCACCTTCATCACCACCTTCATCAGCACCACCTTCAACAGCTGGCCCAGGTCCAGAGCACCACCACCTTCATCACCACCACCTTCATCACCACCTTCATCACCACCACCTTCATCAGCTGGCCCAGGTCCAGAGCACCACCACCTTCATCACCACCACCTTCATCACCACCACCTTCATCACCACCTTCATCACCACCACCTTCATCAGCACCACCTTCATCAGCTGGCCCAGGTCCAGAGCACCACCACCTTCATCAGCAGCACCTTCATCAGCTGGCCCAGGTCCAGAGCACCACCACCTTCATCACCACCACCTTCATCAGCTGGCCCAGGTCCAGAGCACCACCACCTTCATCACCACCACCTTCATCACCACCACCTTCATCAGCACCACCTTCATCAGCACCACCTTCATCAGCTGGCCCAGGTGTGTCTCCCTGAAGGACCTGGACGGCTACTCAGGCTCTGACCTCAGGTGGTCTGTGAGGCCACCACGAGGTCCCTGCGCAAGGTCCTCCACCTGCTGGAGTCTCAACGCCCAGGTGGGCCGGGTGGGCCGGGTGGGCCGGGCGGGCGGTGAGTCGGTGGGTCACCTTCTGTCGCCCGACAGGAAACGCCGAGGCAGCAGCGGTGCAGCTGGAGCCCGTGACGACTAACGACTTCCTGGAGGTGATGTCACGCTCCAGACCGTCCTGCAGCGGCCTGATGGACAAACACGAGGCCATCAAAGGAGATCAAAGCCGCTCCAACAAGTTGAATGTCGACACAGGAAGCTTCTCAAAGACCCCGATCAGAGGGAACAGCTGGTGGATCGGTGATCAATCTGATCGGGACCAGATTGATCGTGATCAGATTAACGTGACGGAGGATCATCTGAGGATCCTCAATTATTTAGACGAGGACGGATTTGAGTGTGTCGTGATCAAAGGAGCTTCAATTAAAGATGATAAAGGCTGAAACCAACGACTGAGGGATTAAACACACACATAAACACAGAGACACACACAAACACACACACACACAGACACAAACACACACACAGACAGAGAGAGAGACACAGAGACACACAAACACACACACACAGAGACGCAAACACACAAACACACACACACACACACACACACACAAACACACACACACACACACACAAACAGACAGAGAGAGACACAGAGACACACAAACACACACACACAGAGACACAAAGAGACAGAGAGAGAGACACAAACACACAGAGAGACACAGACACACACACAGACACAAACACACACGAGAGACAGACACACAGACAGACACAGAGAGAGACACACACAGAGAGACACACACACACACACACACACACACACGAGACAGACACACACACACAGACACAGAGACACACAAACACACAGAGACACACACACAGAGACACAAACACACACACAGACAACACAGAGAGAGACACACACAGAGACACACACGCACACACACACAGACAGACACAAACACACACGAGAGACAGACAGGCACACAGAGAGAGAAGCACACACAGAGAGACACACACACCCTCACACTCCAGACTCATGCTCTCAGAGGTCAAAGGTCAGGGTTTAAGGGGGTCAAAGGTCATCATCTTCCTCCTCAGCTGATCTCGAAGCTAGCTCTTAGCATCGGGCCCTTCTTCTTCGTGGCTCTAAAACGGTAGCGTCTTAGTGCCTCTGCTCTCTGGCGCCCCCCCCCCGCTCACACACGGAACTGACCGGCCCGATTATATTTTGGTTTTTTTTCTGCCCTTTCCGAAAAACATGTTTGACCATCACTCTCCTTTTTTCATAACACTCTCCTTTCTTGGCGATGATTTGATGTGTAGTTGATGTAATCAGATAAGAGGGTGACCTCTTAATCACTCATTCTGGTAACAAGAACAAGCACGTTGAGCAGCACCAGATGGATCGCATTAGGGGCTTTTCACATAGCTTTAATATGGAAAGTATGATCAGCCCTAATAACCTCCTCTTTGCACGATGCCAGACGACACATTGGACAAATCCTCTTTTTACAAGTTTTTCCTGGACTGTTTTTAGCTGTTTTTGTGTTATTGTGCGAACGTTATTTAGCTCACAGCGTAAGACTCAATCTGACGCTGTTGAGATCCAGATGAAATAAACACAGTTTGGTCTTTGGACCTTCATCAGGCGTTTGGGTTGTGAACACTGAGTTCAACGTTTCAAACAAAGACCAGAGAATAAAGACTCGTCTTGTCCTGATTCTGGTCGTCGTCCTCCAACACCGGACCGTCGGTCCAACACTTCTGTCTTCTGTCGACACTTAAAACGAAAACGGGACGTTCGGGCCCGAGTTCTGGTGTTCTAATGTTATTATGGTGTTCTGGTGTTGTTCTGGGTGTTGTTCTGGGTGTTTTTTGGTTGTTGTTCTGGGTGTTGTTCTGGGTGTTGTTCTGTTGTTGTTCTGGGTGTTGTTCTGGGTGTTTTTTGGTTGTTGTTCTGGTGTTCTGGGTGTTGTTCTGGTGTTCTGGGTGGTGTTCTGGGTGTTGTTCTGGTGTTCTGGGTGTTGTTCTGGGTGTTGTTCTGGGTGTTGTTCTGGTGTTCTGGGTGTTGTTCTGGTGTTCTGGGTGTTGTTCTGTTGTTCTGGGTGTTGTTCTGGGTGTTGTTCTGGTGTTCTGGGTGTTGTTCTGGTGTTCTGGGTGTTGTTCTGGTGTTGTTCCGGCGTTCTGCTGTTGTTCTGTTGTTCTGGTGTTCTGTTGATGTTCTGGTGTTGTTCCGTTGTTCCGGCCTCTCCCTGAGCAGCGCCGATGGTCCGGTCCCGATGGATCTGCCACAGATGAATTCAGACTAATCAGAGATCAGTGACTTTAACGAACAAATCTCCGATAAACACGTTTGTTTGGTGTCCCGTCCTGGGGGGGGGGCTGAGGGGGGGGCTGAGGGGGGGCTGAGAGGGGGCTGAGGGGGGGGCTGACGGATGTGTCTCCTTGTGTCTCCGTGTGTGTCTCTGTGTGTGTCTCCGTGTGTGTCTCCCTGTGTGTCTCTCTGTGTGTCTCCGTGTGTGTCTCCCTGTGTGTCTCCCTCTGTGTGTCTCCCTGTGTGTCTCTCTGTGTGTCTCCCTGTGTGTCTCCGTGTGTCTCCCTGTGTGTCTCCGTGTGTGTCTCCCTGTGTGTCTCCTGTGTGTCTCCCTGTGTCTCCCTGTGTGTCTCCCTGTGTGTCTCCCTGTGTGTCTCCCTGTGTGTCTCCGTGTGTGTCTCCCTGTGTGTCTCCCTGTGTGTCTCCCTGTGTCTCCCTGTGTGTCTCCCTGTGTGTCCCTGTGTGTCTCCATGTGTGTCTCCATGTGTGTTTCCCTGTGTGTCTCCCTGTGTGTCTCCGTGTGTGTCTCCCTGTGTGTCTCCGTGTGTGTCTCCCTGTGTCTCCCTGTGTGTCTCCCTGTGTGTCCCTGTGTGTCTCCATGTGTGTCTCCATGTGTGTTTCCCTGTGTGTCTCCCTGTGTGTCTCTCTGTGTGTCTCCGTGTGTGTCTCCGTGTGTGTCTCCCTGTGTGTCTCCCTGTGTGTCTCCCTGTGTGTCTCCCTGTGTGTCCCTGTGTGTCTCCATGTGTGTCTCCATGTGTGTTTCCCTGTGTGTCTCCCTGTGTGTCTCTCTGTGTGTCTCCGTGTGTGTCTTTCTGTGTGTCTCCCTGTGTCTCCCTGTGTGTCTCCGTGTGTGTCTCCCTGTGTGTCTCCCTGTGTGTCTCCGTGTGTGTCTCCCTGTGTCTCCCTGTGTGTCTCCCTGTGTGTCTCCCTGTGTGTCTCCCTGTGTCTCCCTGTGTGTCTCCCTGTGTGTCTCCCTGTGTGTCTCTGTGTGTGTCTCCCTGTGTGTCTCCCTGTGTGTCTCCGTGTGTGTCTCCCTGTGTGTCTCCCTGTGTGTCTCCCTGTGTCTCCCTGTGTGTCCCTGTGTCTCCCTGTGTGTCTCCATGTGTGTCTCCCTGTGTCTCCCTGTGTGTCTCCCTGTGTGTCTCCCTGTGTGTCCCTGTGTCTCCCTGTGTGTCTCCCTGTGTGTCTCCCTGTGTGTCTCCCTGTGTGTCTCCCTGTGTGTCTCCCTGTGTGTCTCCCTGTGTGTCTCCGTGTGTGTCTCCCTGTGTCTCCCTGTGTGTCTCCCTGTGTCTCCCTGTGTGTCCCTGTGTCTCCCTGTGTGTCTCCCTGTGTGTCTCCCTGTGTGTCCCTGTGTCTCCCTGTGTCTCCCTGTGTGTCCCTGTGTCTCCCTGTGTGTCTCTGTGTCTCCGTGTGTGTCTCCCTGTGTCCCTGTGTCTCCCTGTGTGTCCCTGTGTCTCCCTGTGTCTCCGTGTGTGTCTCCCTGTGTCTCCCTGTGTCTCCCTGTGTCTCCCTGTGTCTCCGTGTGTGTCTCCCTGTGTCCCTGTGTCTCCTGTGTGTCTCCCTGTGTCTCCGTGTGTGTCTCTGTGTGTGTCTCCCTGTGTCTCCCTGTGTCTCCCTGTGTGTCTCCCTGTGTCTCCCTGTGTCTCCCTGTGTGTCCCTGTGTCTCCCTGTGTCTCCCTGTGTCTCCCTGTGTGTCTCCCTGTGTGTCCCTGTGTGTCTCCATGTGTGTCTCCATGTGTGTTTCCCTGTGTGTCTCCCTGTGTGTCTCTCTGTGTGTCTCCGTGTGTGTCTCCGTGTGTGTCTCCGTGTGTGTCTCCCTGTGTGTCTCTCTGCGTGTCTCCGTGTGTGTCTTTCTGTGTGTCTCCGTGTGTGTCCCTGTGTCTCCCTGTGTGTCTCTCTGCGTGTCTCCGTGTGTGTCTTTCTGTGTGTCTCCGTGTGTGTCCCTGTGTCTCCCTGTGTGTCTCCCTGTGTGTCTCTGTGTGTGTCTCCCTGTGTGTCTCCCTGTGTGTCTCCCCGTGTCCCTGTGTCTCCCTGTGTGTCCCTGTGTCTCCCTGTGTGTCCCTGTGTGTCTCCCTGTGTGTCTCCCCGTGTCCCTGTGTCTCCCTGTGTGTCTCCCTGTGTGTCTCCCTGTGTGTCCCTGTGTCTCCCTGTGTGTCCCTGTGTCTCCCTGTGTGTCTCCCTGTGTCCCTGTGTCTCCCTGTGTGTCCCTGTGTCTCCCTGTGTCTCCCTGTGTGTCCCTGTGTCTCCCTGTGTGTCTCTGTGTCTCCGTGTGTGTCTCCCTGTGTCCCTGTGTCTCCCTGTGTGTCCCTGTGTCTCCCTGTGTCTCCGTGTGTGTCTCCCTGTGTCCCTGTGTCTCCCTGTGTGTCCCTGTGTCTCCCTGTGTGTCTCCCTGTGTCTCCCTGTGTCTCCCTGTGTCTCCCTGTGTGTCCCTGTGTCTCCCTGTGTCTCCCTGTGTGTCTCCCTGTGTGTTTCCGTGTGTGTCTCCGTGTGTGTCCCTGTGTCTCCCTGTGTCTCCCTGTGTGTCTCCCTGTGTGTCTCCGTGTGTGTCTCCGTGTGTGTCTCCCCGTGTCCCTGTGTCTCTGTGTGTGTCTCCCTGTGTGTCCCTGTGTGTCTCCCTGTGTGTCTCTGTGTGTGTCTCCCTGTGTGTCTCCGTGTGTGTCTGTGTGTGTGTCTCCCTGTGTCTCCCTGTGTGTCTCCCTGTGTCTCCCTGTGTGTCTCCCCGTGTCCCTGTGTGTCTCCCCGTGTCTCCGTGTGTGTCTCTGTGTGTGTCTCCCTGTGTCTCCCTGTGTCTCCCTGTGTCTCCCTGTGTGTCTCCCCGTGTCCCTGTGTGTCTCCCCGTGTCTCCGTGTGTGTCTCCGTGTGTGTCTCCCCGTGTCCCTGTGTCTCTGTGTGTGTCTCCCTGTGTGTCCCTGTGTGTCTCCCTGTGTGTCTCTGTGTGTGTCTCCCTGTGTGTCTCCGTGTGTGTCTGTGTGTGTGTCTCCCTGTGTCTCCCTGTGTGTCTCCCTGTGTGTCTCCCTGTGTGTCTCCCCGTGTCCCTGTGTCTCCCTGTGTGTCTCCCTGTGTCTCCGTGTGTGTCTCTCCCTGTGTCTCCCTGTGTCTCCCTGTGTCTCCCTGTGTGTCTCCCTGTGTGTCCCTGTGTCTCCCTGTGTGTCCCTGTGTCTCCCTGTGTCTCCCTGTGTCTCCGTGTGTGTCTCCCCGTGTCTCCCTGTGTCTCCCTGTGTGTCTCCCTGTATCTCCGTGTGTGTCTCTGTGTGTGTCTCCCTGTGTCTCCCTGTGCCTCCCTGTGTGTCTCCCTGTGTCTCCCTGTGTCTCCCTGTGTGTCCCTGTGTCTCCCTGTGTCTCCCTGTGTCTCCGTGTGTGTCTCCCTGTGTCTCCCTGTGTGTCCCCTGTGTCTCCCTGTGTCTCCCTGTGTGTCTCCCTGTGTCTCCGTGTGTCTCCCTGTGTGTCTCCCTGTGTCTCCCTGTGTGTCCCTGTGTCTCCCTGTGTGTCCCTGTGTCTCCCTGTGTCTCCCTGTGTCTCCGTGTGTGTCTCCCTGTGTCTCCCTGTGTCTCCGTGTGTGTCTCCCTGTGTCTCCCTGTGTCTCCCTGTGTCTCCGTGTGTGTCTCCCTGTGTCTCCCTGTGTGTCCCTGCGTGTCCCTGTGTCTCCCTGTGTCTCCCTGTGTCTCCGTGTGTGTCTCCCTGTGTCTCCCTGTGTCTCCCTGTGTCTCCGTGTGTGTCTCCCTGTGTCTCCCTGTGTGTCCCTGTGTCTCCCTGTGTCTCCCTGTGTGTCTCTGTGTGTGTCTCCCTGTGTCTCCCTGTGTGTCTCCCTGTGTGTCCCTGTGTCTCCCTGTGTCTCCCTGTGTGTCTCCCTGTGTCTCCGTGTGTGTCTCCCTGTGTCTCCCTGTGTCTCCGTGTGTGTCTCCCTGTGTCTCCCTGTGTCTCCGTGTGTGTCTCCCTGTGTGTCTCCCTGTGTCTCCGTGTGTGTCTCCCTGTGTCTCCCTGTGTGTCCCTGTGTCTCCCTGTGTCTCCCTGTGTGTCTCCCTGTGTCTCCCTGTGTCTCCCTGTGTCTCCCTGTGTGTCTCTGTGTGTGTCTCCCTGTGTCTCCCTGTGTGTCTCCCTGTGTGTCCCTGTGTCTCCCTGTGTCTCCCTGTGTGTCTCCCTGTGTCTCCCTGTGTCTCCCTGACATGACATGGACATGACATGAACATGACATGAACATGGACATGACATGGACATGGACATGACATGACATGAACATGACATGGACATGACATGGACATGACATGGACATGACATGAACATGACATGGACATGACATGGACATGACATGGACATGACATGGACATGACATGACATGAACATGACATGGACATGACATGAACATGACATGGACATGACATGAACATGACATGGACATGACATGGACATGACATGGACATGACATGGACATGACATGACATGAACATGACATGGACATGACATGGACATGACATGGATACAGTTGATCACAGCATCCTGTTACAGAGACTGGAACACTTGGTTGGGATTAAAGGGACAGCACTAGACTGGTTTAGATCATATTTATCTGATAGATACCAGTTTGCTCTTGTCCATGGTGTTCCCTCTTCATACAGTAGGGTTAGCCACGGAGTCCCTCAAGGTTCTGTACTTGGACCAATCCTCTTCACCCTGTACATGCTTCCCTTAGGAAACATTATTCGGCAGCATGGGATAAATTTTCATTGTTATGCTGATGACACTCAGCTTTATTTATCCATGAAACCAGAGGAGACAGAGAAGTTAGTGAAGCTCCAGACCTGTCTTAAGGACATAAAGTCCTGGATTTCTTCAAATTTCCTCCTCCTCAACCCAGGAAAAACTGAGGTCATGGTGTTTGGTCCTAAAACTCTCAGGGATAGGTTAGATCACATTATCACTCTAGATGGTATCTCCTTAGAAACTAGTCTCTCTGTGAGGAATCTAGGAGTAACTTTTGATCAGAACCTCTCCTTTATCTCACACATAAAACCGCCGACCTGTTGTATAGTGTATTTTTGTATCTCTGTGTGTGTTTCTGTGTTCTGTGCCCCTCCTCTCCTCTCCTTCTTCTTCTCCTCTCCTCCTCTCTCTCTACCCATCTGTCCATCATCAGGAGGGTCCCCCTACATGAGCCTGGTCCTGCTCAAGGTTTCTTCCTGTTAAAGGGGAGTTTTTCCTTGCCACTGTTGCTTGTCTGGGGTTAGGTCCTGGGATCCTGGAAAGGCCTTGAGACTATTTTGATTGTATAAGACGCTATAGAAATAAAGATTGATTGATTGATTGATTGATTGATTGATTGATTGACATGGACATGGACATGAACATGACATGGACATGAACATGACATGGACATGAACATGGACATGAACATGACATGGACATGAACATGACATGGACATGAACATGGTCATGAACATGACATGGACATGAACATGAACATGACATGGACATGAACATGAACATGACATGGACATGGACATGGACATGAACATGACATGGACATGACATGAACATGGACATGAACATGACATGAACATGACATGGACATGAACATGACATGGACATGGACATGAACATGACATGGACATGAACATGAACATGAACATGACATGAACATGAACATGACATGGACATGGACATGAACATGAACATGACATGAACATGAAACATGACATGAACATGACATGGACATGGACATGAACATGACATGGACATGGACATGAACATGACATGAACATGACATGGACATGACATGGACATGAACATGACATGAACATGACATGGACATGGACATGGACATGAACATGACATGGACATGAACATGAACATGACATGGACATGACATGGACATGAACATGACATGGACATGACATGGACATGGACATGAACATGACATGAACATGAACATGAACATGACATGGACATGAACATGACATGGACATGGACATGGACATGAACATGACATGAACATGACATGGACATGACATGGACATGAACATGAACATGACATGAACATGACATGAACATGAACATGAACATGACATGGACATGAACATGAACATGACATGGACATGACATGAACATGACATGGACATGAACATGACAATGACATGGACATGGACATGAACATGACATGGACATGACATGAACATGACATGGACATGAACATGACAATGACATGGACATGAACATGACATGAACATGACATGAACATGACATGGACATGACATGAACATGACATGAACATGACATGGACATGGACAACATGAACATGAACATGACATGGACATGACATGAACATGACATGAACATGACATGACTGTCCCACTCGTTCGGTCTGCTCTCGCTCACCAGTTTGTCGCCCGTCGGGCGGACTGAACCATTTTACACTTTCAAGAGGGTAAGAGGGGCAGAAAGTATGATAACTTTTGAGGACTGTTGCATCAACTTAATTCTATCTATTTATTTTCATAATACATTCGAAAATAATTATGACAAACGAATTAAAAAAAAAAAAAGCGGGGATCTCTTGGGTCCCCTTCTTTGCTCGGGCCCTAGGTCCTAGGTCCCTTTTCCCGTGCTACGACGAGTAGGACTCTCGAGCTCAGAGACACAAAGAGACATTTAAAGAGATGTAAAAAAATGTACAAAAGCAAAACGAGATAGCATAATTTATGTACACAGGAAAAGAGTGAATATTATAACTACCAGAGGTTATTATTAATATTATTAGGGTCTATATGCAAAAAGTTCATACCCCATCTGTTTTCTATCATGAAATAAATGTTGATGTTCTTAAAGCGCGTCTGTCGTTCATGCTGCTGCTGAACACGATGGGGATGGAGGGGACCCCAGCAGCCATGTGGGCCTGACGCGCTGCTGCTGCAGCTCCGTGGCTGCTGCAGCTCTGTATCTCTGTATCTCTGTGGCTGCTGCAGCTCTGTATCGCCATGGCTGCTGTATCTCTGTGGCTGCTGCAGCTCTGTATCTCTGTGGCTGCTGCAGCTCTGTATCTCTGTATCTCTGTGGCTGCTGTATCTCTGTATCTCTGTGGCTGCTGCAGCTCTGTATCTCTGTGGCTGCTGCAGCTCTGTATCTCTGTATCTCTGTGGCTGCTGTATCTCTGTATCTCCGTATCTCTGTGGCTGCTGCAGCTCTGTATCTCTGTGGCTGCTGCAGCTCTGTATCTCTGTGGCTGCTGTATCTCCGTATCTCTGTGGCTGCTGCAGCTCCGTGGCTGCTGCAGCTCTGTATCTCTGTATCTTTGTGGCTGCTGCAGCTCTGTATCTCTGTGGCTGCTGCAGCTCTGTATCTCTGTGGCTGCTGCAGCTCTGTATCTCTGTGGCTGCTGCAGCTCTGTATCTCTGTATCTCTGTGGCTGCTGCAGCTCTGTATCTCTGTATCTCTGTGGCTGCTGTATCTCCGGGTCGCTCCCACACCAGTTTGGGTGCTCTCACGGGACCACGTGTCGGGCTTCCGGTCACCGTGGTCGGTGAGGCGGCCGTGGACGCGTGTGCAGGTGCGGGGGGGTCCGGGGGGCCCTTCCAGCACCCCCAGGGCCGGAGCAGCTTCGTGTTTGTGGGAACACGTGGACGAGAGAGGCCACAATGCCAAAGATCGTCTGCGCTGACGAGGAGGCCTCACTCCGCCGGAGGGCTGTCGGCCGAACACGGCGACCGGAACATGCGGTCCAAACCCCACGAGCAGGGCCGGACCCGGACCCGGAGCCGGATCCGTCCATCTGCGGCGGCATGCCGCTTCAGCCGGAGCCCCCCCCGAGGCCCGGAGACCCCCCCACGGGTCCTGGAGACCCCCCCGGGTCCCGGAGACCCCCCCAGGTCCCGGAGCCCCCCCCGGGTCCTGGAGACCCCCCTACGGGTCCTGGAGCCCCCCCAGGTCCCGGAGCCCCCCCCAGGTCCCGGAGCCCCCCCCCGGGTCCTGGAGCCCCCCCACGGGTCCCCCCCGCCCCTGGTCCTGGAGCCCCCCTCGGGTCCCGGAGCCCCCCCCCGGGTCCTGGAGACCCCCCCCCCCAGGTCCCGGAACCCCCCAGGGTCTTGGAGCCCCCCAGGTCCCCCCTGGAGCCCCCAGGTCCCGGATACCCCCCAGGTCCCGCAGCCCCCTCGGGTCCTGGGTCCTGGAGCCCCCCAGGTCCTGGAGACCCCCCCTCGGGTCTTGGAGCCCCCCCAGGTCCCGGATACCCCCCCCAGGTCCCGCAGCCCCCCTCGGGTCCTGGAGACCCCCTCGGGTCCTGGAGCCCCCCCCGGTCCCCCGGGAGCCCCCCGGGTCCCCGGGTGACCCCCCACGGGTCCTGGAGCCCCCCACGGTCCGGATCCCGGAGACCCCCAGGTCCCGGAGCCCCCCCGGGTCCCGGAGCCCCCCACGGGTCCCGGAGCCCCCTCGGGTCCTGGAGCCCCCCAGGTCCCGCAGCCCCCCTCGGGTCCTGGAGCCCCCCAGGTCCTGGAGACCCCCTCGGGTCTTGGAGCCCCCCAGGTCCCGGATACCCCCCAGGTCCCGCAGCCCCCTCGGGTCCTGGAGACCCCCTCGGGTCCTGGAGCCCCCCCAGGTCCCGGAGCCCCCCGGGTCCCGGGAGACCCCCCCCGGGTCCTGGAGCCCCCCCAGGTCCCGGAGCCCCCCAGCCGGAGCCCCCCGGGTCCTGGAGCCCCCCCACGGGTCCCGCAGCCCCCTCGGGTCCTGGAGCCCCCCTCGGGTCCCGGAGCCCCCCGGGGTCCTGGAGACCCCCCTCGGGTCTTGGAGCCCCCCAGGTCCCGGATACCCCCCCAGGTCCCGGATACCCCCCAGGTCCCGCAGCCCCCCCTCGGGTCCTGGAGCCCCCCCCAGGTCCTGGAGACCCCCCCTCGGGTCCTGGAGCCCCCCAGGTCCTGGAGACCCCCCCGCGGTCTTGGAGCCCCCCAGGTCCCGGATACCCCCACCAGGTCCTGCAGCCCCCCTCGGGTCCCGGAGACCCCCCACGGGTCCTGGAGCCCCCCGCGGATCCCGGAGCCCCCCACGGGTCCCGGAGCCCCCCCGGGTCCCGGAGCCCCCCACGGGTCCCGGAGCCCCCCTCGGGTCCTGGAGCCCCCCCCAGGTCCCGCAGCCCCCCCCGGGTCCTGGAGCCCCCCTCGGGTCCCGGAGCCCCCCCTCGGGTCCTGGAGACCCCCCCTCGGGTCTTGGAGCCCCCCCAGGTCCCGGATACCCCCCCCAGGTCCCGGACCCCCACCGCCGGCCGACCCTCCTCCCGAGTGAGACGTCCGGGCCGGAGACGAGCTCGGGCCACGCGGGGCGGTGACGTCAGCGGCCCCCCGCCGCGAGCTCCGGCCGGGCTCCTCTCGCCAGAACAAAGTCCCAGCATGGCGCAGGTGGCGGAGCCCGCTGCTCGGCCCTCCGGGCCCGCTCCGGGACCCGCTCCGGGACCCGGCCCGGGACCCGGCCCGGGGCCCGGCCCGGGACCCCGGCCCGCCCCGGCGGCCGCGGAGCGGCGGCGGGAGCCGGGCGACGGCGGCGGGAGCCCCGCGGGGCCGGAGGGGCCGGAGGGCTCGTCCCCCGGCCCAGGACCCGGACCCGGACCCGGGCCGGGCCCCCGGGCCGAGCCGGGGCCCGAGCCGGGCCTCGAGGTCCGCGGAGCGGCGACGAGCCTCGAGTCGGCGGAAGAACAAAGAGACGCGGGGAGCGGGTCCAAGAGCCCGGAGCGGGAGGGGGCCCCGAGGAGGGCCAGCCTGGAGAGGACCTCCTCCGACGGGGAGCCGCTCAGCCGCATGGACTCGGAGGACAGGTGGGTCCGGGGGGGCCCGCACCTCGTGGGGGCCCGGCCGAGACCCGGCCCGGGACCCCTGGGGGGTCGGGGTCCTGGGTCGCATGGGGTCGGGGGGCTGGGTGAGGTCTTGGGGGTCGGGTTGGGACCCGGGTCCTGGGTGAGGTCTTGGGGGTCGGGTTGGGACCCGGGTCCTGGGTGAGGTCTTGGGGGTCGGGTTGGGACCCGGGTCCTGGGGGGTGGAGGGTCAGGGTTAGGTCCTGGGGGGTCCGGGAGCTGGGGGGTTCGAGATAGGACCCAGGGGTTGTGGGGGGTTGGGTTAAGACCCGGGTCCTGGGGGGCTGGGTGAGGTCTTGGGGGTCGGGTTAGGACCCGGGTCCTGGGTGAGGTCTTGGGGGTCGGGTTAGGACCCGGGTCCTGGGGGGGGCTGGGTGAGGTCTTGGGGGTCGGGTTAGGACCCGGGTCCTGGGGGGGCTGGGTGAGGTCTTGGGGGTCGGGTTAGGACCCGGGTCCTGGGGGCTGGGTGAGGTCTTGGGGTCGGGTTAGGACCCGGGTCCTGGGGGGGGGGGGTCAGGGTCCGGGGGGGGAGCTGGGGGTGGGGTTGTGGGGGTCGGGTTAGGACCCGGGTCCTGGGGGGGGCTGGGCGAGGTCTTGGGGGTCGGGTTAGGACCCGGGTCCTGGAGGGCTTGGGGGGTTGACCCGGGTCCTGGGGGTGGGGTCTTGGGGGCGGGTTAGGACCCGGGTCCTGGGTGAGGTCTCGGGGGTCGGGTTAGGACCCGGGTCCTGTGGGGGTGGGGGGTCAGGGTTAGGTCCTGGGGGGTCGGGGAGCTGGGGGGTTCGAGATAGGACCCAGGGGTTGTGGGGGGTTGGGTTACGTCCTGGGTCCTGGGGGGGCTGGGTGAGGTCCTGGGTCCTGGGGGGGCTGGGTGAGGTCCTGGGTGGTCGGGGTTCTGGGGGGTTGGGTTAGGTCCTGAGGGGTTGGGTTATGTTCTGAGGGCAGGATAGGACCCGGGACCTGTGGGGGGCTGGGTGAGGCGGTCGAGTCCTGGGGGGTCGGGTTAGGACCTGGGGGTTGTGGGGGTCAGGATAGGACGTGGGTCCTGGGGGGTCGGGTTAGGACCCGGGGGTTGTGGGGGTCGGGTTAGGACCCGGGAGTGGGGGTTAGTTCCATCTGTTAAGTGGGTTAAGCCACTAGTACTGGTACTAGTTCTCTGAGGACCTGCAGGACTTCAGCCCAGCTGGTGGTTCTGGTGGTCCAGGGAGCAGCTCTGGGTGGGAGGGGACATCTGGATGTGGCTAATCAACATCTGGTCATGGAAGAGTTCAGGGAACATCTGAGGACTTGAGGGAACATCTGAGGGCTTTAGGGAACAGCTGAAGGGTTCAGGGAACAGCTGAGGACTTTAGGGAACAGTTGAGGGCTTTAGAGAACAGCTGAAGGGTTCAGGGAACAGCTGAGGACTTGAGGGAACAGCTGAGGACTTGAGGGAACATCTGAGGGCTTGAGGGAACAGCTGAGGACTTGAGGGAACAGCTGAGGACTTGAGGGAACATCTGAGGGCTTGAGGGAACAGCTGAGGACTTGAGGGAACAGCTGAGGACTTGAGGGAACATCTGAGGGCTTGAGGGAACATCTGAGGACTTGAGGGAACATCTGAGGACTTTAGGGAACAGTTGAGGGCTTTAGAGAACAGCTGAAGGGTTCAGGGAACAGCTGAGGACTTGAGGGAACAGCTGAGGACTTGAGGGAACATCTGAGGGCTTGAGGGAACAGCTGAGGACTTGAGGGAACAGCTGAGGACTTGAGGGAACATCTGAGGGCTTGAGGGAACAGCTGAGGACTTGAGGGAACAGCTGAGGACTTGAGGGAACATCTGAGGGCTTGAGGGAACATCTGAGGGCTTGAGGGAACATCTGAGGGCTTTAGGGAACAGCTGAGGACTTTAGGGAACAGTTGAGGGCTTTAGAGAACAGCTGAAGGGTTCGGTTGCTGTGAAGAGAGTTTCCTCTACCCCAGGGGTCTCCAGGTCCCCCCTGGTCTAGAGGGTCCAGACCTGGGGTATCCAGGTCCCCCCCAGGGGTCTCCAGGTCCCCCCCGGGGTCTCCAGGTCCCCCCTGGTCTAGAGGGTCCCCCCAGGGGTCTCCAGGTCCCCCTCAGGGGTCTCCAGGTCCCCCCAGGGGTCTCCAGGTCCCCCCCAGGGGTCTCCAGGTCCCCCAGGGGTCTCCAGGTCCCCCCAGGGGTCTCCAGGTCCCCCCCAGGGGTCTCCAGGTCCCCCCCAGGGGTCTCCAGGTCCCCCCCAGGGGTCTCCAGGTCCCCCCAGGGGTCTCCAGGTCCCCCAGGTCCCCCCAGGCCCCCAGGTCCCCCCAGAGGTCCGTGAGGCTGCAGGTTCTGGTCCAACCCAGCAGCAGCAGCACCAGACTGGACTCACTTCATCAACTCATCTGAGTCTTCAACAGCTGACTGGTGAAACTGGGTGAGCTGGACTGGTGGGACCAGAACCTGCAGCCTCACGGCCCTCTGGGGGGGGACCTGGAGACCCCTGGTCCAGATGAAGCTGGACTGGTGGGACCAGAACCTGCAGCCTCACGGACCTGTGGGGGGGACCCTGGTCCAGATGAAGCTGGACTGGTGGGACCAGAACCTGCAGCCCTTTTGGGGGGGGGCTGGAGACCCCTGGGGTAGATGGTGAACACCTACAGTGATCATCAGCAACTCACAAGTACCAGGAGAAACATCACCAGAGAGAGTGTGTGTGTGTATATATGTGTGTGTGTGTATGTATATATATGTGTGTGTGTGTGTGTATATATGTGTGTGTATATATCTGTACGTGTATATATATATGTGTGTGTGTGTATATATATGTGTGTATATATATGTGTGTGTATGTATATGTGTGTGTATGTGTGTATATATGTGTGTGTGTATATATATATGTGTGTGTGTGTATATATATGTGTGTATATATGTGTATGTGTATATGTATGTGTGTGTATGTGTGTGTGTATATATATGTGTGTATATATATGTGTGTGTATATATTGTGTGTGTGTATGTATATATATATGTGTGTGTGTGTGTGTGTATATATATATATATATGTGTGTGTATATATCTGTACGTGTATATATGTGTGTGTATATATATGTGTGTGTGTGTGTGTATATATATATATATGTGTGTGTATATATATGTGTGTATATATGTGTATGTGTATATGTATGTGTGTGTATGTGTGTGTGTATATATATGTGTGTATATATCTGTACGTGTATATATGTGTGTATATATATATGTGTGTGTGTGTGTCCTCTCACCGTCTCTCTTCTCCCACCAGCATCAGCAGCACACTCATGGACCTGGACAGCACGGCGTCCAGCGGTCGCTCCACGCCAGCCTTGCTGAACGGCCACGGCGGCGGCGGCGTGGCGGTGGGGGGCGGAGCCTCGGTGGGCGGGGCGAAGAGCCTGAGCTACACCTGCTGCTGGGACCACTGCCAGCTGATGTTCCCCAGCAGCCCCGACCTGGCCGAGCACATCAGGACCACGCACGTGGACGGGCAGAGGGGCGGGGTCGGTGTCTCGCCTCGCCTGAGGACGCCACGGCGCTGGGCGCCAGTCACATGACCGCCTGTGTGTGTGTGTGTGTGTGTGTGTGCAGGTGTTTGTGTGTCTGTGGAAGGGCTGTAAGGTGTACAACACCCCGTCCACCAGTCAGAGCTGGCTGCAGAGACACATGCTGACCCACAGCGGGGACAAGCCCTTCAAGGTGAGGGGGCGGGGCCGGGGGCGGGGCCAGGGACCAGGGGCGGGGCCAGGGACCCGCTGACTCACGCTGCTCCTCCCCCAGTGCGTGGTGGGGGGCTGCACGGCCACGTTCGCGTCGCAGGGGGGGCTGGCCCGCCACGTGCCCACCCACTTCAGCGCGCAGGGCTCCAGGGTGTCCGGCCACGCCCGCCTCAAGGAGGACTCGCCCTCCAAGGCGGGGCTGAGCAGGAGGAGGAGGCTCAAGAACAAGCACCGCCGCTCCCTGCGTACGTCCCCCGACTCACCCTCCACCCCCGACTCACCCCGTCTCACCTCGATCCGTCCCTCCCTCCCTTTCAGCCCGACCTCACGACTTCTTCGACGCTCAGACGATGGACGCCATCCGCCATCGAGCAATCTGCCTCAACCTGGCGACGCACATCGAGAGTCTGGGCAACGGACACAGTGTGGTGTTCCACAGCACGGTACACACACTCACACACACTCACACAATCACATACACACACACTCACACAATCACAAATACACACACATATACACACACACACTCACATACACACACAAATCACAAATACACACTCACATATACACACACACACTCACATACACACTCACTCACACAATCACACATACACACTCACATATACACACACACACTCACATACACACACACTCACATATACACTCACACACAATCACACATACACACTTGCATGCACACACACACACTTCCACACTCACACACACTCACACATATACATGCTCACAGACACACCTGCACGCTCACACACACACACTCATTCACACACTCACTGTGTGTGTGTGTGTGTGTGTGTGTGTGTGTTTTAGGTGATCGCCAGAAGAAAAGAGGACTCTGGGAAAGTGAAGGTGTTGCTCCACTGGACCCCTGAAGACATGTAAGTCCTCTTCATCACCACCACAGTCTTCACCCCAGCTCCTCCTCCTCCTCAGTGTGTGTGTGTGTGTGTGTGTGTGTGTGTGTGTGTGTGTGTGTGTGTGTGTGTGTGTGTGTGTGTGTGTGTGTGTGTGTGTGTGTGTGTGTGTGTGTGTGTGTCAGACTTCCAGATGTGTGGGTGAATGAAAGTGAACGTATCCAGCAGAAGACCAAAGTGGTCCATTTGTCCAAGCTGCCTACAGACACTGCTGTCCTGCTGGACCCCAACATTTACAGGTGTGTGTGTGTGTGTGTACTTGTGTATGTGTGTAATGCATGTGTGGGTGAGTGTAGTGTGTGTAGTCACGTTTAGATGTTTGTGTAGATGTGTATCTGTATTCATCTGTTGTGTGTCCCCCAGGATGTTCTTCTGACCAGACCCCTCCCTGGGGCTCCTGAGGGTCCTGGATATCCGCTGGGTGTCCCCTGGATGTCCCCCATGTCCTCTGTGTCTCCTGAGGGTCCTGGATGTCCCCTGGGTGTCCCCCGGGTGTCCCCCATGTCCTCTGTGTCTCCTGAGGGTACTGGATGTCCCCTGGGTGTCCCCTGGATGTCCCCCATGTCCTCTGTGTCCCCTGAGGGTCCTGGGTGTCCCCTGGATGTCCTCTGTGTCTCCTGAGGGTACTGAATGTCCCCTGAGGGTCCTGGGTGTCCCCTGGATGTCCTCTGTGTCTCCTGAGGGTACTGGATGTCCCCTGAGGGTCCTGGGTGTCCCCTGGATGTCCTCTGTGTCTCCTGAGGGTACTGAATGTCCCCTGAGGGTCCTGGGTGTCCCCTGGATGTCCTCTGTGTCTCCTGAGGGTACTGAATGTCCCCTGAGGGTCCTGGGTGTCCCCTGGATGTCCTCTGTGTCTCCTGAGGGTACTGAATGTCCCCTGAGGGTCCTGGGTGTCCCCTGGATGTCCCCCATGTCCTCTGTGTCTCCTGAGGGTCCTGGATGTCCCCTGAGGGTCCTGGGTGTCCCCTGGATGTCCCCCATGTCCTCTGTGTCTCCTGAGGGTCCTGGATGTCCCGTATGTCCCTTGGATGTCCCCTGAGGGTCCTGGATGGTCCACATGTCCCCCCGTCCCCCGACCCTTTAGCCGTCGTCGTTGTCTTAGTTTCAGACTAACTCGGGTAGATGTGTAGAGTCTCTGTAAATACGTCAGATTTGTAATATATTTTTATACATATTTTTTACTCGCTGTAGATCGACGCGGTTTCCCGCCAGATGCGTTTAGAGGCTTTGATCTGTAAAGATAGCTGCTTTGATCTTATTAAACTTTAACTCTTTCCAGTGCCTCCACTCTGTCATTTATCATCACTTTATATACATGATGTTGCATATAACACATGATGAAGACTTAACCTTGTTCAAGTGAATTTAAACATTTTTGTTTCTTTTAAAATCAAAAGTTCGCTTCGCCGTCAGTTGTGACGTCACTTAAGACGGCCGGAAGTTCGGGCGGAAGTGACGTCGGAAGAGGAATGGCAGGACTGCTGAAGAAGGTGCGTCTAGAGGTCACTTTTCTGTCGTGGTTCTTTGATCTTTCTTTGATCCCTCTTTGATGTTTGAGCAGTAAAGGTGCTCGGGAGCGACCGCGGGTCCTTCAGCCGCGGCTCGACCGTCGGTCCTGCGGGGGTTTGCGTCGGTAGCTCTTGTGCTAAGCTAGCGCTAGCCGCGGCTGTTCGCGTCCAGTAAAGTTCCGAAAGCAGCTCGAAACCTCCTGAATCCTCCTGAAACCTCCTGAAACCTCCTGAATCCTCCTGAAACCTCCTGAATCCTCCTTAAACCTCCTGAATCCTCCTCCTGAATCCTCCTGAAACCTCCTGAAACCTCCTGAATCCTCCTTAAACCTCCTGAAACCTCCTGAATCCTCCTTAAACCTCCTGAATCCTCCTTAAACCTCCTGAATCCTCCTGAATCCTCCTGAAACCTCCTGAATCCTCCTGAAACCTCCTGAAACCTCCTGAATCCTCCTTAAACCTCCTGAATCCTCCTGAAACCTCCTGAATCCTCCTGAAACCTCCTGAATCCTCCTGAATCCTCCTTAAACCTCCTGAAACCTCCTGAATCCTCCTTAAACCTCCTGAATCCTCCTGAATCCTCCTGAAACCTCCTGAATCCTCCTGAAACCTCCTGAATCCTCCTGAATCCTCCTTAAACCTCCTGAAACCTCCTGAAACCTCCTTAAACCTCCTGAATCCTCCTGAAACCTCCTGAAACCTCCTTAAACCTCCTGAATCCTCCTGAAACCTCCTGAATCCTCCTTAAACCTCCTGAATCCTCCTGAAACCTCCTGAGTCCTCCTGAATCCTCCTGAATCCTCCTTAAACCTCCTGAAACCTCCTGAATCCTCCTGAATCCTCCTTAAACCTCCTGAATCCTCCTGAAACCTCCTGAATCCTCCTAGAATCCTCCTTAAACCTCCTGAATCCTCCTTAAACCTCCTGAAACCTCCTGAATCCTCCTTAAACCTCCTGAATCCTCCTGAAACCTCCTGAATCCTCCTGAATCCTCCTGAAACCTCCTGAATCCTCCTTAAACCTCCTGAAACCTCCTGAATCCTCCTGAAACCTCCTGAATCCTCCTGAAACCTCCTGAAACCTCCTGAATCCTCCTTAAACCTCCTGAATCCTCCTGAAACCTCCTGAGTCCTCCTGAATCCTCTTTAAACCTCCTGAATCCTCCTTAAACCTCCTGAATCCTCCTTAAACCTCCTGAATCCTCCTGAAACCTCCTGAGTCCTCCTGAATCCTCCTTAAACCTCCTGAATCCTCCTTAAACCTCCTGAAACCTCCTGAATCCTCCTTAAACCTCCTGAATCCTCCTGAAACCTCCTGAATCCTCCTTAAACCTCCTGAATCCTCCTGAAACCTCCTGAGTCCTCCTGAATCCTCCTTAAACCTCCTGAATCCTCCTTAAACCTCCTGAATCCTCCTGAAACCTCCTGAAACCTCCTGAGTCCTCCTGAATCCTCCTTAAACCTCCTGAATCCTCCTGAAACCTCTTGAGTCCTCCTGAATCCTCCTTAAACCTCCTGAATCCTCCTTAAACCTCCTGAGTCCTCCTGAAACCTCCTGAAACCTCCTGAAACCTCCTTAAACCTCCTGAATCCTCCTTAAACCTCCTGAAACCTCCTGAATCCTCCTGAAACCTCCTGAAACCTCCTAAAACCTCCTTAAACCTCCTGAAACCTCCTTGAATCCTCCTTAAACCTCCTGAATCCTCCTTAAACCTCCTGAATCCTCCTGAATCCTCCTTAAACCTCCTGAATCCTCCTTAAACCTCCTGAATCCTCCTTAAACCTCCTGAAACCTCCTTAAACCTCCTGAATCCTCCTTAAACCTCCTGAATCCTCCTGAATCCTCCTTAAACCTCCTGAAACCTCCTGAATCCTCCTTAAACCTCCTGAATCCTCCTTAAACCTCCTGAATCCTCCTTAAACCTCCTGAAACCTCCTGAATCCTCCTTAAACCTCCTGAATCCTCCTTAAACCTCCTGAAACCTCCTGAATCCTCCTTAAACCTCCTGAATCCTCCTTAAACCTCCTGAATCCTCCTGAAACCTCCTGATACCTCTTCAAACCTCCCTAAACCTCCTGAAACCTCCTGATACCTCTTCAAACCTCCCTAAACCTCCTGAATCCTCCTGAAACCTCCTGAAACCTCCTGAAACCTCCTCGTCCGCCATGAGGGCTCGAACCCCTGCTAATGTGGCGAGAGCCTGGACACGGGGCGGAGGTCCTTATTGATCATTGACTGATCGGTTCAGAAGCGATGTGAATTTGTTATTGATCGAGTTTTGAGTCTTTGGTCAGGACAAGAGTCCCCTTTGATCTCAGGACCTCACCTCTGTGAACATCTGTAAACCTGTGTGAACCTGTTTAAACATGTTTAACCCTCTCTGAACATCCGTGACCTCCTCTGACCTCTGACCTCTGCCGCAGACCACGGGCCTGGTGGGCCTGGCCGTGTCGCCCAACGCGCACGAGGTGAGCTGAGGTGAGTTCTGGCCCGCTGGTCCCGGTTCTGACCCGGTTCTCTTGCAGCGCCTGGCCGTCCTCTACTCCAAGATCCTGGTGGCGCTGCAGGCCGCCCCGCAGGACGCCGCCTACCGCAGGTACACCGAGGCGCTGGTCAGGGACCGGCTGCAGCACGTGGAGACGGTGAGGCCACCTGGGACCCCCGCCTGTGACCCCTGACCCCCGCCTGTGACCCCTGACCTTGACGTCTGTCCGCAGGAGCCCGACGTCGAGAAGCTGGAGCAGAAGATCAACTGTGGTCAGATCGAGGAGGTCATCTTCCAGGTGCGTCCTCACATCTGGACCGGTCCAGACACATCTGGAACACTGCTGACGAGGGCGTGTGTGTGCGTGTGTGTGTGTGTGTGTGTGTGTGTGTGTGTGCGCAGGCCGAGTGTGAGCTGGCTCTGTCCAGGAAGATGCTGACGTGGAAACCCTGGGAGCCGCTGATCGAAGAGCCTCCTGCCAACCAGTGGAAGTGGCCCATTTAAGAGTGTGTGTGTGTGTGTGTGTGTGTGTGTGTGGTTGTACTTCTAATGAAGTCCTGTACAAATTAAACCCTTGATGTTCACCTCCACTGTGACAAGTCCTCCTTCACCGTTAGAGGTTTTAACCTGGCCGGTCCAGATGTGGACAGCTGTGTCACTGCTGTCAGCGTCACTAACCAGAGAACAGAGTGTGATAGGAGACCCTTTATTACCCTTATGCAGACTCACACACCTGGCTCACACACGCCTGGCTCACACACACCTGGCTCACACACACCTGGCTCACACACACCTGGCTCACAACACCTGGCTCACACACACACACTCACCCTCCTTATTTACTGATCATAACAGTCTTTAAAGATTCACCCTCCGTCAACGTGTACATGTCAGGAACGGTCCACTGTTGGGGACCCCCAGGACCAGGACGCGTCCCCCCAGGCACGTCCCCCCGGGACCAGGACGCGTCCCCTCAGGACAGGACGCGTCCCCCCAGGACAGGACGCGTCCCCCCAGGACAGGACGCGTCCCCTCAGGCGCGGCCCTCCTGCGGGGCGGCGCTGGCGCGCTGCAGCAGCTGCAGCATGACGGGGTAGACGGGAGCGAACTCCTTCCCCTGGCGAGCTCTGACCGACTGGACGTACGCCTCCAGAGCGCCCCTACAGGACAGGTGGACAGTTACACCTGGGCAGTTACACCTGGGCAGGGCGGAGCCCCCTGTTGCCATGGAGACGGCGTACCTGAGCAGAGACAGGCGGTCCCTCTCAGACGGGTGGTCGTCCAGCCACTGGGAGTAGCGGGCGATGGACCACTCTGCCCTCTGGGGAGACACAACACCTGAGCAACATCTGGGGGGCCATGTGACCCCGCCCCTCGTCATCAGTGACCCCCCCACACCCCAACCCTCGCGTCACCTGAGCAGGGCTGAGGACGACCAGGTGAACTCTGACCCTGACCATGTGACCTGTGGGGGTGTACCTGGTGGGGGGTGTACCTGGTGGGGGGTGTACCTGGTGGGGGTACCTGGTGGGGGTGTGTACCTGGTGGGGGTGTGTACCTGGTGGGGGTGTGTACCTGGTGGGGGTGTGTACCTGGTGGGGGTGTGTACCTGGTGGGGGTGTACCTGGTGGGGGTGTACCTGTGGGGGTACCTGGTGGGGTGTGTACCTGTGGGGGTACCTGGTGGGGGTGTGTACCTGGTGGGGGTGACCTGGTGGGGGGTGTACCTGGTGGGGTGTGTACCTGGTGGGGGTGTGTACCTGGTGGGGGGTGTGTACCTGGTGGGGGTGTGTACCTGGTGGGGGTGTGTACCTGGTGGGGGGTGTACCTGGTGGGGGTGTACCTGTGGGGGGTACCTGGTGGGGGTGTGTACCTGTGGGGGTGTGTACCTGGGGGGTGTACCTGGTGGGGGTGTGTACCTGTGGGGGTGTGTACCTGGTGGGGGTGTGTACCTGGTGGGGTGTGTACCTGGTGGGGTGTGTACCTGGTGGGGGTGTACCTGGTGGGGGTGTACCTGGTGGGGGTGTACCTGTGGGGGTGTACCTGGTGGGGGTGTACCTGGTGGGGGTGTACCTGTGGGGGTGTGTACCTGGTGGGGGGTGTGTACCTGTGGGGGGGTACCTGGTGGGGGGGTGTACCTGGTGGGGGTGTGTACCTGTGGGGGTGTACCTGTGGGGGTGTGTACCTGGTGGGGGTGTACCTGGTGGGGGTGTGTACCTGGTGGGGGTGTGTACCTGGTGGGGGTGTACCTGTGGGGGTGTGTACCTGGTGGGGTGTGTACCTGGTGGGGGTGTGTACCTGGTGGGGGTGTACCTGGTGGGGGTGTACCTGTGGGGGTGGGGGGGGGGGTACCTGGTGGGGGTGTGTACCTGGTGGGGGTGTGTACCTGGTGGGGGTGTGTACCTGTGGGGGGGTGTACCTGGTGGGGGTGTGGGGGTGTACCTGGTGGGGGGTGTACCTGGTGGGGGGTGTACCTGGTGGGGGTGTACCTGGTGGGGGGTGTGTACCTGGTGGGGTGTGTACCTGGTGGGGTGTGTACCTGGTGGGGGTGTGTACCTGGTGGGGGTGTGTACCTGGTGGGGGGTGTACCTGTGGGGGTGTGTACCTGTGTGGGGTGTACCTGGTGGGGGGTGTACCTGGTGGGGGTGTACCTGGTGGGGGTGTACCTGGTGGGGGTGTGTACCTGTGGGGGTGTGTACCTGGTGGGGGTGTGTACCTGTGGGGGTGGTGGGGGTGTACCTGGTGGGGGTGTACCTGGTGGGGGTGTACCTGGTGGGGGGGGGTGTGTACCTGGTGGGGTGTACCTGGTGGGGGTGTACCTGGTGGGGGGTGTACCTGGTGGGGGTGTGCCTGTGGGGGGTGTGTACCTGGTGGGGGTGTGTACCTGGTGGGGGGTGTACCTGGTGGGGGGTGTACCTGGTGGGGGTGTACCTGGTGGGGGTGTGTACCTGGTGGGGGGTGTGTACCTGGTGGGGGTGTACCTGGTGGGGGTGTGTACCTGGTGGGGGTGTACCTGGTGGGGGTGTACCTGGTGGGGGTGTGTACCTGTGGGGGGTGTGTACCTGGTGGGGGTGTGTACCTGGTGGGGGTGTGTACCTGTGGGGGGTGTGTACCTGGTGGGGGTGTGTACCTGGTGGGGTGTGTACCTGGGGTGTGCGGTGGGGTGTACCTGGTGGGGGTGTACCTGGTGGGGGTGTACCTGGTGGGGTGTACCTGGTGGGGGTGGTGGGGTGTACCTGGTGGGGGTGTACCTGGTGGGGGGTGTACCTGGTGGGGGTGTGTACCTGGTGGGGGGTGTGTACCTGGTGGGGGTGTACCTGGTGGGGTGTGACCTGGTGGGGGTGTGGGGGTGTACCTGGTGGGGGTGTACCTGGTGGGGTGTGTACCTGGTGGGGTGTACCTGGTGGGGGGTGTACCTGGTGGGGGTGTACCTGGTGGGGGTGTACCTGGTGGGGGTGTGTACCTGGTGGGGGTGTGTACCTGGTGGGGGGAGCGCAGCTCCAGCGGCGCCCTGGTGAACAGGAAGTGCAGCAGGGTGCTGTAGGGGATGACGTCTCCAACAGCGGGATTGTTGACGATCAGCTCGCTGGTCTGGAACAGGAGGGGTCTGGACAGAGGTCAGAGGTCAGAGGGGCCACATGTGACCCAGAGGGGCCAGATGTTGGTACCTGAAGGAGCGCAGCATCCTGTAGGGTCGGCCCAGGTCCGACACCCTCCTGCACAGCGGCGCCACCGCCATCTCCATCTGACACAGGGACACGCGCCACACGCCGTCAACACACACCCAACACACCCCTAACACACCCTCAACACACACCCCAACACACCCAACACACACCCCAACACACCCCCAACACACACCCCCAACACACCCTCAACACACCCCCAACAAACACCCCAACACACCCTCAACACACACCCTCAACACACACCCCAACACACCCCTAACACACCCTCAACACACACCCTAACACACCCTCAACACACCCCCAACACACCCTCAACACACCCCCAACACACACCCCAACACACCCTCAACACACCCTCAACACACACCCTCAACACACACCCCAACACACCCCTAACACACCCTCAACACACACCCCAACACACCCTCAACACACCCCCAACACACACCCCAACACACCCTCAACACACACCCCAACACACCCTAACACACCCTAACACACACCTCCAACACACCCTAACACCCCCTAACACCCCCTAACACACACCCCAACACACACCCCCAACACACACCCCAACACACCCCCAACACACACCCCCAACACACACCCCAACACACACCCCCAACACACCCCCAACACACACCCCAACACACCCCCAACACACACCCCAACACACACCCCCAACACACCCTCAACACACCCCCAACACACACCCCAACACACCCTCAACACACACCCCTCAACACACACCCCAACACACCCCTAACACACCCTCAACACACACCCCAACACACCCTAACACACCCCAACACACACCCCCAACACACACCCCAACACACACCCCCAACACACCCCCAACACACACCCCAACACACCCCCAACACACACCCCAACACACACCCCAACACACCCCCAACACACACCCCAACACACCCCCAACACACCCCCCAACACACCCCAACACCCCAACCCACCCCAACACACACCCCCAACACACCCCAACACACCCCAACACACACCCCAACACACACCCAACACACCCCAACACACACCCAACACACCCCCAACACACACCCCAACACACCCCCAACACACACCCCAACACACACCCCCAACACACCCCCAACACACACCCCCAACACACACCCCAACACACCCTCAACACACCCCCAACACACACCCCAACACACCCTCAACACACACCCCAACACACACCCCAACACACACCCCCAACACACCCCCAACACACACCCCCAACACACACCCCAACACACCCTCAACACACCCCCAACACACACCCCAACACACCCTCAACACACACCCTCAACACACCCCCAACACACACCCCAACACACCCCCAACACACACCCCAACACACACCCCCAACACACACCCCAACACACCCCCAACACACACCCCAACACACACCCAACACACCCCAACACACACCCAACACACCCCCAACACACACCCCAACACACCCCCAACACACACCCCAACACACCCCCAACACACACCCCAACACACCCCCAACACACCCCCAACACACACCCCAACACACCCTCAACACACCCCCAACACACACCTCTAACACACACCCCTAACACACACCCCCAACACACACCCCCAACACACACCCCACCCCGCCCACCTGTGCAAAGTCAGCCGCCAGCCTCATCTTGCCGCCCTCGCCCAGCGGACGCAGGATGCTGCTGTGGCGCACAAACAGCTCCACCGCCCGCCGGGCGATACGCTCCGTGTTCTCGAACAGGAAGTCCACGCACAGGAAGTGACGGAAGTAGTCAGACGTGACCCTGAAGATGAAACCCTGAAGCTCCTTCATGTAGAGGGAGCACGGAACATCTGGATGATCAGGGCTGGACACCGGCCTGCAACACACACACAGATACACACACACACACACAGATAAACACACACACACACACACACACAGATACATACACACAGATACACACACACACACACACACACACAGATAAACACACAGACACACACACACAGATAAACACACACAGATAAACACACATACACACAGACACACACACAGATAAACACACACACACACAGACACACACACAGATAAACACACACATACACAGACACACACACAGATACACACACGCACACACACAAATAAACACACACACACAGACACACACACAGATAAACACACACACACATACAGACACACACACAGACACACACACAGGTTTCCATGACTACAGTCAGATCACCGTTATGTCTCTGTTAATGAGGATCTCCAGCAGTGAGTCCCCCCCCACATCTGGAGCTCACCCTGAGAAGTCCTCCTGGTGCAGCGTGATGATGATGGCCTCGATGGAGTCGCTCACCGACTGCAGGAGCGGCTGGACGGAGGAGGACATGAGCGCCTGAAGGTCCTGAGGACAGCACAGGACAGGTGAGCTCCAGACCAGAGCCAACGATCCAGAGTGATAGACGGAGCCCTACTTCCAGGGACGAGGACAGCACATCTGCAGCTGGACAGCCGCCCAGTCCGGAGATGACCTGCAGAGGAACAGAAGCTGAAGCCCCGCCTCCCCGCCGAGGGTCGAGGGCGTTACCTTGGCGACGGCCTGCTGCAGCCGGTGGAGGGAGTTGACCACGGCCACGTTGGTCCTCTGAGCCTCGGTGAGCGGCCCGATGACCTGGCTGGCATCGCCCTGGGTGCACAGCTGCAGGGACAACCATCAGCGCAGCGCACACACACACAGCGCACACACACCAGCGCACATCTGGACACCAGCGCACATCTGGACACACACTCACCAGCTGTTCAGACTTGACGCAGAAAAGCTGCACCGTCTTGGCCGTGTTCCTGGCTACAGCCAGAGACAGGCTGGGGTCCACGGACGCCACGTTCAGCTCGCTGAACAACAACAAACAACAGTCAACACTTGACAACAACCAGTAATCAACAAAAACAACCATCAACAATCAATAACAACAATAAACAACCAACAACCATAATCAACAACAATCCCAACAATTCCAAAAATCAACAACCAAAATAACAACCATCAGCAACGGCCAACAACAATTAATATCAACAACCAACAATAACAGTCAACAACAATAAATAACAACAATCAACAACCATCAATTCAATAATAACAATAATCAACATCAATGAACCACAACCATTAAGCTCAATAATCAAAAACAATTAACAAAGAACAACAATCAACAATAATATTCAAACAAAAATCAACAATAACAACAATCAACAACAATAACTAACAACAAACAATAGCAACAATGATTAACAACAACAATCAACAACACGCAACCAATCCACCAATGGATGGATGGGGGGGGCGCTGATAGGCTGTTGTATTTTTGGGGTCCCACCTGCTGATGGTCTTGATGATGCTGTCGACCTCGTCGTTGGAGGGGGGGTTGTGGCCCCCAAGGGGGAACACCAGGTTGATGGGGTCAAACAGTCGGGACAGAGACTTGGACAGGTAGGCAGCCTCGTAGGGCAGCAGGGAGTCCTTCAGGGCCTTCTCTGGGCTACACACACACACACACACACACACACACACACACATGCGCACACACACACACACACACACACACACACACGCATGCACACACACATGCACACACACACACAGAGTTCTGAGCTTTAACTTGTTTTAAGGGGGTGTAGTTAGGTTAGCTTTGCCCCCGAGTGTGTCTCACTTGTAGTCCTGTTTGCCGTGTGTGAAGAGGTCCTGACCGTCGTCCTCTGAGCTGCTCATGTCCACAGACGGGTCCAGTCCTGTGGAGCTCAGCAGCGCCCCCTGCAGGCTGCTGCTGTACTGCTGCAGGCGCCGCCACAGCTCATTGTACAGGCGCAGCAGTTTGGGATACTCTCCCTCAAAGGCCTGCTTGAGGAAGGACGAGGCTGTGGAGACAGGGGGGCTGAAGGTCTGTCCACTGTGGGGGGGTGACGGTGGCAGGAGGACTCACCCTCGGTCGCTCTGTGGAACTCCTCACTCAGAGTGGACGTCACGTCGCTCCAGAAGGTGTAGAGGATATCAGGCTGACCATCCTGGAGGAGGTGCACACATTAATGAGCAACACCTAGAGCACACCCAGATCATCTCATGACCACCATCCTGACCATCATCCTGACCATCATCATCATCACCATCATCATCACCATCATCATCATGATCATCACCACCATCATCATCATCACCATCATCATCATCATCATCACCACCATCATCCTGACCATCATCATCATCATCATCATCATCATCACCATCATCATCATCACCATCATCATCACCACCATCACCATCATCACCATCATCATCACCATCATCATCATCATCATCACCACCATCATCACCATCATCATCATCATCACCACCATCATCCTGACCATCATCATCATCACCATCATCATCATCACCACCACCATCCTGACCATCATCATCATCATCACCATCATCATCCTGACCATCATCATCATCACCATCATCATCATCATCACCATCATCATCACCACCACCATCACCATCATCACCATCATCATCACCATCATCATCATCATCACCACCACCATCATCACCATCATCATCATCATCATCACCATCATCCTGACCATCATCATCATCATCACCATCATCATCTACCATCATCACCACCATCATCATGACCATCATCATCATCATCATCATCACCACCATCATCATCATCACCACCATCCATCCTGACCATCATCATCATCATCACCATCATCATCATCACCATCATCATCACCATCATCATCACCATCATCATCATCACCATCATCACCATCATCATCACCATCACCACCATCTTCATCATCATCACCATCATCATCATGATCACCATCACCACCATCACCATCATCATCACCATCATCATCATCATCTGACCATCATCATCATCATCACCATCATCATCACCATCATCACCATCATCATCACCATCATCACCATCACCACCATCTTCATCATCATCACCATCATCATCATGATCATCACCATCATCATCACCACCATCACCATCATCACCATCATCATCATCATCATCATCATCATCACCATCATCACCATCATCATCCTGACCATCATCATCATCACCATCATCATCATCACCATCATCATCATCATCATCACCACCATCATCCTGACCATCATCATCATCACCATCATCATCACCATCATCATCATCACCACCATCATCCTGACCATCATCATCATCATCACCATCATCATCCTGACCATCATCATCATCACCATCATCATCACCATCATCATCATCATCATCATCACCATCATCATCACCATCATCATCATCATCACCATCATCATCACCATCATCACCATCATCATCACCATCACCACCATCTTCATCATCATCACCATCATCATCATAATCACCATCACCACCATCACCATCATCACCATCATCATCAGCCTCATCATCACCATCATCACCATCATCATCACCATCATCACCATCCCACCATCATCATCATCACCATCATCACCATCATCATCATCATCATCATCACCATCATCATCACCATCATCATCATCATCATCATCACCATCATCATCACCATCATCACCATCATCATCACCATCACCACCATCTTCATATTCATCACCATCATCATCATGATCACCATCACCACCATCACCATCATCACCATCATCATCAGCATCATCATCACCATCATCACCATCATCACCATCATCATCACCACCATCTTCATCATCATTCACCATCATCATCCTGACCATCATCATCATCATCACCATCATCATCACCATCATCATCACCACCATCACCATCATCACCATCATCATCCTGACCATCATCACCATCATCACCATCATCATCACCATCATCATCACCATCATCATCATCACCATCATCACCACCATCTTCATCATCATCACCATCATCATCATCACCACCATCACCATCATCACCATCACCATCATCACCATCATCACCATCATCATCATCATCACCACCATCACCACCATCTTCATCATCATCACCATCATCACCATCTTCATCATCATCACCATCATCATCATCATCACCATCACCATCTTCATCATCACCATCACCATCTCAGGTGACTAGATGAGGCTGTGACATCATCCCTGCTGATGGTTGGGCTGTGACACTGAAGGCATCATTAGGCCTCACACCAAATAACTGGTGTTTGTTTCCATAGTAACAAGCTCCTGCTCCAGTTTGTGGGTGTGTGTGGAGGCAAAGGATGGAAATACTTCTGCACGTCCTAACAGCTGCTGTGATGTGACAATTACGGTGTAAAAGTTGAGCTGAAACAGCTGTGGTCGAAAACACGGCATTAATGGATGAGTGTTAACAATCATGACCATCGTTAGTGCTGCAACAGCCGTACGGGTAGTAGATACTAACTAATAAAACAGAGCTGCTGCACACATCCACAGACACACACAAACACACACTCACTCACACAGACACACACACACACTCATACAGACACACACACACACACACAGACACACACACACACACACTACTCACACACACTCATACAGACACACACACACTCACCCTCACACACACTCATACAGACACACACACACACACAACAGACACACACACACACAGACACACACACACTCACACACACTCACACACACTCATACAGACACACACACACACTCACCCTCACACACACTCATACAGACACACACACTCACACAGACACACACACACATACTCACACACACTCATACAGACACACACACACACACACACTCACACACACTCATACAGACACACACACACTCACCCTCACACACTCATACAGACACACACTCACACTCACACACACTCATACAGACACACACACACTCACACACACTCATACAGACACACACACACACACAGACACACACACACACTCACATTCACACACACACACTCATACAGCCACACTCATACAGACACACACACACACTCACACACACTCATACCGACACACACACACTCACTCACACACACACACGCACACACACACACACACACAGATGAACACACTCACACACACACTCTCTTCTGAAGCCTCCTGACCCTTACTCTCTGCCTTCATTGAGTCCTTGTGCTTTCTTCTGTGTTGCTTTTTTAGTCTTTTATTTTGAAAGCCCACATCAAAGGAACGGCAGTGCCCCTACCTTGATGATGTCATCAAAGAAGCAGACGTGTGTGACGGGATCCCTCTTCTTCATCAGGACCTTCTGCAGATGTTGCACCTGGAAACCATGTTGACATTGATGAGTCTTTCTGGCAACATCTGGCTTCCAGATGTGGCTGGAGCTCCTGACCTGTCTGCAGGCAGCACAGATCTGGTCCATCAGCTTCTCCAGGTTGGTCCACAGAGCAGCTCGGAACGCCGCAGTGTTGCCTGGTGTCGGCAGCACCGCTCTGCCCGGAGCTCCTGAGGAACAGCCCAGAACAGGTAGACGAGTCAAAGGGACGAGCCCCAACCCTAACAGGTGTGACACCTGGTGCTCTACCTGGTGTTGTACCTGGTGTTGTTCTACCTGGTGTTGTACCTGGTCCTCTACCTGGTGTTCTACCTGGTGTTCTACCTGGTGTTGTACCTGGTCCTCTACCTGGTGTTCTACCTGGTGTTCTACCTGGTGTTGTACCTGGTGTTGTACCTGGTGCTCTACCTGGTGTTGTACCTGGTGTTGTACCTGGTGCTCTACCTGGTGTTGTACCTGGTGTTGTACCTGGTGTTGTTCTACCTGGTGCTCTACCTGGTGTTGTACCTGGTGTTCTACCTGGTGTTGTACCTGGTGTTGTTCTACCTGGTGCTCTACCTGGTGTTCTACCTGGTGTTGTTCTACCTGGTGTTCTACCTGATGTTGTTCTACCTGGTGCTTTACCTGGTGTTCTACCTGGTGTTCTACCTGGTGTTCTACCTGATGTTCTACCTGGTGTTCTACCTGGTGTTGTTCTACCTGGTGTTCTACCTGGTGCTCTACCTGGTGTTGTTCTACCTGGTGCTCTACCTGGTGCTCTACCTGGTGCTCAGGGCGTGACCCTCACCTTTGGGGTTGGCGGGCTGCGTCAGCCCCTTGATGTCCAGAGCTTTGCTGATGTTGTCGTGGATGGAGCTCCTGTAGCCCCCCACCACACCACTGATGGTCTCCCTCAGGATCCCCAGGTTATAGAACACCTGCAGGGCTGTGCCCACCTGGGTGGGGTTCTGTTGGGGGGGCAGACATAGCTGAAGGTTGTGGTGATCGTGTGTGTGTGTGTGTGTGTGTGTGTGCGTGTGTGCGCTACACAGGGATACTTGAGTCAGGATAACGATAAGCAGCGTGAGGGCGGAGCATGAGGAGCAGGTTGGACCTTCATAGTTACAGGAGGAAAACCAGACCAAAGAACAGCAGAACCAAGACCTGAACAAGACCTCCAACCACAGCCAATGTCACCGTAGTTCACCTTCAGCCTTCCCTGAGGCGCGATCTCACACACACACACACACACACACACACACACACACACACACACACACACACACACACGTTCCTAATGAATCACCATAACACTGATTGACCACAGGAGCAGGAGCAGAGGTGCCGTCAGGACCAGCAGGTCTTCTGAGCCCGTGAGGATGTTGAGTTCTGGTCCAATCAGAGTTCAGCCTGTGTTGCCATGCCAACCTGATCAGCTCGTGGACCGTTGTCCACATCTGGGTGTTGGTCCGGCTGCATGAGCTGGTGAGTCCAGATGTGCGTTCACAGCTCCACCTCTGGACCGGTCTGGCTCCGCTCTGACGGCGTCTCGTCACCTGTCAGTGGCTAAAGGCCGCTGCTCCAGCCAGCCTCTGAGCGTGGAGACACTTAAATGTCAGAAGATGTCCGACACGTTTCTGTGGTCACGTTTGCCTCGAGCAGGCGAGTCTTGGTCTTGGTCTCCTCCCCGTCCCACCGTCACAGATGTCTCAGGTGTCCAGTCTTGAGGACTGTCCCTCGTCCCCCGACCTGGGCTGACACCAGAGGGAGGGAGGGAGCTCCTGCCTGTGAGGAGCACCATCACACAGGCCTGAGGGTGGAGGTGTGGGGAAGCCTCAGCAGCACACAACACGTATGTCCACACCTGCTCCAGATGTGCTCCAGATGTGTGATGTGACTGGATAAACCAAGAATGTCAAAGGTCCTGAAGCTGTTTACTGTCCAGTTCTCCTCATGTAATTAATATAATTCAGATATCTGTATGCTGGGTGTCTGTTCTCTCCTTTTCCTCCTCCACTCGTCCTCTCCTCTCTCTTCCTCCTCCCATCCTCTCTTCCTCTCCTCTCTCCCTCCTCCTCTCCTCCTCCCATCTGTCCATCAGTAGGAAGGTCCTCCTATATGAGCCTGGTCCTGCTCAAGGTTTCTCCCTGTTAAAGAGGAGTGTTTCTTTCTGTTGGGGGTCTGGCTCTGAGTTTCGAGAAAGACTCTAGAGATAATTTGGATTGTAAAAGTTTCTGTTTAAATAAAGATGAAAGACAGATGAAAGATAAAGGACAAACAGAACAGGATGATCTCCTTGATGTTCACTGACATCTTCCTTTAAGAACTTAACCAAAGGAAACTGTGCAAACTACATATTTAGTAATTTATTCTCCATTCTTAAAGGTACTGAAGAGACACACACACTTACACACACACCCACGTCTGCATGTGCCCACACACACACCCACATTAACAGAACAGCCTGAAAACTTCAACAGCAGATCTCACACACTTGCTGTTTCACACATATTTATTTGTCATTATGACACATCAAACCTCTTTATAGAACCTCCTACCCTGACTCTCTCTCTTCACACACACACACACACACACACACATACACACACAAACACACACACGCACGCACTCACTAACAGCTAACCTAAATATTTTTAGTCAAAAGTCCTTTTAGCTTTATCTAAAGAGCTCATAGATTAGCTGAAGTAGATCACATTCCTGTAGCTCTTGGGCAACACACACACACACACACACACACACACACACACACACACACACACACACACACACACACACACACACATTCTGTGCTGTGACATCATCTCCAGCTCCTCACCCTCACCCCTCAGCGTTGCTGTTTGTACCGTTCAGCGTTAATGGCGCCCTCGTGCAACACAAGCCCCGCCCCTCACAAACATTGAGGTGATGATTGGGTCTTCATAAAGCAAAGACGCCAAAGGGATCAAAGGTTTCTTTGATGTTATGTCTAGATTTCTCTGATGTTCTAGATGGAGGCCGTGTGTCCGTGGTCAGTGTGTGGTGCGGCCCCGGGGCCTACCTGGATCTCCATGCCCTGCTCCAGGAGCCTCTTGGCCTGGTTCTCCACCTCCAGCCTGGCCCTGCTGATCAGCAGCAGGTCGTGTTCAATCACCTCGATGCCGCTCAGATCCACGCCTTGAGACAGATAGTCTGGAAGAGTCCAAACACACACACACACACACGTCAGAGCCATGTTTGGTTCCGGAGCTGTAAATATTTCCTTTTTGGGGCCAGGATCATTTGGACAGTATGAACATGATGAATATGGTCTACACCCAGCTGGGGAGCCAGCACGACACCACGGAGAACAAACCTCGCTGCTAAACTTCTCTCCTCCACAAATACCACCACATTTAGTCACTCTGGGACCAGCAGCCACCTGAGACCTGAATAGAACACCTCTGTCAGGTCCTGGACTCCCCAGCAGGGCTGAGGAGAGGAGGGGGAGGCTTGGTGAGGTGGGGTCCTGCATCATGTCAGGGTGCATGTGGAGGAAGCTACAGGTTCAGCTGGGTGCCGTCCTATCTCCGTGGTACAAACCCACCGACCCCGGCGTAGGGCATGTACGTGACAAAGAGCACCGGCCCCAGCACCGATCCCTGGGGGACTCCAGTAGGATCCCAATGTCCCCTTAATGTCACCACAATGGGACCTGTGTCCCCCAGGTGGGTCCCCAGTGGGTCCCCCAGTGGGTCCCCAGGGGAACCCTGGTGTCCCCCCAGTGGGGCCTTGCCCTAATAGGGAAGGCTCCAGGAACGTGCCCCCAACAGTGAACCTGGAGGACGTCCAGCTGTCGTTGGTCCTGGTGGGTGAGCAACCTTCTTGTTTTCTCTTGATCTCCACCTTCCCCAGATTAAAGCAGATCAAATGAATCAAAGACGAGGTGGTCCTCTCAATACTCAGTGAGGAGCTGAATGTGGCAGACTCATGTGATCACTACGACTAAATAAAGAAAACTTTGGCTATTTCATCACAATCCTGGTTGAATAAGGGACACCAAAGTAAGAGGCTGAAACCTTCTGGAGGTCACATGAGGCTCCTCTGGGAGGACGCTAGGTTTGATAATTCCTCAGGAACAGCCGAGGCGGGTCGGTGCAGGGGCCCGGAGGCCCGTGGGGACTAAGAGCCCAACAGGTAGGGGAACAGAGGGCCGTTGTCTGGGTAGAGCAGGCCTGCAGACAGTCCTCACATGGCTGCTATTTATACCAACGCTCAAAGCTGGAGGTCTTTCATTGTGTCTCCTCTGCTCCGACACGGGGGGGGGGGGGGGGCGTCTTCATCAGCATCGTCCTCCAGCTGGAGGAGAGGACGGCAGTCCAGCTGCTGAGGCTGGGCGTGGTCAGACGGGAGGTGGGGGCTGAGCCCGTCAGAGACAGCCCCCGGACTGAGGGCCCCCCCGGGAGGGCCCCGCAGGGAGAGTGTGGACGCTCAGCCGCTCCTCAGGAAGTAGTTAGGCCTGATCAGAGGGGCGTCACGCACGCGGTGGTCACACGTCGATGTAAAACATCCTGGATGAATGGACTGATCAGAATAATGTCTTTATCCTGATGAACAAGATCAGGGTCAGGAAGAGTAATCAACAGGACGGACACCGGAGGACCAGTCAACAGTCATCCCTCAGAGTCATCCCTCAGCGTAATCTCATCACAGCAGATTAATAGTCTCATTCCTCCTGGTTAACCCGATCAGGGTGGCTCTCTCTTACAGCTGATGCAGCCCAGGTGAGTCTGGATGGATGACAGGAAGTCAGAAACAGCTCTGGGTTCAGGACTGGTCCTCCAGGAACCCCTAAAGGGCCCCTCCAGAAGGTCCCCTCCATGATCTGATGATAAGGCAGCGATGGCGAGGACAAACACACAGAGAACTATTTATCCTTTTGGGACGAGAGCTGGCCACGGAGGAATTCCGTGTGTATTCCCGGCGGTGTGGCGCAGACGCTTTAACAGCCTGAGTGCTCCCTCCATCTGTGTTACGTAAACACAGTCCGGCTGGGACACGCTGCAGATTCCAGTCTGGAGCTCCTGAAGGACACCGGTGCTGCACCAGGCACCAGCACAGCTCTACCAGCTCCAGGAGCCTCACGCCCCCGAACCTGCTGCTGAAGACTGGCACCAACATCTGGAGCACCTCTGCAGGGAGGGACAGGGGCTGGGACAGGGACAGGAGAAGACTGGGACTGAGACAGGAGAGTACTGGGACTGGGGCTGGGACAGGAGAGGACTGGGGCTGGGACAGGACAGGGGCTGGGACAGGACAGGGGCTGGGACAGGACAGGGGCTGGGACAGGGACAGGACAGGGGCTGGGACAGGGACAGGACAGGGGCTGGGACAGGGGCTGGGAGAGGACAGGGGCTGGGACTGGGACTGGGACAGGACAGGGGCTGGGACAGGACAGGGACTGGGACAGGAGAGGACTGGGGCTGGGACAGGACAGGGGCTGGGACAGGGGCTGGGAGAGGACAGGGGCTGGGACTGGGACTGGGACAGGACAGGGGCTGGGACAGGACAGGGACTGGGACAGGACAGGGGCTGGGACTGGGACTGGGACAGGACAGGGGCTGGGACAGGACAGGGGCTGGGACAGGGGCTGGGACAGGACAGGGGCTGGGAAAAGACAGGGGCTGGGACAGGACAGGGACTGGGACAGGACAGGGGCTGGGACAGGACAGGGGCTGGGACTGGGGCTGGGACAGGACAGGGACTGGGACAGGGGCTGGGAAAAGACAGGGGCTGGGACAGGACAGGGACTGGGACAGGACAGGGGCTGGGACAGGACAGGGGCTGGGACTGGGGCTGGGACAGGACAGGGACTGGGACAGGGGCTGGGACTGGGACAGGACAGGACAGGGGCTGGGACAGGACAGGGGCTGGGACTGGGGCTGGGACAGGACAGGGACTGGGACTGGGACAGGACAGGGGCTGGGACTGGGACAGGACAGGGACTGGGACAGGGGCTGGGACAGGACAGGGGCTGGGACAGGACAGGGGCTGGGACTGGGACAGGACAGGGACTGGGACAGGGGCTGGGACAGGACAGGGGCTGGGACAGGACAGGGACTGGGACAGGACAGGGGCTGGGACTGGGACAGGGGCTGGGACTGGGACAGGACAAGGGCTGGGACTGGGACAGGACAGGGGCTGGGACAGGACAGGGGCTGGGACTGGGACAGGGGCTGGGACAGGGGCTGGGACTGGGACAGGGGCTGGGACAGGACAAGGACAGGGACTGGGACAGGACAGGGGCTGGGACAGGACAGGGACTGGGACAGGGGCTGGGACTGGGACTGGGACAGGGGCTGGGACAGGACAAGGACAGGGACTGGGACAGGACAGGGGCTGGGACAGGGACTGGGACAGGACAGGGGCTGGGACAGGACAGGGGCTGGGAAAAGACAGGGGCTGGGACAGGACAGGGGCTGGGACAGGGGCTGGGACAGGACAAGGGCTGGGACTGGGACAGGACAGGGGCTGGGACAGGACAGGGGCTGGGAAAAGACAGGGGCTGGGACAGGACAGGGACTGGGACAGGACAGGGACTGGGACAGGACAGGGGCTGGGACTGGGACAGGAGAGTACTGGGACTGGGGCTGGGACAGGAGAGGACTGGGGCTGGGACTGGGACAGGGGCTGGGACTGGGACAGGACTGGGGCTGGGACAGGACAGGGGCTGGGACTGGGACAGGAGAAGACTGGGAATGGGACAGGAGAGTACTGGGACTGGGACTGGGACAGGAGAGGACTGGGACAGTTGAGTACTGGGACTGGGGCTGGGACAGGAGAGGACTGGGGCTGGGACTGGGACAGGGGCTGGGACTGGGACAGGACTGGGGCTGGGACAGGAGAGGACTGGGACTGGGGCTGGGACAGGAGAGGCAGGCTGAAAGGTCAACACCTTCCCTGTCCTGCTTGAAGGACTTCCAGGCGTGGAGGCGGTCTTCCCATCTGTTCCCGTGTCAGACCAGACACCCGGCTGTTGCCATGCCAATAAGAACACGTATAGAAGGGCAACACGCCCCCCAGGACCAGGACCAGGACCAGGACCAGGACCAGGACCAGGACCAGGTCCAGGTCCAGGTCCAGGACCAGGACCAGGACCAGACCAGGACCAGGACCAGACCAGGACCAGGACCAGGACCAGACCAGGACCAGGACCAGGACCAGACCAGGACCAGGACCAGACCAGGACCAGGACCAGGACCAGACCAGGACCAGGACCAGGACCAGGACCAGGACCAGGACCAGGACCAGACCAGGACCAGGACCAGGACCAGACCAGGACCAGGACCAGGACCAGACCAGGACCAGGACCAGGACCAGGACCAGGACCAGACCAGGACCAGGACCAGGACCAGGACCAGGACCAGGACCAGGCCGGTGCCCCCCCAGGAGGAAGCGTGTTCCTGTGGTTGAGGCTGAGCGGAGGCGTGGGCTTGACAGTGTCAGAGGTGTGAGAGGAGGGGGGGCGGGGGGAAGGGCTACGGAGGCAGGCGGAGCGGCTGTGGAGGGGGAGGCTGCTGCCGCCGCCACCGCGCGCGAGGCTCCACCGCCGATGGAGCGCTGAGGACATCACCTGTGGACCGCCACCGCCGCCGCCACGGAGGACGAGCCAGCCCCCGCGGAGGTAAACTTCCCTCTCCCGACGGCACGGTGGTCGTTAGGGTCCAGACGAACAGCGGGGGGGCGCGGGCACGAGCCGGGATCACAGGCACAGCCGGAGGAGCGCTGGCACTAATCACGCTCACGGAGCTCCGAACCACGAGGCACAAAAAGAGCCACAAGACACAGACAGAACAAAGAAGCAATGCTCCCGTATCCATGGCAACAGCAATCAGCCCCTATTCCATCACCTTTTATTGGCTCAACTTTCCAGGATTAAACTTGTTAACAATTAGCGTCAAAGGAGCGGATCAGGAGCACCGTGAGGGTCTGGTTGTGCGCTCCAACACCACCTCAGACACCACGAGGTTCCCGCCCCTCCACCCAGTCTGGGGGGGCGCTGGCCTCAGGAGACACCGGGCGCTCTCCAGAGAGGCAGACCACGGGTCTCAGGGCTTTGATGACCGTCATGAGCAGCATCAAAGACAGGAGACGAGGCATCCAAGAACCCAACCAGCAGGAGACACCTGAGAGCGCCTTCCCCGTCTCAACCCCACTCCTCTCTCTGCAGGTCGGAGCAGGGCCAGAAGAACGGGACCGAGCGTGACACCTTCGGGTCTGCAGAAGAGCGTCCTCAGACGTGGAGGAGTACGAAGATGCAGCGCACAAAGGGAGGAGAGGCGCCAGGAGGCTGTAGCCTGGGCCCTGGGGAGCAGGCAGTGGAGTAGGGGCACCAGAGGATGAGTCTGGAGCACCACACAACAAAGACCAACCACAGCCCCGCATGAAAGGAGGCATTGATCTTCACGCCCAACCTCATGCCCCCTCTGGAGGGGCGGGACCTGCTGCCTTCCCTGTCTGACAAAGACGTTACTGCGCTGCAGCCGCTGCTCCAGAGACTGAGATGGTTGGAGTCCTCCCTTGAGGTGACGCGGTCGGGTCCAGAGGTGATGGAGGCGCGCCTTCCTGCTGCTCGCCTGTAGGACCGTGCTGGTGAGACTTTGAGACCCCACACTCTTATCATCATTCCTGTACCAACATCTGTCAGCTGTCTCATGCACCAGCTGAAGTCTGGACCAGCGCCCCCTGCTGGTGGAGCCACAGTCCAGGGTTACCAACAGGAGTTCACCCATCGTTCCAGGACACCCTGAGGGCCGACCTCTGCGGGCGCCATGAGCAACGGGACGGTCCTCGACACAACCGAACCCTACGACGGTGAGAAGGCCTCCCAGGACGTCTACCCCTTCAGCTTTCAGGTGGGTTGGTCATCCCCAGGTAACCGAGGCCCCGCCCTCCTGATGGGCTCATCAGACCAGACCGGTTGTGTTGTGGGCGGGGCCAGCGTGTCGGTCTGGTCTCAGAGGTGATCTGACATCCAGCCATCACTGGTCCCAAACTGGTCCAGCCCAGGTGTTGGTGGTGATGATGGGCTGACGTGTCTGTAGTGATCGTCCAGGTGAAGGTCCGCTGACAGAAGGGTGCTTCTGCTGTAGGTCCCGCTGGTGTGCTTCCTGGTCGTGGAGATCGTACTGGGACTGAGCTCCAACCTGACTGTGCTCATCCTCTACTGCATGAAGCAGAACCTCATCAGCTCCGTCTCCAACATCATCACCATGAACCTGCACGTGGTGGACGTGTTGGTGGGTCCTCGTCTTGATGTAGTCCTAATCTAGTCCTAATCTAGACCTAATTTAGCCCTGATCTAGGCCTAATCTAGATCTAATCTAGTCCTGATCTAGGCTTTATCTAGTCCTAATCTAGAACTGATGTAGCCCTGATCTAGTCCTAATCTAGAATTGATGTAGCCCTGATCTAGACCTAATCTAGACCTAATCTAGACCTAATCTAACCCTGATCTAGGCCTAATCTAGAGCTAATCTAGTCCTGATCTAGGCTTTATCTAGTCCTAATCTAGAATTGATGTAGCCCTGATCTAGGTCTAATCTAGACCTAATCTAGTCCTAATCTAGTCCTGATCTAGGCTTTATCTAGTCCTGATCTAGTCCTAATCTAGCCCTGATGTAGTCCTGATCTAGTCGTGATCTAGTTCTGATCTAGTCCTAAACTAGCCCTGATCTAGTCTTGATCTAGGCCTAATCTAGACCTAATCTAGTCCTGATCTAGTCGTGATCTAATTCTGATCTAGTCATAATCTAGCCCTGATCAGGCCCTAATGTAGTCCTGATCTAGTCAAAAATCTAGGCCTAATCTAGCCTTGATCTAGCCCTAATCTAGTCCTGATGTAGTCCTAATCTATCCCTGATCTAGTCTTAATCTAGCCTTGATCTAGCCCTAATCTAGTCCTGATGTAGTCCTAATCTATCCCTGATCTAGTCTTAATCTAGCCCTGATCTAGTCTTAATCTAGCCCTGATCTAGCCCTAATCTAGTCCTGATGTAGGACTAACCTGGGCCAACCCTACAATGCCTCTCCTCAGCTGTTGCTAGATTAAGTACTGTGGGCGTAGGGGTACTATAATCTGTGGTAATCCCTGTGTGCTTTCCAGGTGTGCGTTTGCTGCATCCCGCTGACCGCGGTGGTGGTCCTACTTCCTGTGGGGGTGGACAAGGCCCAGCTGTGCTGCTTCCACGAGGCGTGCGTCTCCTTCGCCGGCGTGGCGACCGCCGCCAACGTGCTGGCCATCACGCTGGACCGCTACGACATCTCGGTGCGCCCGGCCAGCCGCGTGCTGACCACGGCCCGGGCCGCGGGCCTGCTGGGCTGCATCTGGGCGCTGTCCTTCTGCAGCTTCCTGGTCCCCTTCGTGGAGGTGGGCTTCTTCGCCGGGTGGGGCGGGGCCGGGGGGAACCGGACGGCGGCGCCGGCGGACCCGCTGCTGGCGGCGCCGGGCCTGTACTACCACCTGCTGGCCCAGATCCCCATCTTCTTCTTCACGGCGCTGGTCATGCTCATCACCTACCACAAGATCATGCGGGCGCTCAACATCCGCATCGGGACGCGCTTCCAGCACAACCGCCCCAGGAAGAGGCCCAGGAGCAGGAACGCCGTGTCCCTGGGCGCCGCCGCGCCCGCCGACTCCGCCGAGGCGTCCCCGAGCAGCGCGGGGCCGCGGCCGGGCGCCGCCCCCCTGGGGATGAGGGCCTCGGTGGCCGTCATCATCGCGCTGAGGCGCGCCGTCAAGCGCCACCGCGAGAAGCGCGAGCGGCAGAGGCGGGTCTTCAGGATGTCCCTCCTCATCATCTCCACCTTCCTCCTCTGCTGGACGCCCATCACGGCGCTCAACGCCGTCATCCTCGGCGCCGGGCCCAGCGGCCTCACCGCACGCCTCCGCCTGGCCTTCCTCACCACGGCCTACGGGACCACCATCTCCCACCCGCTCCTCTACGCCTTCACGCGCCAGAAGTTCCAGAAGGTTCTGAAGAGCCGGATGAAGAAGCGGGTGGCGTCGGTGGTGGAGGCGGAGAACAAGCCCCACAACGCCGTCATCCACAACTCCTGGATCGACCCCCGGAGGGCCAAGAAGGTCACCTTCAAGGACAGCGAGGCGCCGCCGCAGCGCCCGCAGGACGGCGAGTGACCCTCCGTACGGGAGACCCTGTGTGACTAACGCTAGAGGGCAGGGGGCGTTCCCCGACGGGAGAGGTCACCAACGTCCTCCCTACTTAGTGCACTAATCAGGGAGGACGCCACCGTGTACGCCTGAGTAGACAAGCACAGAGCCACCGAGGGCGAGGAAAGAAACCTGGACAGACGAGGCTACAGGCTGGGAGGTGAACGAGTGAGGGGACGGGTGAGGGGGTGAGTGAGGGTGAGGAGTGAGGGTGAGGAGTGAGGGGGTGAGTGAGGGTGAGGAGTGGAGGGGTGAGTGAGGGTGAGGAGGAGGGGGTGAGGAGGAGGGGAGGAGGGGTGAGTGAGGGTGAGGAGGAGGGGGTGAGTGAGGGGTGAGGAGGGTGAGGGGAGGGTGAGGAGTGAGGGGGTGAGTGAGGGTGAGGAGGGGGGGGAGGAGGGGAGGAGGGTGAGGAGGGTGGGAGGAGGGGTGAGTGAGGGTGGGGTGAGGGTGAGGGAGGGTGAGGAGGAGTGAGGGTGAGGGGAGGGTGAGGAGTGAGGGTGGGGGGGGGGGTGAGGGGGTGAGTGGGGTGGGGGAGGGGTGAGTGAGGGGGTGAGTGAGGGTGAGGAGGAGGGGCCGGGTGAGGGGGGTGAGGGGGTGAGTGAGGGTGAGGAGAGGGTGAGGAGGAGGGGCCGGGTGAGGGGGTGGGAGGGGGGTGAGGAGGGTGAGGAGTGAGGGTGAGGAGGAGGGGCCGGGAGGGAGTGGAGGGTGAGGAGGAGGGGTGAGGGGGTGAGGGGGTGGAGGAGGGTGGGTGAGGGTGAGGAGTGAGGGGCCGGGTGAGGGGGTGAGTGAGGGTGGAGGAGTGAGTCCCAGACGTGGACCCAGAGGGTCCCCTCAATCCTGGGGTGTGTTCCTGTTCCCTGTGGTTGTTGTGGTGTTCCCAGAGGTTGTTCAGGTGTGACAGGTCAAAGGTCAGGTGAGTCCGTCATACCTGTTGTTTTGTCACCGTTTGTAATAAACATCACTTTGAGCTCCAGTGTGGGACTATTTATGGATATCTACAAGTGGAGGAGGTCACAGGCTGCTGGGAACACTCAGGACAACGGAGATAAGAGATAAGAGAAGGGGGCAGCAGCTCCATCAGCTTCACCCAGACCA
>CAJVRN010000210.1:10542500-10560000 GCA_911728415.1 Lagocephalus sceleratus | reverse complement strand
CTGCATCATCTGGAGGACCCCTGAGGACAGCAGAGATTAGCGCCTCCTGCTGGCACACCGAGGAGCTGCAGCTGCTGAAGCCAGGCGGACCCGGCCCAGCGTTCACCACACGGGACCAGTTTGATGGTGAACACCGGCCCAGCGTTCACCACGCGGGACCAGTTTGATGGTGAACACCCGCCCAGCGTTCACCACACGGGACCAGTTTGATGGTGAACACCGGCCCAGCGTTCACCACACGGAACCAGTTTGATGGTGAACACCGGCCCAGCGTTCACCACACAGAACCAGTTTGATGGTGAACACCGGCCCAGCGTTCACCACACGGAACCAGGAGCTCCCAAATGTGGATGTTTGTGCAAAGAAATGAATGAAAGCCAACGGCACAAGAAGAGGCTCTTGCAAATACACTCAATGAAACACTAGAAGGACTTCAGAGGACTTCTCTTTGTGATTAAATTCCATGTGAGCCTCACAAACACCGACCCCGTCGCTGTTGTGAATATCGAGGCTTCCTTTACCCTTTACCAACACTAACACTACTAGTATAAAAACAACTGAACATCGAGGCCTCCTTTACCCTTTACCAACACTAACACTACTAGTATAAAAACAAAAACCAACACTACTATAAAAAACAACTACCCAACCAACACAAACACTAGTATAAAAACAACAACTGAACATCGAGGCCTCCTTTACCCTTTATCAACACTAACACTACTAGTATAAAAACAACAATACCAACACTACTAGTATAAAAACAACAGCTGAACATCGAGGCCTCCTTTACCCTTTACCAACACTAACACTACTAGTATAAAAACAACAATACTAACACTACTAGTATAAAAACAACAACTGAACATCGAGGCCTCCTTTACCCTTTATCAACACTAACACTACTAGTATAATAACAAAAACTGAACATCGAGGCCTCCTTTACCCTTTACCAACACTAACACTACTAGTATAAAAACAACAATACCAACACTACTAGTATAAAAACAACAACTGAATATCGAGGCCTCCTTTACCCTTTACCAACACTAACACTACTAGTATAAAAACAACAATACCAACACTACTAGTATAAAAACAACAACTGAATATCGAGGCCTCCTTTACCCTTTACCAACACTAACACTACTAGTATAAAAACAACAATACCAACACTACTAGTATAAAAACAACAGCTGAACATCGAGGCCTCCTTTACCCTTTATCAACACTAACACTACTAGTATAATAACAAAAACTGAACATCGAGGCCTCCTTTACCCTTTACCAACACTAACACTACTAGTATAAAAACAACAGCTGAACATCGAGGCCTCCTTTACCCTTTACCAACACTAACACTACGAGTATAAAAACAACTGAATATCGAGGCCTCCTTTACCCTTTACCAACACTAACACTACTAGTATAAAAACAACAACTGAACATCGAGGCCTCCTTTACCCTTTACCAACACTAACACTACTAGTATAAAAACAACAATACCAACACTACTAGTATAAAAACAACAATACCAACACTACTAGTATAAAAACAACAACACTAACACTACTAGTATAACAACAACTGAATATCGAGGCCTCCTTTACCCTTTACCAACACTAACACTACTAGTATAAAAACAACAATACCAACACCACTAGTATAAAAACAACAATACTAACACTACTAGTATAAAAACAACAATACCAACACTACTAGTATAAAAACAACAATACTACCACTACTAGTATAAAAACAACAATACTAACACTACTAGTATAAAAACAACAACTGAACATCGAGGCCTCCTTTACCCTTTATCAACACTAACACTACTAGTATAAAAACAACAATACCAACACTACTAGTATAAAAACAACAGCTGAACATCGAGGCCTCCTTTACCCTTTATCAACACTAACACTACTAGTATAATAACAAAAACTGAACATCGAGGCCTCCTTTACCCTTTACCAACACTAACACTACTAGTATAAAAACAACAATACTAACACTACTAGTATAAAAACAACAACTGAACATCGAGGCCTCCTTTACCCTTTACCAACACTAACACTACTAGTATAAAAACAACAATACCAACACTACTAGTATAAAAACAACAGCTGAACATCGAGGCCTCCTTTACCCTTTACCAACACTAACACTACTAGTATAAAAACAACAATACCAACACTACTAGTATAAAAACAACAGCTGAACATCGAGGCCTCCTTTACCCTTTATCAACACTAACACTACTAGTATAAAAACAACAATACTAACACTACTAGTATAAAAACAACAACTGAACATCGAGGCCTCCTTTACCCTTTACCAACACTAACACTACTAGTATAAAAACAACAGCTGAACATCGAGGCCTCCTTTACCCTTTACCAACACTAACACTACTAGTATAAAAACAACAGCTGAACATCGAGGCCTCCTTTACCCTTTACCAACACTAACACTACGAGTATAAAAACAACTGAATATCGAGGCCTCCTTTACCCTTTACCAACACTAACACTACTAGTATAAAAACAACAACTGAACATCGAGGCCTCCTTTACCCTTTACCAACACTAGCACTACTAGTACAAAAACAACAATACCAACACTACTAGTATAAAAACAACAGCTGAACATCGAGGCCTCCTTTACCCTTTACCAACACTAACACTACTAGTATAAAAACAACAATACCAACACTACTAGTATAAAAACAACAGCTGAACATCGAGGCCTCCTTTACCCTTTACCAACACTAACACTACTAGTATAAAAACAACAATACCAACACTACTAGTATAAAAACAACAATACCAACACTACTAGTATAAAAACAACAACACTAACACTACTAGTATAACAACAACTGAATATCGAGGCCTCCTTTACCCTTTACCAACACTAACACTACTAGTATAAAAACAACAATACCAACACCACTAGTATAAAAACAACAATACTAACACTACTAGTATAAAAACAACAATACCAACACTACTAGTATAAAAACAACAATACTACCACTACTAGTATAAAAACAACAATACTAACACTACTAGTATAAAAACAACAACTGAATATCGAGGCCTCCTTTACCCTTTACCAACACTAACACTACTAGTATAAAAACAACAATACTACCACTACTAGAATAAAAACAACAATACTAACACTACTAGTATAAAAACAACAACTGAATATCGAGGCCTCCTTTACCCTTTACCAACACTACCACTACTAGTATAAAAACAACAATACTACCACTACTAGTATAAAAACAACAATACTAACACTACTAGTATAAAAACAACAATACTACCACTACTAGAATAAAAACAACAATACTAACACTACTAGTATAATAACAACAACTGAATATCGAGGCCTCCTTTACCCTTTACCAACACTAACACTACTAGTATAAAAACAACAATACTACCACTACTAGAATAAAAACAACAATACTAACACTACTAGTATAATAACAACAACTGAATATCGAGGCCTCCTTTACCCTTTACCAACACTAACACTACTAGTATAAAAACAACTGAACATCGAGGCCTCCTTTACCCTTTACCAACACTAACACTACTAGTATAAAAACAACTGAACATCGAGGCCTCCTTTACCCTTTACCAACACTAACACTACTAGTATAAAAACAACAATACTAACACTACTAGTATAAAAACAACAACTGAATATCGAGGCCTCCTTTACCTTCCAGAGACTCGATCCCCGTGGCCTGAGACAGCAGATCTTCATGTCGGGCCACAACCTGAACAGAAAATAAAACAGACATCAGCAGGGCTGCTGGGGCCACGTCCTGACCCTGGACACACGGTGGGTCGGCTGGACCAGGGGTGTCCAGGTACGTCCAGCTGTGTCCAGCTGTGCTCACCTGGCCGTGCAGCTCCTTGTCCAGCTGACTGATGCCCTGGGCCAGCTTGGCCAGCTGCTCAGCGATGACCGCCTGGTGGATGGCCTGAGCAGTGTAGGTCTTCACATCAAAGCCCTCAGACACAAAATCACTGTAACATTCTGTAAACAGAGAGACACACACACGCACACACACACTCACGTCAGATCTGTCTCCATCAAACAGAAACACTTTCTCTCTCTTTATCTCATGTTTCATCGTCCCTGATCAGAATCAGTGAACACGTTATCTGAGCAGATGAACCCTCCCTTATTGATCTGACAGTGGGAGTAACACTACTAGTATAACCACAACACTACCAACACTAACATTACTAGTATAACCACAACACTACCAACACTAACACTACTAGTATAACAACACTAATACTAGCACTACTAGTATAACAACACTACCAACACTAACACTACTAGTATAACAACACTAATACTAGCACTACTAGTATAACAACACTACCAACACTAACAATGCTAGTAAACCAACCCTAACAGTACTAGTTAAAGCTGGTCCAGTCTTTAATAATATACTCTTCTCATTAACAGCTCCTGATCGAACGTGGTTGAACAGCTGTATATTTATACCCCCTTAACCCCCCCAGTCGTGTCTTTTTACCCCTAGCCCCCCCAGTCGTAGGTTTAAACTCCTAAATCCCCCAGTCATAGGTTTAAACCCCTAAACCCCCCAGTCGTAGGTTTAAACCCCTAAACCCCAGTCGTAGGTTTAAACCCCTAAACCCCAGTCGTAGGTTTAAACCCCTAAACCCCAGTCGTAGGTTTAAACCCCTAAACCCCAGTCGTAGGTTTAAACCCCTAAACCCCCAGTCGTAGGTTTAAACTCCTAAATCCCCCAGTCATAGGTTTAAACCCCTAAACCCCAGTCATAGGTTTAAACCCCTAAACCCCCAGTCGTAGGTTTAAACCCCTAAACCCCAGTCGTAGGTTTAAACCCCTGAACCCCAGTCGTAGGTTTAAACCCCTGAACCCCAGTCGTAGGTTTAATCCCCTGAACCCCAGTCGTAGGTTTAAACCCCTGAACCCCAGTCGTAGGTTTAAACCCCTAAACCCCCCAGTCGTAGGTTTAAACCCCTAAACCCCCAGTCGTAGGTTTAAACCCCTAAACCCCAGTCGTAGGTTTAAACCCCTAAACCCCCCAGTCGTAGGTTTAAACCCTTAACCCCAGTCGTAGGTTTAAACCCCTAAACCCCCCAGTCGTAGGTTTAAACCCTTAACCCCAGTCGTAGGTTTAAACCCCTGAACCCCAGTCGTAGGTTTAAACCCCTGAACCCCAGTCATAGGTTTAAACCCCTGAACCCCAGTCATAGGTTTAAACCCTTAACCCCAGTCGTAGGTTTAAACCCCTAAACCCCAGTCATAGGTTTAAACCCCCTGTTACCGTCTCTCAGGACTGAAGTCCTGGAAGAGTCCATCCCGTCCTCCATGTTTACACTTCCGCCTCGGACGTCACCTTCCTGCGACAGGACGTTCTGCGTGCGTGTCCTGTGACGTCACTAAGGATGACGTCATCAGTGGTCCTCGTTCCTTACGCCGATAAACGACCTCAGCTTTATGATTTAACTATTTTACAATTTTAGGCCGTAACACCCTAACCACACACTAGTATACACGTTCATTACAGTTCTTTCATTTAAACTCTCAAACCTCCTCGCTGGTCGTTTCATCCACATTCTGGTTCTTTAAACCAGAAAACACTTAATTCTTGGTTTAGAGAACATACAACGTTCACGGACACCCTGCTGGATAGAACATGACTGGAACGTGTTCATACTGAACACTGAAAACACACTGTCACACACACACACACTGTCACACACTGTCACACACACTCACACACAGTCTGTCACACTGTCACTCACACACACACATAGATACACTCACACACACACAATAATGGTCAATGTTTCAGTATTTTATTTAAAGATATCACAAACATCGAAGTCACAACAGCCTTAAATTAAATTGGTTCTGCACCATTAACAAACATGAACTGAACTGGTTCCAGCTCCACTAAACTGGTTCCAGCTCCACTAAACTGGCCTCAGCTGCATTAGGAGGGTGAGCAACACTCTTGTTCTGACACAGTCCTGCTGGAGGCTGTACTGGTGAACTGGTGGACTGGTGTACTGGTGAACTGGTGGACTGGTGGACTGGTGAACTGGTGGACTGGTGACTGGTGAACTGGTGGACTGGTGAACTGGTGGACTGGTGGACTGGTGAACTGGTGAACTGGTGGACTGGTGAACTGGTGAACTGGTGGACTGGTGGACTGGTGAACTGGTGAACTGGTGGACTGGTGAACTGGTGAACTGGTGGACTGGTGGACTGGTGAACTGGTGGACTGGTGTACTGGTGGACTGGTGAACTGGTGAACTGGTGAACTGGTGAACTGGTGGACTGGTGGACTGGTGAACTGGTGGACTGGTGAACTGGTGGACTGGTGTACTGGTGGACTGGACGATTACTGGTCCCAGTGGAGGCTCAGCCCTCTTCTCCAGTGTCACCCTGGACTCCTCCCCCCTGTTCTTCCAGCTGTGGAGCTCCTCTACATCTTCAGGAAGCACTCTCTGGCATTGCTCCACACCTGGATGCCCTGCAGATGTGAGCAGCAGGTGTGAGGGTGAGCTGCAGGTGTGAGCTGCAGGTGTGAGGGTGAGCAGCAGGTGTGAGGGTGAGCAGCAGGTGTGAGGGTGAGCTGCAGGTGTGAGCTGCAGGTGTGAGGCTGAGCTGCAGGTGTGAGGGTGAGCTGCAGGTGTGAGCTGCAGGTGTGAGGCTGAGCTGCAGGTGTGAGGGTGAGCAGCAGGTGTGAGGGTGAGCTGCAGGTGTGAGCAGCAGGTGTGAGGGTGAGCAGCAGGTGTGAGGCTGAGCTGCAGGTGAGCTGCGGCCCAGCGTGCTGGCGTGCTGCACCTGTACCTTTTTGCACATGCTGATCTGCATGAGGGCGTAGTTGAGCAGCGCCTCTCTCAGGTCTCTCTCCGTCTGTTCCTTGAAGCGATGCATGTCCTCGCAGGCCTTCTCCACGTGCTCCCTGCAGCCGACAGGTGAGGGCGCTGCAGCTGCGGCGCTGAAGCTGCAGCGCTGCAGCGACCGTGTTACCCACCTCCACTCGTCCGTCTTGTCCCTCACCGCCTCCTCTCCCTCTGCGATCAGCTGCTCCAGCAGCCTGAGCCGCGCCTCCCTCTGCTCCGGGGCCTCCTGCCCAAACAGCTTGTTGGTCACGCCCTTCAGGGAGAAGGTCCGCACCATCTGGAGACAGGAGCGGTCCAGCTGTGTCAGGTGTGTCAGGTGTGTCAGGTGTGTCCAGGTGTGTCAGGTGTGTCAGGTGTGCCAGGTGTGTGCAGGTGTGTCAGGTGTGTCCAGGTGTGTGCAGGTGTGTCAGGTGTGTCCAGGTGTGTGCAGGTGTGTCCAGGTGTGTCAGGTGTGTCAGGTGTGTCAGGTGTGTCCAGGTGTGTCAGGTGTGTCAGGTGTGTCAGGTGTGTCCAGGTGTGTGCAGGTGTGTCAGGTGTGTCCAGGTGTGTCCAGGTGTGTCAGGTGTGTCAGGTGTGTCAGGTGTGTCCAGGTGTGTCAGGTGTGTCAGGTGTGTCAGGTGTCAGGTGTGTCCAGGTGTGTGCAGGTGTGTCCAGGTGTGTCAGGTGTGTCAGGTGTGTCCAGGTGTGTCAGGTGTGTCCAGGTGTGTCAGGTGTGTCCAGGTGTGTCAGGTGTGTCAGGTGTGTCCAGGTGTGTCAGGTGTGTCCAGGTGTGTGCAGGTGTGTCAGGTGTGTCAGGTGTGTCCAGGTGTGTCCAGGTGTGTCCAGGTGTGTGCAGGTGTGTCAGGTGTGTCCATGTGTGTCAGGTGTGTCAGGTGTGTCAGGTGTGTCCAGGTGTGTGCAGGTGTGTCCAGGTGTGTCCAGGTGTGTCAGGTGTGTCCAGGTGTGTCAGGTGTGTCCAGGTGTGTCAGGTGTGTCAGGTGTGTCCAGGTGTGTCAGGTGTGTCCAGGTGTGTCCAGGTGTGCCCCCCCTCACCCCGGTGGCCAGCTCCTCGCGCTGCTGCTTCTTGCTCATCAGGTCCTGGGAGGACGTCTCCAGCTCAAACTGGGTCAGCTCGTGCTTCCTGCAGACCGCTCTGTGGACGAGGCGCCGCTTTAGCGCCCTCGGCGCCGAGGCACGCCGCCGGCGGTCCTACCTCAGGGCTTCGGCGTAGAACAGGTACTCCTTGATCTGGTCGGCGTAGTGCTCCTCCTCCTCCAGGATGTCGTCGATGGAGGCCGCGTACCTGCAGCAGCAGCGCCCGCTGAGCCGGGGTCGGCGGCGGCGGCCCCGCGGGCGTGTACTCACGCGTCCATGTGGTGACCTGCGCTCTGCAGCCCGTCGCCCATCTCCTTCTCCATGGCGCTCCACTCGCTGCAGGGACAGGGTGAGGGCCTTCAGGTCCCTCAGGTCTGAACTCACTCTTCAGGTCAGAAGGTCTGAGGTGACCAGATGACCTCAGAGGATCCTCAACAAACACCTGAAGGAGCTGAGACGGACCAGCGTCCTCCTGCCTCTAACAGAGCTGAGGACGACCTGAAGCCTCTGCTACTGGACCAGAGGACACCAGAGGACACCAGAGGACACCAGAGGACACTAGGGGACACCAGAGGAGACACTAGGGGACACTAGGGGATACCAGAGGAGACCAGTGTCCCCAGAGGACACTAGAAAACACTAGAGGACACTATGGGACACCAGAGGACACTAGAGTCCCCAGAGGACACCATAGGACACTAGGGGATACCATAGGACACTAGGGGACACCATAGGACAATAGGTGACACCAGAAGACACTAGAGGACACTAGAGGACACCAGAGGACACTAGAGTCCCCAGAGGACACCATAGGACACTAGGGGACACCATAGGACAATAGGGGACACCAGAAGACACTAGAGGACACTAGAGGACACCAGAGGACACTAGAGGACACCAGCCTGTTTCACACCTGAAGACGCGTCCGTAGTTCCCATGGACCTTGTAGACGCCGTAGAGTCGATCAGCAACCCTCTGGACACAAAGACAGGAGCGGCGTTCAGCAGGAGGAGACGGAGGACGTCGAGGAGACGGAGGACGTAGAGGAGACGGAGGACGTAGAGGAGACGGAGGACGTAGAGGAAACGGAGGACGTAGAGGAGACGGAGGACGTAGAGGAGAGGCGGTGTCCTACCGCTCGTGCTCGCAGCAGCTGCGACGTGTTGGACTGCAGCTGGTCGCTGTACTGCTTCATCTCCAGGAAGCGTCTGAGGAGGACAGAGGAGGTTCTCAGCGCGTCTCCAGAGGGGGACGCAGAGGTCCAGGACCAGGACCAGGTCCAGGACCAGGTCCAGGTCCAGGTCCAGGACCAGGTCCAGGTCCAGGTCCAGGTCCAGGTCCAGGTCAGGGACCAGGTCCAGGTCAGGGACCTACCTGTCTGGGTTCCTGACCCTGAAGGTGGCGCTGAGAGCCCTCAGCCTGGAGTCCGCCTGATGGAGCACACACAGCCGTCAGCCCCCACTGACCCTGACCCCCCCCACTGACCCTGACCCCCCCCCCACTGACCCCCCCCACTGACTCTGACCTCCCCCCCCACAGATCCTGACCCCCCCCCACAGACCCCCCCTTACCTTGGCCTGGAACCCCGTCTCACACACCGCCTCCTTCCAGCCGTGTTCCTGGACAGAGAGAGGGGTCAACGGGGGGGGGTCAGCGGGGGGGGGGTCAGCGGGGGGGCACCTCGGTGAGGAAGTGGTGCAGGATGTGGTCGTTGGACAGCAGTGGGTGCAGCGCCAGACGCAGCAGGAAGTTCTCCAGACCGACACGACGACGCTCCACAAAGTCTGGATCCATGTTGTCAGCTGATAGACGGTGCCACACAAACTCAGCCTGCACACACACACACACACACACTCACACAACAATCTCACACACACACACACACACACACACACACACACACTCACACAACAATCTCACACACACACACACAACAATCTCACACACTCACACACACACACACACACACACACACACATTCACACACACACACACACATTCACACACACACACACATTCACACACACACACACACACACATTCACACACACACACACACTCACTCACACACACACACACTCACACACACACATTCACACACACACACACACACACACACACACACACACACACACACCGCAGCCCGGCCCCACGACCCCCCCAGGCTCTGGACTCACCCTCTTCTCGGGGAGGGGGGGCACCACCACGTAGGGGAAGGTCACCACCAGGTAGCTCCGCAGCAGCTCGAACTCGCTGTAGCGCCGCCACAGGAAGTTGGGGGCGGGGCCACGGCCCTCGGCAGCGTGCTCCAGCAGCCTGGAGACAGCGCCCGGCCGTGAGGCCCACATCTGCCCACATCTGGACGGCCCACTCACCGGGTCTCGATGAGGTAGACGGTGAAGGTCTCCTGCATGCTCATGGAGGTCCTGCCGCTCCTCTTCTCCGCCTCCGCGATGCAGATCTCCATCCTGCGGAGGAGCGTGGAGCCCTCCTCCAACATCTGGACCATCAAGGACACATCAAAGCCTTGACCCGCCCTTGATCTGGATCACCACTCACACACACACTCACACACAGACACACACTCTCACACACACTCACACACACACACTCACACACACACTCACACACACACTCACACACAGACACACACAGACACACACTCACACACAGACACACACACTCTCACTCTCACACACACTCACACTCTCACACACTCTCACACACACACTCACACTCACACACACACTCACACACAGACACACACACTCACACTCACACACACACACTCACACACACACTCACACACACACACTCACACTCTCACACACACACACACTCACACACAGACACACTCACACACACACACTCACTCTCACACACTCACACACAGACACACACACTCACACTCTCACACCCAGACACACTCACACACAGACACACTCACACACAGACACACACACTCACACTCTCACACCCAGACACACTCACACACAGACACACTCACACACAGACACACACTCACACACACACACACAGACACACACACACACACACACACCCCCACACACACACACACACAGACACTCACACACACACTCACACACTCACACACTCACACACACACACTCACACACACACACACTCACACACACACACTCACACTCACACACACTCACACACACACACTCACACTCACACACAGACACACACACTCACACTCTCACACCCCCACACACACACCCTCATCGTCAGGGTCTTCCTAACCCTAACCCCACCCCTGTCCTGTCTCATCAGGACCTCCAGATGTTTACAGATGTTCCTCATCATCACTCTCAGCTCCCAAACCTGCCGCCGTGACGTCACGGTGACGTCCCCACCGCCGTGCTGATGTTTACCGGGTGTGTGAACATCTGGCTCCGGTCCGGACGCTCCGAGGGCTCAGCAGCGCACACACTCTCGTGTTTGGGCTCCTCCGCCATCCTCCTGGAGACGACGATGAAGATGAAAACGATGGAGAAGCGAGCACGCGCAGTGCGGCCCGCAGGTCACGTGACCGCTCGTGCCCGCCCCCTGCTGGCCCCCCTCCCTCAGTGCAGCCGTGTGAGGACTACACACACACACACACACACACACACACACACACACACAGGTGCAGCTCAGTGAGGCTGTGAGACTACACACACACACACACACACACACACACACACACACACACACACACACACACACAGGTGCAGCTCAGTGAGGCTGTGAGGACTACACACACACACACACACACACACACACACAGGTGCAGCTCAGTGAGGCTGTGAGGACTACGCACACACACACACACACACACACACACACACACACACACACACACACACAGGTGAGCTCAGTGAGTCAATGAGGCTGTGAGACTACACACACACACACACACACTTCGTGGGGCTCTACAGTAGACGAGTGTTAAAACTGGAGTGTTTTGATGAATTTCAGAACTGAATTGAATCTCAATTTTGACAGAAATCCTGAATATCTGTCCAAAAATAAGAACTAAACTGATGTTTCATAGCAAAAGTGTAGTGAAGAGTGGAGCTAAAGTGTGTGTGTGTGTGTGTGTGTGTATCATGATAAAAGTACCACTTTAGATCAACTAACCTTCTACTGGACACTCTGACGTCATCAGTCTGAACCTGATCCAGTTAAACAATGATGCTTATAATAAAACACACTTATGACACACACACCTACAAACACACACACACACTTACATACACAAACACATAAATACCTCCACGCACATACACACCCACAAACACACACAACTACACACTCACCTACAAACACATAGACACCTACACGCACATATATACACCTACACATGCACACACCTACACACACACACACACACACCTACACACACACACACACACACCCCCAGGATGAGTGCATGAATGATCTCAGTGTGTCTTCTCGTTCTCATGAATCCAGACGTGTTTTTAAAAGTTTAATTAGTGACGTCACATCACCGTTACCATGACTACGCTGGCATTGTAACGACAGGTCCTGACGTCTGCAGCAAAGGTCACTTCAGGTCATCAACCTTTCACAGGAAGTCCCCACAGATCCAGATGTTCGGTGCCTCAGCGGGACAGAGGCCCGGGGTTGAGGTCACGTGATTAAAAGAGCGCCAACGAGGCTTCCTGAATAAATTAGTATGTACACGAGGGGGTGGAGCTGGTGGTGCTGAGGTCATCAAGACCTCGGGATAAAACCGCTGACATCAAAGCTAAATCAAGATGAAGGAGATCAAAGGCAGGTCACAAACAGCTGGTGCTGGTCCTTCAAGTATTTACATCAGAGGCAGCCTGGCTGTCTCCATGGCAACGGGGGTCACTGCTCTCCATCCTGAGGGTCGACGAAGAAGTGGACCTCCTGCGGGGGCGGGGCCTCGCTCTGGGGGCGGGGCGAGGCGGGGGAGGGGATGTGCCAGTAACCGTGGAGATCCATGGCGGACAGCGCGGCCTCGGGCGGCGGGGGGGGCGGGCTCAGGCGCTTCCTCAGGCACGGCTCGCTGTGGGGCCAAGAGCGGGGTCAGGGGTCACTTCAGGGGTCACTTCAGGGGTCACCTCAGGCCCCCCCACGGCGAGGCTCACCTGACGGCGCCGGGCGGGGCCCCCCCTCGGGCCTGTCGGTACACGTCCCCCCGCCACGGCGAACAGCCAGCTGACGTCCGCGGGCACGTCGGGGATCCACTCCAGGAACCTGCAACACACCTGCTGAGCTCAGGGCCACGCCCCCAGCCCCGGCCACGCCCCCGGCCACGCCCCCAGGTGACCTCACCTCTGGGCCACGGAGTAGGCGGACTGCACGGGCAGCGTGTAGGGCAGCAGCATGTAGGACGCCACGCGCACCGGCAGCATCCTGGAGACGGCGCCCACCAGCCCCGCCTTGTCCTGGCACGCCTCGCACAGCACTGGGGAGGGGCGGGGCTTTAGAGCGGGCAGCCGCGCGGCGTGGCGGGGGGGCGGGGCTCACCTCTCTTGATGGGCGTCGGCAGAACCATCTGCTCGTCCATCCACCAGTGCTGGTCGCCCAGGAGGCGGAGCCTCCGCAGCAGGCGCTCCGGGGTGCTCTCCCTGCGCCCGCAGCAGCTGCGTGGGTTCTCTGGGGGGGCGGGGCCACAGCTGGGCCGTCCCAGCATCAGCAGGTCTGCCCACAGAGGCACGCGTCAGCGCTGCGTCCTGTGGGGGGGGGCTGGTGGTGGTGGGGTGGGGGCTGGTGTGGTGGGGTGGGGGGGGGGGGGGCTAGTGTGGTGGGGCGGGGGGGGCGGGGGCTACTCACTGTTGTCCTCCAGGAAGCGAAGAGCATCTTTGTAGCCGCTCTGACACATCTCAGCCAGCACCTGCAGGACCACAGCAACATCTGTGAACATCTGGAACCTCTGTAACATCTGTGAACATCTGTAACATCTGTGAACATCTGTAACATCTGTGAACATCTGTGAACATCTGGAACATCTGTGAACATCTGTGAACATCTGTGAACCTCTGTGAACCTCTGTGAACATCTGTGAACCTCTGTGAACATCTGGGACTACTGAACCTCATTTTAAACCTGGATTAAGGCTCAGATTAATGACCCAGATTAACCTGCTGGTGGTGCTGTCAGGGCCCACTGACACCGAGGGTTAACCTCAACCATCCAGAGGAGCAAGCTCTGGTGGAACCTCAGAGGAACCTCTAGTGGAACCTCTGGTGGAACCTCAGAGGAACTTCTGGTAGAACCTCAGATGAACCTCAGAGGAACCTCTGGTGGAACCTCTGGTAGAACCTAGAGGAACCCCAGAGGAACCTCTGGTGGAACCTCAGAGGAACCTCTGGTGGAACCTCTGGTGGAACCTCAGAGGAACCTCTAGTGGAACCTCAGAGGAACCTCTGGTGGAACCTCTAGTGGAACCTCAGAGGAACCTCAGAGGAACCAGAGCTGCTCATGTTTGTGTGCAGTCTCCTGAGGTCATGTGACGCGCTACAGAAGGTGCTATTTTTGAACACGCGTGATCCCACACATACGTGTGGTTACATAAGGGGAGCACGTGAGGAACCACCTCCTGCTCCAGGTCAAAGCTCAAACACCAGAGGTTATTTACCGGGGGGGAGGGGGGAGGCGGGGCTCAGAGGAAGAGGGCGGGGCCAGCGGAGGACAGCAGACATGAGGACACAGACATGAGGACATGAGGACACAGACATGAGGACATGAGGACACAGACATGAGGACACAGACATGAGGACATGAGGACACAGACATGAGGACATGAGGACACAGACATGAGGACTTGAGGACACAGACATGAGGACATGAGGACACAGACATGAGGACATGAGGACATGAGGACACAGACATGAGGACATGAGGACACAGACATGAGGACACAGACATGAGGACATGAGGACACAGACATGAGGACATGAGGACACAGACATGAGGACTTGAGGACACAGACATGAGGACATGAGGACATGAGGACACAGACATGAGGACTTGAGGACACAGACATGAGGACATGAGGACACAGACATGAGGACATGAGGACACAGACATGAGGACTTGAGGACACAGACATGAGGACATGAGGACATGAGGACACAGGTCCTACCTTGGGCTCGGGGGGGAACAGCGCCCTGCTCAGCCGGTACATGTTGCCCAGGTTCATCTGGATGCTGGTGTTGGTGAAGCGGAGCTCGTGGAAGCTGGTGGACGTGTCCCGAGGACAGATGTCGCTCTCGCCGGAGAAGGGCGAGATGGTGATGGTGTTCCTCAGCTCCGACTGGGGCAGGTTGTCGCTGATGCCCCCGTCCACGTAGCGCTGGGGGCGGAGCAGAAGCAGGTCAATACATGTTACCGTGGAAACGGCCCCGAACGGGACAACAACTTTGTGATTCTTAGTTCTTAGGAACCATTATTGTCATTATTAACACACACACACACACACACACACACACTGACACACACACTCACACACACTCACACACACACTCACACACACTGACACACAAACACACACACATACACTCACACACACTGACACACACACTCACACACACTGACACACAAACACACACACACACACACTGACACACACTCACACACACTGACACACACACACACACACACACTGACAAACACACTGACACACACACTGACACACAAACACACACACACATACACTCACACATACTGACACACAAACACACACACACATATACACTCACACACACTGACACACAAACACACACACACACATATACACTCACACACACACACACACACAGGTTGTGAAACTGCTGACTGGTTGTGCTGTTGTTGTGAGCATCTGATAGTTTATCTGTTCTCGGTGAAGCAGCAGACCTTTGTGTCCGTCGTTATCTCCACGACTGTCACGTCTTTTACTGCTCTGAGGTCATCACCACAACAGCAGGGATGTACACACACACACATATATCTATACACACACACATAGACATGTGTATGTACACACGTACACGTGATCAGTTATAACTGAATCCACAAAACTAAGTGAACCCTCTGGAGAACAACAACAGCTCCTGAGGGTCCTGAAGCTCCTGAGGGTCCTGAAGCTCCTGAGGGTCCTCAAGGTCCTGAGGGTCCTGAAGCTCCTGAGGGTCCTGAAGCTCCTGAGGGTCCTCAGGGTCCTGAAGCTCCTGAAGCTCCTGAGGGTCCTGAGGGTCCTGAGGGTCCTGAGGGTCCTGAGGGTCCTGCTGGACTGAGTTGAGCCTGGGCAGGTCCAGGAGCCCCCAGAAGCCTCCAGGAGCCTCATAAGCCTGAGGAGCTTTGGAGCAGCTCCAGGCTGAGTTGTGGTACCAAAGTCCAGCTGGTGTGATAACCCGTCAGAGCGAAACCAGCAGATGTGGAGCGAGCTGTGATAAACGGTGGAGACACGTACCACGCCCCTGAAGGCCGGAGGAATCAGGCCACAGTAGATGGGGATGAAACAGCTGCAGACCAGCGCCTGTGGAGACACAGAGGTGAACACCAGGGACACCTGTGGACGAGGACGAGGACGAGGACGAGGACGAGGACGGCTCTCACCTGGATCAGCTCCTCCTTGGAGCTGAAGTCCGACACCAGCACGTTCTCCCCGTCAGACACGCGTGTCAGCGACACACACAGCCTCCCCGAGGCGAGCGTGTGGGCGTCGCCGGGCAGGTCCCGGTGGAGCCCCGTCTTCAGCACCTTCACCAGGTTGAAGGACGGGTGCAGCGGCCCCAGGTTCCTCCTCCTCGCCTCTTTGGCCACCTCGATCACGTCTTCACAGCATTTGGCTGAGAGGGACAGGAGGCAACTGGTGAAGGACTGGGACTGCTGGTGGAGCCACAGGTAACTGGGACGGCCTCCTCAGGAGCTGGTGACCTTCAGTGACCTTCAGTGACCTACAGTGACCTTCAGTGACCTTCAGTGACCTACAGTGACCTTCAGTGACCTGCTGTGGTCATCAGTGACCATCAGTGACCAGAGGTGACCATTGGTGACCGTGGTGACCATCAGTGACCGTGAGTGACCATCGGTGACCAGAGGTGACCGTGGTGACCGTGGTAACCGTGGTGACCTGGGCCCTCGTGTGAACCCCCTCACCCAGGCGTGGTCACGTGCTGAAGGGCTGTCAGCAGGAGTGTGTGTCAGATCCATACGTCCTGCTGATGGAGGAGCTGCTCTGGTGTTAATCTAATCTAAAGTGACGCACGTGTGTGTGTGTGTGTGTGTGTGTGTGTGTGTGTGTGTGTGTGTGTGTGTGTGTTACTACAGTTCAACCTGCAGGTTAGGGCTCACCGGGAACTTTCCCTCCTCACACACACATCTGCTCTTTCTTAGAAGTCCAACTGTGTCATCACAAAACACTCACCTTTCTGTCAGTAACCACACACACACACACACACACACATACATACACACACACACACACACATACATACATA
>CAJVRN010000210.1:10527500-10535000 GCA_911728415.1 Lagocephalus sceleratus | reverse complement strand
TGTACAAGGTAAGAGCGTGACAGGCCTCTGAGGGTCTTCTCCACAAAGAGCTTCATTGGTTCAGGAGCCACCAGCCAGGAAGCTGCTGAAGCTGCAGCTGAAGCTGCTGCCTCCTGAACTCTTCTCCTGAACCCTTCTCCTGAACCCTTCTCCTGAACCCTTCTCCTGAACTCTTCTCCTGAACCCTTCTCCTGAACCCTTCTCCTGAACCCTTCTCCTGAACTCTTCTCCTGAACCCTTCTCCTGAACCCTTCTCCTGAACCCTTCTCCTGAACTCTTCTCCTGAACCCTTCTCCTGAACTCTTCTCCTGAACCCTTCTCCTGAACCCTTCTCCTGAACTCTTCTCCTGAACTCTTCTCCTGAACCCTTCTCCTGAACTCTTCTCATAAACCCTTCTCCTGAACTCTTCTCCTGAACCCTTCTCCTGAACTCTTCTCCTGAACTCTTCTCCTGAACCCTTCTCCTGAACTCTTCTCCTGAACCCTTCTCCTGAACCCTTCTCCTGAACCCTTCTCCTGAACTCTTCTCCTGAACCCTTCTCCTGAACCCTTCTCCTGAACCCTTCTCCTGAACTCTTCTCCTGAACCCTTCTCATAAACCCTTCTCCTGAACCCTTCTCCTGAACTCTTCTCCTGAACCCTTCTCATAAACCCTTCTCCTGAACCCTTCTCCTGAACTCTTCTCCTGAACTCTTCTCCTGAACCCTTCTCCTGAACTCTTCTCCTGAACCCTTCTCATAAACCCTTCTCCTGAACCCTTCTCCTGAACTCTTCTCCTGAACTCTTCTCATAAACCCTTCTCCTGAACCCTTCTCCTGAACTCTTCTCCTGAACTCTTCTCCTGAACTCTTCTCCTGAACCCTTCTCCTGAACTCTTCTCCTGAACCCTTCTCATAAACCCTTCTCCTGAACCCTTCTCCTGAACTCTTCTCCTGAACTCTTCTCATAAACTCTTCTCCTGAACTCTTCTCCTGAACCCTTCTCCTGAACTCTTCTCCTGAACTCTTCTCCTGAACTCTTCTCCTGAACCCTTCTCCTGAACCCTTCTCCTGAACTCTTCTCCTGAACTCTTCTCCTGAACTCTTCTCCTGAACTCTTCTCCTGAACTCTTCTCCTGAACCCTTCTCCTGAACTCTTCTCCTGAACCCTTCTCCTGAATTCTTCTCCTGAACCCTTCTCCTGAACTCTTCTCCTGAACCCTTCTCCTGAACCCTTCTCCTGAACTCTTCTCCTGAACTCTTCTCCTGAACTCTTCTCCTGAACTCTTCTCCTGAACCCTTCTCATAAACCCTTCTCCTGAACCCTTCTCCTGAACCCTTCTCCTGAACCCTTCTCCTGAACTCTTCTCCTGAACTCTTCTCCTGAACCCTTCTCCTGAACTCTTCTCCTGAACCCTTCTCCTGAACCCTTCTCATAAACCCTTCTCCTGAACTCTTCTCCTGAACCCTTCTCCTGAACTCTTCTCATAAACCCTTCTCCTGAACCCTTCTCCTGAACTCTTCTCCTGAACCCTTCTCCTGAACTCTTCTCCTGAACCCTTCTCCTGAACTCTTCTCCTGAACCCTTCTCCTGAACTCTTCTCCTGAACCCTTCTCCTGAACTCTTCTCCTGAACCCTTCTCCTGAACTCTTCTCATAAACCCTTCTCCTGAACCCTTCTCCTGAACTCTTCTCATGAACTCTTCTCCTGAACTCTTCTCCTGAACTCTTCTCATGAACTCTTCTCCTGAACTCTTCTCCTGAACTCTTCTCCTGAACCCTTCTCCTGAACGTCCTGGGCTGTGGCGTGCGTCCCTCTGGTCTCCAGGACCCGGGGACCTTTGTGGAGCACCTCGCTCGGTTCCTGGGCGTTTCCTGTGACAAGGCTCAGCTGGAGGTCCTGGTGGAGAGCTGCAACCAGCTGATCGAGCAGTGCTCCAAGTCCGAGGCTCTGTCCGTGTGCAGGGGTGAGTAGAGGAGAGGAGCGGACGCACGCTGAGGGCCACACCCACGCCACCTCCACCTCCAGCTCCAGCTCCACCTCCACCTCCACCTCCATCTCCACCTCCATCTCCACCCCCCACCTCCACCTCCAGCTCCAGCTCCAGCTCCACCTCCAGCTCCAGCTCCACCTCCACCTCCACCTCCATCTCCACCTCCACCTCCATCTACACCTCCATCTCCACCTCCATCTACACCTCCATCTCCACCTCCACCTCCAGCTTCAGCTCCACCCCACCTCCATCTCCACCTCCATCTCCACCTTCATCTCCACCTCCACCCCCACCTCCATCTACACCTCCATCTCCACCTCCAGCTTCAGCTCCACCCCACCTCCATCTCCACCTTCATCTCCACCTCCACCTCCACCTCCAGCTCCACCTCCAGCTCCAGCTCCAGCTCCACCTCCACCTCCACCTCCAGCTCCACCTCCATCGACACCTCCACTTCCACCTCCATCTCCACCCCCACCTCCACCTCCACCCCCACCTCCATCTCCACCTCCACCTCCATCTCCATCTCCACCTTCATCTCCACCTCCACCCCCAGCTCCACCTCCACCTCCATCTCCATCTCCACCTTCATCTCCACCTCCACCTCCACCCCCAGCTCCACCTCCACCCCCAGCTCCACCTCCATCTACACTTCCATCTTCACCTCCACCTCCAGCTTCAGCTCCACCCCCACCTCCATCTCCACCTCCACCTCCACCCCCAGCTCCACCTCCACCTCCATCTACACCTCCACCCCCAGCTCCAGCTCCACCTCCACCTTCATCTCCATCTCCACCTTCATCTTCATCTCCACCTCCACCTCCACCTCCATCTCCACCTTCATCTCCACCTCCACCCCCAGCTCCACCTCCACCTCCACCTCCACCTCCACCCCCACCCCCACCTCCACCTTCACCTCCACCCCCAGCTCCACCTCCACCCCCAGCTCCACCTCCATCTACACCTCCATCTCCACCTCCACCTCCACCTCCAGCTTCAGCTCCACCCCCACCTCCATCTCCACCTCCACCCCCAGCTCCACCTCCATCTACACCTCCATCTCCACCCCCAGCTCCACCTCCGCCTCCACCTCCAGCTTCAGCTCCACCTCCACCTCCATCTACACCTGCATCTACACCTCCACCCCCAGCTCCAGCTCCACCTCCACCTTCATCTCCATCTCCACCTTCATCTTCATCTCCACCTCCACCTCCACCTCCATCTCCACCCCCACCTCCACCCCCACCTCCACCTCCAGCTCCACCCCCACTTCCACTTCCACCTCCATCTCCACCCCCACCTTCATCTCCACCCCATCTCCACCCCCACCTCCACCCCCACTTCCACCTCCACCTCCACCTCCACCTTCACCTCCACCTCCACCTCCATCTCCACCCCCACCTCCATCTCCACCTCCACCTCCATCTACACCTCCATCTCCACCCCCACCTCTACCTCCATCTCCACCCCCATCTCCACCTCCACCTCCACCCCCACCTCCACCTCCATCTCCACCCCCATCTCCAGCTCCACCCCCCACTTCCACCTCCATCTCCACCCCCACCTCCACCCCCACCTCCACTTCCATCTCCACCCCCACCTCCACCCCCCCACTTCCACCTCCACCTCCACCTCCACCTTCACCTCCACCTCCACCTCCATCTCCACCCCCACCCCCACCTCCATCTCCACCTCCACCTCCATCTACACCTCCATCTCCACCCCCACCTCTACCTCCATCTCCACCCCCATCTCCACCTCCACCCCCACCTCCACCTCCACCTCCATCTCCACCCCCATCTCCAGCTCCACCCCCACTTCCACCTCCATCTCCATCTCCACCCCCCACCTCCACCCCCACCTCCACCTCCAGCTCCACCCCCACTTCCACTTCCACCCCCACCTCCACCCCCACCTCCACCTCCATCTCCACCCCCACCTCCACTTCCATCTCCACCTCCACCTCCACCTCCATCTCCACCTCCACCCCCACCTCCACCCCCACCCCCATCTCCACCCCCATCTCCACCTCCACCCCCACCTCCACCTCCATCTCCACCCCCATCTCCACCTCCACTTCCATCTCCACCTCCATCTCCACCCCCATCTCCACTTCCATCTCCACCTCCATCTCCACCCCCACCTCCACCTCCACCTCCACCCCCATCTCCACCTCCACTTCCATCTCCACCTCCACCCCCACCTCCACCTCCATCTCCACCCCCATCTCCACCTCCACCTCCATCTCCACCCCCACCTCCACTTCCATCTCCACCTCCACCTCCATCTCCACCCCCATCTCCACTTCCATCTCCACCTCCATCTCCACCCCCACCTCCACCTCCACCTCCACCCCCATCTCCACCTCCACTTCCATTTCCACCTCCACCCCCATCTCCACCCCCATCTCCACCTCCACCTCCACCCCCACCTCCACCCCCACCTCCACCTCCATCTCCACCCCCATCTCCACCTCCACTTCCATCTCCACCTCCACCTCCATCTCCACCCCCATCTCCACTTCCATCTCCACCTCCATCTCCACCCCCACCTCCACTTCCATCTCCACCTCCACCTCCACCTCCACCTCCACCTCCACCTCCATCCCATCACGGGTTCTGCTTCAGTTCTTCTGTTATTCTTTGTTTTAGTGCATGGGCGTCTGCTGAGCCGTAGCTGCTCTTTGTGTTGCACCAGGTGAGTGGAGGAGGTCAGGTGGAGCTCCAGGGGTTCAGACGTGTCCTCCACCAGCTCTCACCTTCATGTCCGGCATGTTGTCCAAACGCGCGTGGGCGGTGAGGCGGGCTCCTCCTCACGGCTCCTCCTCCTCCTCTCCCTCCTGCAGGGCGCGTCGGACTCTGGAAGGACGTCTTCACGGTCTCCATGAACGACAAGTTCGACGGCGTCTACAGGCAGAAGATGGGCAAGTGTGACCTGACCTTTGACTTTGGCCTGTGAGTCTCGGGCCTCCTCTTCGTCAGCCTCAGGTTGACGGCACACGGCAGACTCCGCCCCCTCCCAGCAGGAGCAGGATCTGCTGCCCTCACCTTCAGACCACACCTGGAACCCCTGGAAGGTCCACCACCATGTCTCCACACTCACAGAGAATGCTAGGGGAGGAGGGGGAGGGGGAGGGGGAGGAGGGGGAGGGGGGGATGAAGAGGAGGAGGAAGAGAGCCACCAGCTTTATGTCTGCTTCTGCTTCTCTCCTTTATGCAACATAAAGAGTTGATGTGTGTGTGTGTGTGTGTGTGTGTGTGTGTGTGAGTGTGAGTGTGTGTGAGTAAGTGTGTGTGTGTGAGTGAGTGAGTGAGTGAGTGAGTGAGTGTGTGTGAGTGTGTGTGTGAGTGTGAGTGTGTGTGTGAGTGTGTGTGAGTGAGTGAGTGAGTGAGTGTGTGAGTGTGTGTGAGTGTGAGTGTGTGTGTGTGTGTGTGTGTGAGTGTGTGTGTGTGTGAGTGAGTGAGTGTGTGTGTGTGTGTGAGTGTGAGTGTGTGTGTGAGTAAGTGTGTGTGTGAGTGAGTGAGTGAGTGTGTGTGTGAGTGTGTGTGTGAGTGTGTGTGTGAGTGTGAGTGTGTGTGTGTGTGTGTGGAATGAGTGAGTGAGTGAGTGTGTGAGTGTGTGTGAGTGTGGTGTGTGTGAGTGTGTGTGTGTGAGTGAGTGAGTGAGTGTGTGTGTGTGTGTGAGTGTGAGTGTGTGTGTGAGTAAGTGTGTGTGTGAGTGAGTGAGTGAGTGTGTGTGTGAGTGTGTGTGTGAGTGTGTGTGTGAGTGAGTAAGTGTGTGTGTGAATGAGTGAGTGAGTGAGTGTGTGAGTGTGTGTGAGTGTGAGTGTGTGTGTGTGTGTGTGTGAGTGTGTGTGTGTGTGTGAGGCAGCACACGCTTGTTTGTGTTCATTTTCGATGTTGAACATGTTTTCAGCTCAATCGTGGTGAATCGACCCTCGAATGTCAGTAAAGCCTGAAGTCGTCTGAACCCTCAACGTCTGAATTCTGAATTTGATTCAGAATAAAAACACCAAAAAGCTTCTGGATGGAAGTTCAGCTGCACTAAACACCTGTTTGTAATAAATACTCATTGAAACACTCTTGATCCTGCTGGTGCCTCCATCACCTCTGAACACACACGTGCTCCATGATGACACCAACACACATGTTTGAGATGGACACACCATGAGGCTGACCTGGAGGCCTTCAGCTGGACCTCCAGGTCCCCCTGGAGGCCTTCAGCTGGAGGACCTGGAGGACCCAGGACCCAGAGGCATTCAGCTGGAGCTCCAGGAGGACCCAGGACCTGTAGGCCTTCACAGCAGTCACCACAGGAACCAACAGCAAAGATAACCTGGAGACCCAAACACCCAAACAAACACCAACACCCTCCACACACAACGTCTGAACATGAGGGAAAAACTCGTCCAGAACTCCTTCAGTGGTGGAAGGAGAGCAGGAGCACAGCTGGAGACCTTCTACAGCAGAGAGGAGCTGGTGCAGGAGGTGAGACCTTCTACATGAAGCCCTCTGGTCAATAAACCGTCTGAGGCTCTCTAAGTTGTACCGAGGCAGATCCTCCAGCAGGGGGCGGTGTGGTATCAGCCTCAGGCTGTGATGTTACACGAACTGGGAGTCCTGACTGAGAGCTGTGGAGGGTCTTGGGGGGGGAGTGTGTGTGTGTGTTAGTGTGTGTGAGTGAGAGTGTCTGTGTTTGTGTCTGTGTGTGTGTCTGTGTCTGTGCGTGTTTCTGTGTGTGTATATATGTGTTTGTGTGTGTCATTGTGTGTATGTGTCTGTGTGTCTCTGTGTGTGTGTCTGTGTGTGTGTCTGTGTATGTATGTCTGTGTGTTTCTGTGTTTGTGTGTGTGTCTCTGAGCGTGTGTGTGTTTCTGTGTGTGTCTCTGAGTGTGTGTGTGTATTTTTGTGTGTGTGTGTCTCTGAGCGTGTATGTGTTTCTGTGCGTGTGTGTCTCTGAGTGTGTGTGTGGATTTCTGTGTGTGTGTGTTTCTGTGTGTGTGTCTCTGAGTGTGCGTGTGTGTTTCTGTGTGTGTGTCTCTGAGTGCGTATGTGTTTCTGTGTGTGTGTCTCTGAGTGTGTGTGTGTTTCTGTGTGTGTGTGTGTTTCCGTGTGTGTGTGTCACCACTGTAATGGTTTCCACTGTTCCTCTTTGTTCCGTCTCAGCGCTCCCGTCTGACAGTCACTGTCGCTCACACACACATTTTCTCCCATAAATATCAGCACTTTGTGTCTTCCAGTCCTCCTCCCAGTATTCCCAGCCCACCTCCTCCCACTCCCTCCCTCTCTGTCTCATTCATTAAAGGCTGGGAGCCCGCGTGTGTGTGTGTGTGTGTGTGTGTGTGTGTGTGTGTGTCTGTGGAGTGTTGTGGAAAGTTTCCTTCAGAGAGCTGCAGGAGCAGCTGTTGTTTTGGTGACATTCTGATATGAAGTTCTTTGTGCCTGTGTGATGAAGAGCTGAGGAGCTCTTCTTCACCTTCTTCTTCTTCCTCTTCTTCACGTTCTTCTTCTTGGCCACCAGTTTGAACT
>CAJVRN010000210.1:10520000-10522500 GCA_911728415.1 Lagocephalus sceleratus | reverse complement strand
GGTAGTGGGGGGGGGTAGAGAGGGTAGTGGGGGGTAGTGGGGGGTAGGTGGGGGGTAGGGGGGGGGGGTAGTGGGGGGTAGAGAGGGTAGTGGGGGGTAGTGGGGGGTAGTGGGGGGTAGGTGGGGGGTAGTGGGGGGGTAGAGAGGGGGTAATGGGGGGTAGTGGGGGGTAGGTGGGGGGGTAGTGGGGGGGTGTGGGGGTAGAGAGGGTAGTGGGGGGGTAGAGAGGGTAGTGGGGGGTAGTGGGGGGTAGGTGGGGGGGTAGTGGGGGGGTGGGGGGGTAGAGAGGGTAGTGGGGGGGTAGAGAGGGTAGTGGGGGGTTGGGGGCTAGAGAGGGTAGGGGGGCAGTGGGGGGTAGAGAGGGTAGTGGGGGGTAGGGGGCAGTGGGGGGTAGAGGGGGGCAGTGGGGGGGTGGGGTAGTGGGGGGTAGAGAGGGTAGTGGGGGGTAGGGGGTAGAGAGGGTAGGGGGGCAGTGGGGGGTAGAGAGGGTAGTGGGGGGTAGGGGGCAGTGGGGGGGTAGAGGGGGGCAGTGGGGGGTGGGGTAGTGGGGGGGTAGAGAGGGTAGTGGGGGGGTAGGGGGGTAGAGAGGGTAGTGGAGGGGTAGGGGGGCAGTGGGGGGGTAGTGGGGGGGTGGGGGGGTAGAGAGGGTAGTGGGGGGGTAGAGAGGGTAGTGGGAGGGTAGTGGGGGGGGTAGGGGGGTAGAGAGGGTAGTGCCATGGTGAGGAGGGGGCATCTATCTATCTATCTATCTATCTATCTATCTATCTATCTATCTATCTATCTATCTATCTATCTATCCATCCCCCCGCTCCCTCTCCATCCCCTCCAGTATGTAGATGGTACTGGTCCCGGTAGATAGATGTACTGGTCCTAGTAGGTAGATGTTACTGGTCCCAGTAGGTAGATGGTACTGGTCCCAGTATGTAGATGGTACTGGTCCTGGTAGATAGATGTACTGGTCCCAGTAGGTAGATGTACTGGTCCCAGTAGGTAGATGTACTGGTCCCAGTAGGTAGATGTTACTGGTCCCAGTAGGTAGATGGTACTGGTCCCGGTAGATAGATGTACTGGTCCCAGTAGGTAGATGTTACTGGTCCCAGTAGGTAGATGGTACTGGTCCCAGTAGGTAGATGGTACTGGTCCCAGTAGGTAGATGTTACTGGTCCCAGTAGGTAGATGGTACTGGTCCCAGTAGGTAGATGGTACTGGTCCCAGTAGGTAGATCTTACTGGTCCCAGTAGGTAGATGGGACTGGTGCCAGTAGATAGATGGTACTGGTCCCAGTAGGTAGATGGTTCTGGTCCCAGTAGGTAGATCTTACTGGTCCCAGTAGGTAGATGGTACTGGTCCCAGTAGGTAGATGGGACTGGTCCCAGTAGGTAGATGGTACTGGTCCCAGTATGGGACAGAGACTCATGATAACTGAAGTGCTTCAATAATTCGACCTTGATTTACTTTAGTTATAATTAGCTCAGCAATTAATCAGCTGTCAGTTTCCTGACACACTTTTCTCTCCTTATCTCCCTGTCCCGTTGTCTCATGTCCCATTGTCTCATGTCCCGTTGTCTCATGTCCCGTTGTCTCATGTCCCGTTGTCTCATGTCCTGTTGTCTCATGTTCCGTTGTCTCATTGTCTTGTTGTCTCATGTCCTGTTGTCTCATTGTCTTGTTGTCTCATGTCCTGTTGTCTCATGTCCTGTTGTCTCATGTTCCATTGTCTTGTTGTCTCATGTCCTGTTGTCTCATGTTCCATTGTCTCATTGTCTTGTTGTCTCATGTCCTGTTGTCTCATTGTCTTGTTGTCTCATTGTCTTCTTTTCTCATTCCCGTTGTCTCATTGTCTTGTTGTCTCATGTCCTGTTGTCTCATGTCCTGTTGTCTCATTGTCTTGTCTCATTGTCCCGCTGTCTCATTGTCTTGTTGTCTCATGTCCCATTGTCTCATTGTCTTGTTGTCTCATGTCCTGTTGTCTCATGTCCTGTTGTCTCATGTCCCATTGTCTCATTGTCTTGTTGTCTCATGTCCTGTTGTCTCATTGTCCTGCTGTCTCATTGTCTTGTCTCATTGTCCCGCTGTCTCATTGTCTTGTTGTCTCATGTCCCATTGTCTCATTGTCTTGTTGTCTCATGTCCCGTTGTCTCATTGTCCCGCTGTCTCATTGTCTTGTTGTCTCATATCCCTTTGTCTCATTGTCCCACTGTCTCATTGTCCTGCTGTTTCATTGTTTTGTTGTCTCATTGTCCCATTGTCTCATTGCATAATTGTTTTGTTGTCCCATTTTCTCCATGTTCCGTTCTCTTGCTTCCCTGTTGTCTCGTTGTCCCGTTGTTTCATTGTCCCACTGTCTTGTCCCATTGTCTTGCTGTCTTATTGTCCCATTGTCTCATTGTCCTGTTGTCTAATTGTCCTGTTGTCTCATTGCCTCATTGTTTCATTGTCTTGTCTCAATGTCTCATTGTCCTGTTGTCGCATTGCATAATTGTTTAGTTGTCTCATTGTT
>CAJVRN010000210.1:10500000-10517500 GCA_911728415.1 Lagocephalus sceleratus | reverse complement strand
CTCTCTGTCAGGATCTCCTTTTAATGGCACCAAAAGTAAGAAGCAGCATTGTTTTAATAACCTCTTCAGTGGTGGAGATCAAACAAGCTCCAGTAATGATGTTTCACTCACAGGTTCTGAGCCAGCGCTGCTGCACCTCCCCTGGGGGGGGGGGCGCTCCACAGCCCCACCTCCCCTGGGGGGGCACTCCACAGCCCCACCTCCCCTGGGGGGGCGCTCCACAGCACCCCCTCCCCTGTGGGGGGGGCGCTCCACAGCCCCACCTCCCCTGGGGGGGGCACTCCACAGCCCCACCTCCCCTGGGGGGGCGCTCCACAGCCCCACCCCCACCCAGAGCGGCCTGCTAATGTTCAGTGTGACCACAGGTTACACACTACTGACTCAGTTAGTCCATCCAGCAGGTCAACTGGTCAAACTGGTGAATTTCCATCATGTACACCCGTCCACCTGAGCAGGTCTCTGAGGGGAGGACAGTTAAACCTCAGGTGTTACTGGTTTCAGGTGGACATTAAAGGTGTCTTTGATGTGCTCACACACTTTGATGTCATTTATTTGGAAGTCACAACTCTCCTTTTTTCTTTGAACAATTTCTGTCAGTTCAAAGTTTAATCAAAGTGGATACGTTCCCTCCCTCAGGTCACATGACCAGATCACGACTTATCGGGTCAAACTCAAGTCCAAAACTTGAGTTTTCTAGTCAAACTAGTCAAACTAGAGCTACTAGTCAAACTAGTCAAACTAGAACTACTAGTCAAACTAGTCAAAACACTCCATTAGACGAAACAGAGCTGGGACACTGGGACAAGATACAGACTGAGACAGAGAGACAAGAAGAGACACAGAGACAAGGAGACACAGACACAGAGACAAGGAGACACAGAGACACAGACACAGAGACAAGGAGACACAGAGACAAGGAGACAAGGAGACACAGACACAAGGAGACACAGACACAGAGACAAGGAGACAGAGAGACAAGGAGACACAGACACACAGACACACAGACACAGAAACAAGGAGACACAGACACAAGGAGACACAGACACAGACACAGACACAGACACAGAGACAAGGAGGCACAGACACAGAGACAAGGAGACACAGACACAGAGACACAGAGACACAGAGACAAGGAGACACAGACACAGAGACAAGTAGACAAGGAGACACAGACACAGAGACACAGACAGGGACACAGGGACACAGGGACACAGAGACACAGACACAGAGACACAGACACAGAGACAAGGAGACACAGAGACAAGGAGAAACAGACACAGAGACAAGGAGGCACAGACACAGAGACAAGGAGACACAGACACAGAGACACAGAGACACAGACACAGAGACAAGGAGACAGACACACAGACAAGAAGACACAGACACAGAGACACAGAGACACAGACACAGAGACACAGACACAGAGACACACAGACACAGAGACACAGACACAGAGACACAGACACAGAGACAAGGAGACAGACACACAGACAAGAAGACACAGAGACACAGAGACACAGACACAGACACAGAGACACAGACACAGAGACACACAGACACAGAGACACAGAGACACAGACACAGAGACAAGGAGACACAGACACAGAGACAAAGACAGAGACACAGAGACACAGACACAGAGACACAGACACAGAGAGACGGAGACACAGACACAGACACACAGAGACACAGACACAGAGACAAGGAGACACAGACACAGAGCCACGGGGGTAACCCATGAGGAAGAGGAAGAAGAAGGGGCAGGCAGGACCAAAGGAGCCCAGAGAGCAGGAGCAGAGCAGATGAGGGTGTTGGTGAGGACGTCAGCTGAGCGTCTCCGTCCTGGATCTGCTGTAATTGCTCACAGGCTGATCCTAAACTGGGGTGGACAAGGACGGGCTGAGAGATTACAGACGGGTCTCATGGCCCTGAGCTGGGTGGTGCTGGACGTGGTGACGGGTCAGAGGAGCGCCGGGCGGATCAAGAGCTCAGGGTTCTGGTGTGGGCCCGCTGGTGTCACAATCCCATCAGTTCTGCATGGCAGCGCTCTCAAAGCCTGAATAGAGGCTTTAAATGGCCTTCCTCCTCTGTGCCTCCACATCCTACCCCACCCACTGGGATCAAACATGAGCCCCCTGCTTTCTGTAAAATGATGTCTTTCTGAGCCCACGAGCCGTTGCAGAACTCATCCTGGATTATAAATAGAGAATGAGCCACGTGGTCTTTCATTAGAGAGCAGACACACACAGTTTTAGAATCACACTCATATCTGCTTGTTTGGGCTAATTATGTGCTTTGGATGTAGAAAACAGAGCAGCAGGGCATCCGTCTAATTTGTTTTTATGTGGAAAAAAGATGGAATATTCTGAGCAGGAAAAACATTGAATGATGGTAGAATATGAAATTATGGGTGTTCTAAAGAGACAGAGATCTGGATTCCACAGTTTGTGGTCTGGATTAAATGTTGGGTGGTTAAATGTGTGCAGCTGTAAAAGAGCTCCAGAACTCTGAAGAGTTAAAGTCTGACCAAGGTGAAGACTTGACCAGGTGAACCCTGACCCCGGGCGGAGGCTCCTCTTACCGAGGCTACAGCTGATCCCAGCTCATTTCTCCTCTCTTGAGCTCAGCCAGAGCTGGGGGACGTCAGGACTGAGGGTGTTCTGGGCGTGGTGGAGGACACCCCAGTGGGGGCAGAAGCTGCTGCCTGGCCCGAGGGCTCGCTGGACCTGAACCAGCAGCCTGCACCCACAGAGGTGTGGCCTCTCGGCTCACGGCTGCGTCGCCCCCCCAGCTGGATTCAAAGCGGCGTTTTCCGCACAACGAGCACGTCTGAGCGTCCTCATGCTTGTGACAACACAATCTGGCAGCGCTCTGCGCACGAGCACGGGACCGAGGCGTTCTCCTGGTGAGCCGTTCCCTTAGCTGGTTCTAATCAAATCCGAATTCATCTTTGCTGATAATTACTGCCTGCATGACAAACGTTTTCATCTGGAAAACCAATTTACACACTGTGTGTAACATCCTGGAGCTGTGTGTGTGTGTGTGTGTGTGTGTGTGTGTGTGTGTGTTCAGTTTCCCACCATGACTGGACGGTCTGTTCCCCCTCTGCCTCACCGGAGGTCTGGAGCTCCAGGGTCCTCCACCGCTCTCAGATGGACCTGCTGGAGCCTCTCCTCCAGGCTGGGTCTGATCCAGAGTGTCCTCAACAGGATGGAGAGATGACCGCCACCATGAGGGAGGGGAGGTGGTACACGGTAGTGAGCAGATCACAGTCTACTGGTTGTCTCTACACTGATGTAACTTGGAGCAGTTTGAGCTCCTAGCTGTGAAAGTTGGCATCATGAGAGTTGGTGGAGTTTCAAATCTTCCCTCTTTTGTTAAAGAGTATCCAAACCTCTCGACTACAGCGGTCGACAGAAAAGAGGAATGGTTTACAAAGTTAGTTTAATGCAGTTATATCGGCTGCGTGTGTCCGTCAGACCGTCTTCAGATCTACGCTCCCACAACTGTTCCAGGATCACTTCTGACGGGGTCTACACTCAGGGTCCCTGTTTGTTCCCTCACAGCAAAAAACAGTGTGTGTGTGTGTGTGTGTGATGGACTGGGACACACACCTTTTCCATTACCACTCCACAGCCCTGAACTCCACCTCTTCATCTCCAGACCTTGAGTCATCAGATCACACTAAACACTTGTGTTGTAGCAGCTGAAGGTGTGTGAGGTGTGTGTGTGAGGTGTGTGTGCAGGTTGTTTAAAGGTTGTTTAGATGTCACACTTATATCTACGTGCAGCACAGATCACTGATGGAGGGGGTCTGGGCTCTCGTTGGACGCTCTACACAGAAGAGAACTTGTCAGAAGCTCTGTGGTGGACATTGGCGAGACCTCAGGTGTGTGTGTGTGTGTGTGTGTGTGTGTGACAGCGCCGGTACCGTGGTCCACACGTGCACGCCCACCCTGCAGCGTGGTCTCCTGAGGAGCTGAGGTGGACCCTCCTCTTTGGCCGAGTGTGCTCGCTGAGGTGATAATCGGGGGGGCGGGTGTGGCACGGTGGGCTGGCACCGCCCACCCCGTCATGTGACCGTCAGGCGCCGTGACGAGCGAGTTTGGTGGGTTGCAGTGTTTTCTTGGCACGGGGAGGTGTAGCTGAAGCTTTGAACAATGACACACGGGTGGGCACGTTTTAAAAAGACCCCCGCTGAGCAACGAAGCTGAGCCTCAGTCTCGGACGTGTGGGTGAGGACCTAATCTGGCAACTTCTGAGCCACAACCTTCCAAAGCAACTTTGGAACGATAAAGACCTGCATTGTCTCCAGAGAACTCACCATCTGTGGAGAACTGACAAGACCCCCTGCATCTCCACACAGGCTTTATCTGATCAGACAGCCACAAACACGTTTGGTGTTCTTCCTCCCTACGTGTGAAGTCGTGAAGCGTTCCCACCCGTGGGGGCTCTCACCTCTGTTTCAGTGGTGACGTCGTCTCCTCACGTCTGATTCTGTTGGGTCACCTCAGCCAACAAGTCGCCCCACCTACAGTCGGTCCAGGAAGAGTGAAGCTGAAGGTCCTCCTAGAGCTTCAGGAGGGTGAGGAGCAGCAGAGTGCACACACACACACACGCGCACACACACACACACACACACACACACACACACACACACACACACACACGTCAATCACTAATTTTAATTGTTCAATTAAGATGAAGGCTGAGACGAGACGCTGACATTTTGGCCCCAGAGAACGGAGACTCCTGTCACATGATCCATGACGATCATCTGCTCCCCAGCTTATCGAGGCTCCCTTAGCTAATCAATACATCCAATTAACAACCGTGAAACATCCGATATCTCCATATCGTGCTGCAACTACAGCGGTTATCAGGAAAAACTTGAACACATGGAAGTTTTGATGTAATATTGCTGCTGTAGTAAGGAGAAGACAGCTGAGAGAAGCTCTGAATGTTCCTCCTTGCGCTGCTCTGCTGGAGCCGAGCTGAGGTAGAGGAACTCTGGAGGAAGCTCCAACTTTGATGCCAAGCCCACAGGGGAGATTTCTCTGGGCGTTTCTCTGCTCTGGGCATTCATTCTGAGGATTACAGCTGATTCAACATTTGGCAGAGCAGCCAGAGAAAACCTTTCATATACAGAACATCCAGAAAGTTTTCACCCCCTACTGTTACAGCCTACCCAAAATATATGGAACTCATTTTGACCTAAAAACTCACGAACAACGCGTCATCACGGCCAGACTGGAGAGTTTGAGACGAATGTATCAAAAGTAGAGAAATAAAAATAGACCACGGACAGGAGAATTCAGGGTCGGCTCACTGGAGCTTCGTTCCTGCGTGTCTCTCAAGAGTCGGTGGTCCTCAAGGTCCTCCAGGTTCTCCAGGCTCAGGCTCATCAGGCGGGTCAGGATCACCTTCCCCAGAAGGGCTGGTATGGCACAGAGACAAGCTGACACTCAAGCGGCGTGGGGCTTAGACCGACAACGGCTGATTGGCCAGGTGGAGCTCAGGTGTGTGAGTGAGAAGGTCTGGGGGGAAGGGGGCAGTCCTGGACACATGGAGCCCAGTCCTCGTGGTCGTGGTCAATCTTCTGGAAGGTTCTGGAAGACCTTCTCCCTTTAGAGATGACAGAGGCCATCAGAGGTCATGGTTGTTTGAGGGTGTATCGTCCTCTTGAGGGCTGCAGGCGTCAGGACTGGCCTGGTCCCGTGGTTCGTATGGGAGGAACGTTAAGTGTTCTCCGGGCAGGAAGAGGCTGGTCAGGCCTGTCCAACTTCACGGTCCAGTCCCACACGACCTCGCCCACCCTTCACCGCCTCCGCTCCCACCGACACCTCAACCCTCTGGATCTGGCACCTGTGAAAGTACAGACGTAGCGTCATAGGAAGGGTCTGGTGCTCCTACTGGAGGTCCAACAAGCATTCTACCTTCTGACTTTGACACCACATGGAAGGAGACTGCTGTGATGTTCACCCTTCTGTCTGAGCAGGCTCACCTTCTCAACCACTTCCTTGTTGATCCTCACCTCCACTTCTCTGGAGTCACTGAACTGAGTGTTGGGGGGGCTGTGGTTCCTATTGGTGCCTTCGTCTGACGTGAGCCTCATGCCATCATGTCTGAGGTCTACAGACGGTTCCCTGACCTTCAGCTCTGGGCTGACTCACCTGTCTGACCTTCTAGAGACAGGTGGAATTTACCCATCATGTCCAACCAGCTGGAGGACCCACGGCTGTGGAACCATCTGAGCTCCTGTGTCAGCCCACTTTGTTCACCTCTGTGAAGCGCTGTGGACTCCTTCAGGACTGTTAAAGATAACACAGAAACGTTCACCTTCAAAGAACGCAGCCGCTCCCATGCAGAAATCAGTTCTTCAAAGACCACAGCTTTATAGGCTTCTTCTGTTCTTTGCGTAGAGCTGGAGATGCAGGAGCGAGCAGGTGGAACCAGGCGCTTATGGCTGAAGGTGAGAACATTCAAGGAAGGGCTGGAGGAGAGCAGGTCGTCCTCACCAACATCTGCAGGCCGCTGTGCATACATGAGCTGCTGTCCTCTGGGAGCACTAATGTAATTATTGGAATGAGGCTTCTCATTAGGATGTGCAGAGGTGTGGAAGAATAAATGAAAGGCAGGGCTGTGAAGAGTTCCTGCAAATGAACTTCAGAAGCCTTTGAAACAAAGCAGCATCAAAACCATCATCACAGCCTCTCCCACACTGGACAAGAAATGAAGTTGAGCGGAGGCAAGAACGGTGGAGGAGCCTGATCCACTGGTCACAGATACAAATTTATTTAGCAGGAATAAAGAGGCAACAGAAGCCAGGAGACACAAACACCAAAGCAACACTCCTCCAGTTGTCCCTGAGAACAACAAAGTTTGCCACACTTATTATTATTTTACTTTTAATTTTATTATTTTTATCAAATGCAAAAGTGGCAAAACACAATACATATGAACACTTTTATTCCAAAAGGCTGTCCTTTAAAAATACTTTACATTCAGAATCATCTGCTGTTGTTGGAACATGAAAGATGTTACCAAGGACACATTATTAACATCCACATTCCTTTAAAAGGACAAGTCTACGTTCAGGTTCTACCCGTCAATCACACCCCAACAGTAGCTGCCTCTTCTGGAACCAAAGTCTTCATAAGCAGATTGTCTGAGAAGCCGTCGTTCTTCTTTATGCATGCTGCCACAGAAAAATCAAGAAAAACACGGCACATTTCCCTTAAAGACCAAAACAAGAGCGAAGCAGACCTGAGGACGAGCAGCTCCACCGAGACGTCCTCCCATCTTAACACTCAGTCCACTCGGCTCCTCCTCACCCAGAATGAACAAAGCAACACACTAAGGTTCCTCTCAGGTATTGGTGGACCCGTCCTGGTACCAGATCCTCTGTCTGAAATAGGCTGAAACCCTAATTAACCCAACGATCTACACCCAGAACCTGCGTTGGCCCCGCCCCCGTTAGTCTGCTCCCACCAGCACTGAGGCAACAATGGGACAGGACGTACACGTTGGCCCTGTCACCCAAACAATGTGGGGAGAAGAGTGAGAGCCAGCCCTGGAGAAGAGGTCACGCCTCAGATGATCACACATCCACTAGTGCAGGCCTCCAGCACCAGCAGATGATCACCTGAAGGTGAAGAGGTCCGCCCCAATCAGGCTCATTCTGCTGTTGCTCTGAAGTTCCCCAACACGGAGGCGCACGTGAGCGTGCACGTGAGCGCGCACGCTCACACCCTCTGAGGTCCGCAGGCCCGAGGGCCAGCCTCTCTCCATGAAGACATCTGCCAGCAGGATGAATGTTCACGTGGCGGAGCAGCGAGAGCGGAGCGGGACCAAACTCCAGCCCGGGGGAACGTTCAGACGTAATGTTGGAGAGCAGGCAGATCAAAGTGGGACGTCCTCTTGTTATGCTCAGCACATTCAGACGGAGGCTGGAGCGCCTCGCTCATCAATACAGAGCAGCATCCACCACAGCCTGCGCGCTGATTCAGACGCTAAATCCATCCGTGAATTAAAAGCAGGTCAACAACAAAACCAGAGTATTCGTCACAAAAACGTTTAAAAAGAAGCATTTTGCCGAGAGAATGCAGCCTTGCTTTGACCTTTGACCCCTCAGGATGCGTTAAAGCATAATTTAGTCTTAATCACATCGTTTATGTGACTCTGACCTGAGCGATGTGATTCAGTCTCACACGTATGATGACTGTACACTTCTCCCTTTTACTGATCAATAATTAATAATAATAATAATAATCACCAAGCAGATAAACAGAGGAAAAACACATCAGATTATTTACGTGGAGAAAGAAATTCAATCAGAGCAAGCACAAACCTTCACACGCAAATTTGAGGTCATTTAAAAGCATATCAGCAATGTGGAAATCTACATAAAAACCTTTTTACAGGACCAAGGACATTTACATAAAGTTCAGACAGTAAGTTCAGATAATTATTGATAGAATGTCCCGTGAAGAGTGTCGCTGGTGTACCAGCACCCTGCAGCTGCAGGTCAGGGACCTACTCAGAGGAGATAAAGAGGGCCGTCCTCAGAGGACGCCTCCCGTCCAGTAGGAGGCCTGTGGAGGCTGTAATGAGGCCCAGGAGAACGTCTACCTGCTTGACACGCTGGCTCTCACACAGCCTGTGGCCCAGACCTCCGGCTGTCCTCGCACTCCCGCTTCAGAAAATCAACATGTCGGCTCTGAGCCTGAGGATCAGTCTCAGATATGAGGGAATACATCGGGGTGAAGATGAAGGAAGCCTCTTCTGGTGGGGGGGTTCTCAATGAGTTTGACTGACACAGACACTAAGACACACTGTATGTACAGGAGCTGCTCCTGGACCCCCCCACTGCCCCCCCACCTGGTGGGAGGAGCACTGAGGTGATCTTTCCCTCCTTATGTGGTCATGACGTCCTTGGATTTGGGAGGTCGATGACAATGGGGGGGTTCATGGGGAGGAAGTTGACAGTACAGGCGGAAGCGTTGACAAACGTTGTGGTGCCATCAGTCATCATGCCATAGCCTGCACAGTCAGAGAACACAGTCAGAGAGTACAGTCAGAGAATACAGTCAAATAGTACAGTCAGAGACAATACAGTCACAGATAATACAATCAGAGAATACAGTCAGAAAATACAGTCAGAGAATACAGTCACAGAGAATACAGTCACAGAGAATACAGGCCTGTATATATAGTACTGATACAGATAATACTGGTACTGGTAGTCTGGATACTGTGTAATACTCAGTGGTGGTAGTATCGGTACTATCATAAGTAGACGGATGTTTCTGGGGTCATCAGTGGAGTCAAGCTGTGCTCATGGGCTCATTCCCGGGGGGCCGACTGTCCTCACGTTAATGAAGAGCTCTGAGGCTTCTGTTCTGAGCGTCCTTTCATAAGACCTGATCTACTTTCTAATCTGGCGCTCTGTTGGGGCCCGGCGCTGACCTGATAACACCAAACCAGGAGTCCCGGGGTACAGGGAGGTGACCTCTGCCCCCCCCCTCCCCCGCCTGTGGGAGTCTGATCTGCATTTGGTTTGAGCCGTTACCTTCGTGGATGTGTCCGAACACGTGGACCTTGGGCTGCACCCTCCTCTGGACCGTGTTCAGCAGCTCCATGCACCCCACGCGCTGCATCTTCTTGGGGACCCAGTCCAGGAAGCCTGTGGAGGACAGGAGGTGAGGGGGGCGGGGGGCGTGGGGCCGGGGGCCCTGCAGGCAGCAGCGGGGGCGCTGCCTCCTCAGAGTGACAGTGTTCGTCTCAGACCTGTTGTCTAACAGAAAACTGCACAAAGAATCGACTTTGGCTAAATAGCGATCAATCACAGCCGCTCGCCCGGCGGGAGTGACGGGACGAAGCACGGAGGCGCCGTGATTTACTGGCTGCTCGTGAGCGTGCACGTGGCTGCTGCTGCTGCTGCTGAGTCAATACAAGACAACAGAGGCTGCCTCCATCTTCCCCCAATCTGTCACTCAGCACCAACACAGAGTCTAACGGCATGTTCTGAGAGGAACGCTGGGAAGAGCTGGGAAGAGCTGGGAAGAGATGGGAAGAGCTGGGAAGAGCTGGGAAGAGATGGGAAGAGATGGGAAGAGCTGGGAAGAGCTGGGAAGAGATGGGAAGAGATGGGAAGAGCTGGGAAGAGATGGGAAGAGCTGGGAAGAGATGGGAAGAGCTGGGAAGAGATGGGAAGGGCCCCAGCAGAACAACTCCCAGACAGCAGAATCAGTTTGACCCCCATTTAGAAGAGAATTAGATGATAGATTATAGATTATATAGTTGAGAGGACTGAGTGCTGCTGAGAATGACACATTTAAATAAATCATGTTAAAATAATTCATGATAATAATAATAATAATAATAATAATAATAATAATAATAATGATTTCTGACTTATTATATATCGTTAAATGATCAGTCATCGACTCATTTAATCAATCGTTGATCAGCGACCCTCGGCTCCATGAATGAGAGGTTTGATTCTAAAGTTCAAACACAGCGTTCACTTTTTCTCTCAAAGTTAAATTAGTGCTAAAAGTTTGGGGGAGGAGGTTTTGTAGAGCAGCTGAAGGTAATCTTCATCCCTCCAGAAGGTCTTCATCGATGGAACGGAGCGAGGAGCCTCTCTCAGGCGTCCTCAGACTCTGTCCGTTTGAAGGTCCTCGTCGATCCGCTCCGTCTGTCAGGCGTTCTGCCGCTTCCCTCGCTCAGTAACGTCTTGAGTGACTGCGTCTTCGTGCCTGAGGAGACGTGAGCTGAGGCCTGCTCCGCAGCAGCTGCTGCTGCAGGCATGCGGCCCGTGCCCCCCCGCACCAGCGGCTCCCGGCCCAGCAGCGCCGCATATTTCCTCCTCCAGACATCGAGCTGCTGCTTTATTGCACCTCATAACATTTTTGTTGCAGCGCGAAAACGCACGTCGCTTTTTTCTCCCACGTTTTTATTCATCATTTGTTTTTCCCCCATTTTTAAAAACACAGTTAATCAAAGATGGCCTGTAGCGTTGTGTGTGTGTGTGTGTGTGTGTGTGTGTGTGTGTGTGTGTGTGTGTGTGTGTGTGTGTGTGTGTGTGTGTGTGTGTGTCATGCATTGTAGCAGTTCCATATGCGAGTGTCTTACGAGCAGATAGCTTGAGACACTTGGCTGAGCTGAATGGAAAATAAACGTTTGCAGGAACGACACAGACACAGAAATCAATCACACACACTCCTCTAAACACCACAGCTGCGGAGGGAGATGAGGTGTGAGAGTGTGTGTGTGTGTGGGTCTGTTATCTTGTGAACCAGCATCTACCTTCTAAGAATTCCCGTAAGGTTGTAAAGTGTGATGAAGCCGGTGTATCAGTCAGTTTCAGTGTGTTTTCAGGCCAAATTCAAACCAAGACGCGGCTGCAGCCTCCGCAGCACGCGGGTGTCTTTTACTGTCTTTGTGGGGACGTTCTGGGGGCAGCCTGCCTCCACCCGCCTCATTCGGATCCTCTGTTCAATTAGAGTGTGCATGCCTCCTCAGCCTCCTACCCTTTGTCTGCGCTTTGAACAATCTCCCACATCCACACGTGAACGGTGGAGCTGCGACGCTCCACGAACCCACATAATTGAGAGGGTGTGCACGGCATGCGTGCACGTGTTCATATGGGCTCATGCATATTAATGCACATATGCATGTTTTGTCTGTGTATGTCATGTGTTTGTTTGTGTGTGTGTGTGTGTGTGTGTGAGAGAGCGCTGGGGCAGTGTGTTTCTCACCCAGTGGGGGGCAGTGTGTGACTAGGATGTCCGTGTTGTCTGGGATCTGGTTCCACTTGTCCAGCAGAGCCTGACCCCTGGGCAGGTTGAAGCCCCAGCCGTAGTACCAGGGCTGCCTGCACACACACACACACACACACGCGGGAATTAAAACAATTCACACATGTATCCCTCTGCTTGTCCCCTGATGTCTGTCTCCATGTCCCCTCCATGTCCCAGGTTGTCCTCTCTGACCCCTGTTCAAGATTAATCTTAGATTCTTAAATCAGACACGCCCTCTCGCTCCACACGTGCACAAAGGAGCCCGCGATTCTTTTGAGTCTGATTATGAGGTGTGGCAGCTTATCAAGGGGAGTCGTCGCCTTGATCTCAGCCTCAGCCGGAGCGGTGGCGGCGGGACCACCGCGGAGGAAGAGAGGAGGAAGGAGAGAAGAAGGGGGACGGCGCGGTGGCACAAACTCGTGTCCCTTACTTTGATAGTCTGGGCGTGAGTGACAGAGAAGAAATTAACATGTCACTTACAATCTGCGCTTCGATCCATCTCTCTCTCCAACACGTGTGTGTGTGCGTGTGTGTGTGCGTGTGTGTGTGTGCGTGTGTGTGTGCAGCTGCTATCAGCGCCGCCTGCTGCCCTCCCAACACCGACTCCATCACTCCGAGGTGGCGCCCGGCGCGCCTGCTCGCCGTGGAACGCCCCGCCTTTTTACGTTTTCATGGTTTTTGTCTCCCCGGAGACACACGGAGAGACCTCGGTCTGAAGGCCCCCCCCACGCAGAGGGCACCGGCGCCGGGCAGACCAGCACCAGAACTCCTCCATCCAGCAGGCGATTAAAAGCGCCATCACTTCCTGAACATGTGAGACGAGGAAGGACGTGAGCACACCTTCAATCATTCATAGCGTGAATATGAAGCAGCCTGGCCTGAGCGATGGATTCATATTCATGCTCCTGACGTGGACACCAGAGAGGACACAGAAGCTGCCTGCTGCTCGGCAGCGTGTCAGACAGACTGGGGCCACCCACGGGTGCTGGGACGAAGGTCACCTGGAGGTCACGAGTGCTCTGGGTCTCTGAGTGAAGAGCAACTCAGCAGTCCAGACTCCTTCAGTCCCTCACACCGATGCCCCTGAACTAATACGATAAATATCTGCTCACTGGAACATGATGGGATTCACATTAATATTGAATTTGAAAATAAATCTTTAAAAACGTGATAAAGATAGAACGGGACTGTGAGAAGGAGGAGAAGAACAGAGGATGAAAAAGAGGAGGTTGAAGGAGAACAGTGCTGATCACGACACGCAGTGACGCAATAAAAACCTCCAACCGTGATGCTTTAATGAAACATTCATGACTCAATAACTCCAATAACAGCCTGGGGGGGGCAGGGTGTGTGGGGGGAGGGGGGGGGGGCAGGGTGTGTGTGGGGGGGCAGGGTGTGTGTGGGGGGGCAGGGTGTGTGGGGGGGGCAGGGTGTGTGTGTGGGGGGGGGCAGGGTGTGTGTGGGGGGGCAGGGTGTGTGTGGGGGGCAGGGTGTGTGTGGGGGGCAGGGTGTGTGTGGGGGGGGGCAGGGTGTGTGTGGGGGGGGCAGGGTGTGTGTGGGGGGGGGGGTGTGTGTGTGGGGGGCAGGGTGTGTGTGGGGGGCAGGGTGTGTGTGGGGGGGGCAGGGTGTGTGTGGGGGGGGGCAGGGTGTGTGGGGGGCAGGGTGTGTGTGGGGGGGGCAGGGTGTGTGTGGGGGGCAGGGTGTGTGTGGGGGGGGCAGGGTGTGTGTGTGGGGGGGCAGGGTGTGTGGGGGGGGGGCAGGGTGTGTGTGTGTGTGGGGGGGGGGGGGCGGGGGGGCTTCTTCTCTCTGATGCTTTTTTCTGAATTCCCCCCTCCTGGCGTCCGTGTCTTCGCTGGGCGGAGTCCAGGCCCCCCCTGTCTGCTGGGACCCCCCAGGACCCCCGACAGGCCCTGGGTCTGTCCACACACACTCACCCTGCAGCTCACTGACCCCCCAAACGTCCAGTCAGTCCATCTGGGGGACACGTGGACATGTGTCCATCTGACGTCCTCCTGCTGTGAACGGGCCAATCACTCATTCACCACCAGAATCAGTCATGTGACCCCCCCACCCCGAGGCAGCGCCAGCAAGGTCGTTCAAGGTCGGCGGTGGGTCAGGGGCTCGTACCAGAAGGGTCAGAGAGACCCCAGCAGGCCTGGCGTCTCACAGCTGCGGTGGGACTAAAGGACGCGAGGACACGAAGCACGAGAGGCAGAAATGATCTCGGATGGATACCTGGACACACGCGAGGGACTCCCGTGTCCTCATCACGCATCCCTGCCCCACTCTTGGTTTGTGCCCCACAAATGGAAGAATCAGAGATAAAGCTGAAAGATTTCCCTTTGAAACAGAAGAACACAAGTGGAGGATGGAGGCGGAGCCGGCTGCACTGAGCATGCATCCATCCCGCATCCATCCATCATGGTGGCCCCACAGGGCCCAGGCTCCTCTGGAAGTGGCCCACATACACAGGGACCTGCTGGGTTTCCTTCTTAAGCAGATAAAGGGATGAAAGAACGGGAGGATGTGGTGTGAAGAAGGCAGACGAGGAGAACGCCGTGGAAACGCTGGAGAAGTGAGCCGAACAAAGACCTGAGGAGGACGCGCTGCCGGAGGAGCAGAGGGACGCGTCAGCCGCAGGATTAGTGACAGCTGAGCAGCGCGTCCCTGATTCCTGCGCTCATCCGCGTCTCCGACAACCGCTCCTCTCCGCCGCTCTCGCCGGAGTAGCAACACGCCGAAGCCTCCTCAGCTGCACACCAGGTCCCACATCCGTCAACAACACCCTGAACTGGTCCCAGTCAGCCTCCCAGAGCCTGGGCCGCACCTCCACACCTCCACCCAGTGACTCCTGGATGAACCGACACACCTCTGAGACGGAGCTACAATCATACATCAGCGCTTTATTGCTCAATTCCTGCTTCCTCCTTCTGCATCTCATGCATCATGGCAGCAGATGAAGCTCTGCAGGGCCCCATCTCCACCTCAGCAACAACACAAGCGTGCGTGAATCACCCTGAGCACCAGCACGATGACAGACGCTGCTTTAAGATGCTCACTGCTGCCTCCTGTAGCTCACTGCTGTCTCCTGTAGCTCACTGTTGTCTCCTGTAGCTCACTGTTGCCTCCTGTAGCTCACTGTTGTCTCCTGTAGCTCACCGTTGTCTCCTGTAGCTCACTGCTGCCTCCTGTAGCTCACTGTTGTCTCCTGTAGCTCATTGTTGTCTCCTGTAGCTCACTGTTGTCTCCTGTAGCTCACCGTTGTCTCCTGTAGCTCACTGTTGTCTCCTGTAGCTCACTGTTGCCTCCAGTAGCCCAATGCTGCCTCCTGTAGCTCACTGTTGTCTCCGGTAGCTCACTGTTGCCTCCAGTAGCCCAATGCTGCCTCCTGTAGCTCACTGTTGTCTCCTGTAGCTCACTGTTGTCTCCTGTAGCTCACTGCTGCCTCCTGTAACTCACTGTTGTCTCCTGTAGCTCACTGTTGTCTCTTGTAGCTCACTGTTGTCTCCTGTAGCTTACTGTTGCATCCAGTAGCCCAATGCTGCCTCCTGTAGCCTACTGTTGTCTCCTGTTTCTTAATGCTGCCTCCTGTAGCTCACTGTTGTCTACTGTATCTTAATGCTGCCTCCAGTAGCTCACTGTTGTCTCCTGTAGCTCACTGTTGTCTCCTGCAGTTCACTGTTGTCTTCTGTAGTTCACTGTTGTCTCCTGCAGTTCACTGTTGTCTCCTGTATCTTAATGCTGCCTCCAGTAGCTCACTGTTGTCTCCTGTAGCTCACTGTTGTCTCCTGTATCTTAATGCTGCCTCCTGTAGCTCACTGTTGTCTCCTGTTTCTTAATGCTGCCTCCTGTAGCTCACTGTTGTCTCCTGTATCTTAATGCTGCCTCCAGTAGCTCACTGTTGTCTCCTGTAGCTCACTGTTGTCTCCTGTATCTTAATGCTGCCTCCAGTAGCTCACTGTTGTCTCCTGTATCTTAATGCTGCCTCCAGTAGCTCACTGTTGTCTCCTGTAGCTCACTGTTGTCTCCTGTATCTTAATGCTGCCTCCAGTAGCTCACTGTTGTCTCCTGTATCTTAATGCTGCCTCCAGTAGCTCACTGTTGTCTCCTGCAGTTCACTGTTGTCTCCTGTAGCTCACTGTTGTCTCCTGTAGCTTAATGCTGCCTCCTGTAGTTCACTGCTGTCAGGAAACAACAGTTACAATCATAAACTATACAAAAAGGTTCTGTGATTCTCCTAATAGCAAGTTGTACACACACTCACACACACACACACACACACACACACACACTGCAGGAGAGAACTGGGATGTGACAAATCAGACGGGACCCTGGCAGTCAACTTCATGCCCAGCGATAATGAGCTCCCGCCGGGGACGACTCTCACAGGGAGGAAAGTACGACGTGGTTAACAACAACTGATGTGCCAACACAAAGTGTGTTTAGACACCGACGAGAAGAAGCGCTGGAGAGTGTGAAACTATCGGAGTGGGGGAAGAAAGAGGAGAAAGAGAAAGAGAAGGAGCAGAGTGGAGACAAAGTGAGCAGGAGGATGGGAGCTGCTGAGGACCAGAGGTTGACCACAGCTGTCAGAAACCTCCACCAGACCCCCGCTGAGCGCCGTAAAACCACACAAACCACACAAACTACACAAACCACACAAACAACACAAACCACACAAGCCACACAAACTACACAAACTACACAAACAACACAAACTACACAAACCACACAAACTACACAAACCACACAAACAACACAAACCACACAAACCACACAAACCACACAAGCCACACAAACTACACAAACCACACAAGCTACACAAACCACACAAACCACACAAACCACACAAACTACACAAGCCACACAAACCACACAAACCACACAAGCTACACAAACCACACAAACCACACAAACCACACAAACAACACAAACCACACAAACCACACAAACTACACAAACCACACAAACTACACAAACCAAACGAGAAGATGCAGGAGGAGGCGGACTGGAACAGAGGTGACTACTGATGGTGGTACGGACCTGAGGAGGTCCGTCTCTGAGAGCTGAGGGACCTCCGTCCCAGTCCCAGCCTGTCCACTCACTGGATCCACTGGTGGGGGGGCAGACATGGAGTGGACCATCCAGTGGTCTCTGTGGTAACCATGGTAACGATGGCCAAACCCGGTGGTGGACACCAGAAGTAAAGGAGGCCTTCAAACTGAAGGACCATGTTGAAGGTGCCTGTAGGCCTGGGGGGTTAACCCTAACCCTAACTCTACCGGGGGGGGGGGTCCTCACTCCTCACCCCCCAGGAAGGTCTACTCTACCGGGGGGGCCTCACTCCCTCACCCCCCAGGAAGGTCTACTCTACCGGGGGGGTCCTCCTCACCCCCTCCTCACACCCCCCAGGAAGGTCTACTCTACCGGGGGGGGGTCCCTCACTCCTCACCCCCCAGGAAGGTCTACTCTACCGGGGGGGTCCTCACTCCTCACCCCCCCAGGAAGGTCTACTCTACCGGGGGGGGTCCTCACTCCTCACCCCCCAGGAAGGTCTACTCTACCGGGGGGGTCCTCACTCCTCACCCCCCCAGGAAGGTCTACTGTCCTGGTCTACAGGGGACCAGAGAGGAGAAATCAGCTGATAGTTGAACCTCAGATTCAGGAGGAATGATGTGGTTGTGGATCCATCA
>CAJVRN010000210.1:10460000-10497500 GCA_911728415.1 Lagocephalus sceleratus | reverse complement strand
GTGGAGGAACTTCACCGGTCCACCCCAGTCCGGCGGCTGCGCCCCCCAGCGAGGACGGGAGGCGCAGGCTTCCCCTGTGAAGAGGCTGATGAAGAGGCGAGGGGGGGCGGGGGGGTCAGCGTCTCACCATCGTTAGACTCATTATCTTTGAAGCTCCCCGCCTGAACTCGTGTTCAGAAGGCCCCAAAAACAAGCTGCGTTAATTAAAGAGTGTCTGCGCAGTCGGGCCGAACCATCAAAGGAGCGCAGGTAAGTCGACTCTGGGGGGGGCAGAAGAAAAGAGGAGGAGGAGGCTCTCTTCATCTCCCCACTGTTTGATGAGCTTTCTTAATTGGGCCACTATAGAAGAAGAAGTGAATCCTCAATAATTAAAAAATCTAATTACGGAGTCTTTTGCATCTCCGTCTTTAATTATTCCAGAGCGGCGGGGACCGACGCTTCCCTGCTTTTTCCATTTAAAGGGGAAAACGCTTCCTGGCGGATTCTTCTCTGGGTCTGTGAATCACCAGTAAACAACCTTCTGGCGTCCTTGTGTCCATCAGGAGGACGTTTAAGGTGCAACGCTCCTGTCAGCGGAGGGACTCCCCCCACAGGGGACACCTGAGGACAGCCTGAGGACACCTGAGGACACCAGAGGACAGCCTGAGGACACCAGAGGACAGCCTGAGGACACCAGAGGACAGTCTGAGGACACATGAGGACAGTCTGAGGACACCAGAGGACAGCCTGAGGACACATGAGGACAGTCTGAGGACACCAGAGGACAGCCTGAGGACACATGAGGACACCTCTGCTTCATCAGGAACAACCATCTGCGTTCATACTGAGGCCTTCTCAGGTTCTTCTCCCACGTGTTGGCGTTAACCCTGAATCAGCCTCCACCAGGGAGCAGCTCCTCTGGGTCCACCTCACAGACCAGTCCACAACCAGTGAACTACTGGTGAACTGGTGAGGGACAGCTGACTTAAACTGATGTCTCAGTTTGGACTCATTTCAGTTCATTTTTACCAGAACTGCAAAATTGAAACGTCTAATTAAGAGAAAAAGTTCTATTTTTAAGGAACAATAAAGATGTGCTGACTCAGCCCCTCTCAGCAGCTATTATATTTAATTTAGCTGCAGCTCATTAACACACACTCAAACAAATGCTGCAGATTTAGCATCACGTTGCAATTTCATTAAATCAACGTGTTTAGTTTATTTTCTACAAACTTCAGTTACATTTATTTATTTTCCTCCTTTTAGCTGTGACGATGTTTCAGTTAAGACTGATGCTCTGAAGCAGGACGATCAGCAGGAGAGACGAGGACAGTCAGGAAAAGACGGATAAAAGACAAAAGACAAAGAAAGATAAAGGCAAATGAAAGGCAAATATGAGACAAAAGACAAATAAAGGACAGATAAAAGACAAAAGACAAAGAAAGATAAGGGGCAAATAGAAGACAAAGACAGATAAAAGACAGATAAGACAGATAAGAAACAAATAAAGGACAACTAAAAGACAGATAAAAGAAAAAAGACAAATAAAAGACAAAAGACAGATAAAACACAAATAAAACAAAGATAAAAGAAAAATAAAAGAAAGACAAAAGACAAATAAAAGACAAATAAAACAAACATAAAGGACATAAAAGAAAGACAAATTAAAAGATAAAATACAAATAAAAGAAAGAAAAGACAAATAAAAGAAACATAAAAGACATAAAAGAAAGACAAATAAAAAGATAAAAGACAAATAAAAGAGAGATAAGAGACAAAAGACAACCAAAGAGAAATAAGAGACAAAAGACAAATAAAGGACAAATAAAATACAAATAAAAGACAGGCAAAAGACAAAGGAAAGACAGATAAAAGGAAAAGAAAGACAAAAGACATAAAAGAAAGACACAAGACAAATAAAAGACAAAAGAAAAACAAAAGACAAATAAAAGACAAAAAGACAGATAAAGGTCAGATAAAAGACAAATAACATGAAGATAAAATACATAAAAGAAAGACAAAAAACAAATAAAAGATAAATAAGACAAACATAAAAGATGTAAAAGAAAGACATATAAAAAGATAAAAGACAAATAAAAGACAGATAAGAGACAAAAGACAAATAAAGGACAAATAAAAGAAAGACAAAAAGTCAAATAAAAGACAAAAAGACAGATAAAAAAATAAAAGACGAATAAGAGAAAAATTCAAACCTTTACAGCTGATGTGAGGGAGACGTGTCCTCTTCCTCAGTCTTTTACTGAGGACACGTACCCAGGTCTAAAAAACATCTTTGAAGTTTTACTCTTTTCATTATCGCTCTGATCTAATAAATCTTTAATCTCAGACGGTCGCTCCAGCTTCACTCGCTTCATTTACAACATTTTATTGTGGAGACTTGGATTTCTACACTTTTACATGCAAAAATACAAAACTCCCTTTTTTCATTCACACGAAGAATAATTATTATTACTGACTATAATTATTAGAATTAGAATTATTACTGAATACAACAGATTAAATACAACTAGACTATATAGATATCATTATTACAGACGGAGAAAAAGAACAAACACGTTCCTTCTGACACACACACTCACACACACACACACTCACATGCACACACTCTCACACACACACACTCACGTACACACACACACACACTCCCACACACACACACACACACTCACGTACACACACACACTCACATAAACACTCACACACACTCTCACACACACACTCACACACGCACTCACACATACACTCTCACACACACACACTCACACACACTCTCACACACACACTCACACACACACACAGACATTTTGTAACTCTTCTATCAGTCAATATGAATGAAGACATCTATAAATTCTTCCACCCTTTTCTCCATCATCATCACACCCTCTCTGTCCCTCTCTCACCCTCCCCCTCTCTCTCTTTCACCCTAAACAGTGATGAACCCAAGAATCTGCCTCCCTCGACCTCAGACCTTCATCTGAACCATCCTGGACAGTGAACCCAGAGGAGCTGCTATCACAGCAGGACAATTACACAGCCAGGGGGCACACACACACACACACACACACACACACACACACACACACACATACACTCACACTCTCTCACACACACACACAATCACTCACACACATTCACACACACATACACTCACACACACACAAACACACACACACACTCACTCACACACAGACACACACACTCACTCACACTCACAGACACACACACTCACACACACACTAGAGTGTGTGTGTGAGTGTGTGCAGAGTGCTTTCATAAATACCCACATCAATTATGCAGCGCTGCAGAGCCGTTAGCAGCAGAAAAGCATCATAGTTTCATGTAACATTAACTTGCTGATGCTCTCTGGGGTAAAAACTCAACCTGCTGCTCTCGCTCACCGTCCGTGGCTCACACACTCACACACACACACACACACACTCACACACCTCAGTGAACCTGTGTGTGTGTGTGTGTGAGGACTGTGCAGATGTCGTCACCTGTAGATGGATGTCCTGAGACTCCATCATCATCTCAGCTGAGCTCCAGCTCGTTAAACTGTTTGTGCTCATTAATTATTCACTCATTAACCCCGTGGAGACACGCCCAGCAGCTGAGCGCCGCCTCACTCACCAGGGGGAGCCGTAGATCCTGAAGCCCCGCACGGTCACCTCCGAGTCCTGCAGGTAGATGCAGTTGGTGAGCAGAGACTGGACGTTCTCGTAGTTCTCCGGCTTGAGCTTGGAGGCCGAGGGGAAGTAGTAGAAGTCCTGCTTGATCAGGTCGGCCATGAACTCCTGGTCAAAGGTCAGCTCGTGGTTCCCGGCGATCACGATCTTGATGTCGTAGGGAAGGGTGCCTGCAGGGGAGAGGGGGCGACCATGAGTCACATGATCAACCAGCCTGGTCCAGGGACAGGACGCGTCCCCTGAGCCTGTCTGGAACCCCCCGGTCCTCCAAAGCAGGTTAACCTGTGTGTGTGTGGGGGGGGCAGGCCCTGGGCGGGTCCTCCATCTCCACAAACCTCTACATCTGCCTGAGCTCCCCCCCCCAGCCGGGGTCTCGCCCCAGCGCGTCTGTTGGTGCCATCAGGGCTCTTCATCTGCTGGGGGGGGGCTGGAGTTAACTGGCACGAGATGAAACATTTGCTGGTGCGTCTCTTCTGGCTGCTCCCGTCCTGGTCCTGCTCTGATCAGACGTTCACCCCCCCCCCCATCGATCGGCTCTGCACACCCACATCAGGCCTCAGAGCGGAGATGACGGACCCTCAACATGCTTCTGAAGGGGTCCGAAAACTGAAGCACCGAGGTCAGTCCTGCAGAGGGTCTGTGGAGCTCCGCCCATCTGACCTGGAGCTCCGCCCATCTGACCTGGAGCTCCTTCCATCTGACCTGGAGCTCCTTCCATCTGACCTGGAGCTCCTTCCATCTGACCTGGAGCTCCTTCCATCTGACCTCAAATCAACTGTGACATCACAGTAGCACAGAAGCACAAACGGAGCGTTCACAGACGAGGACGGTTGAGGGGACATTGAGTTAGTTTAGACATTCATGGGGGGGGTTAGGGTTGGGGGGGTGAAGACCTGCAGAGGAGACACAGGAGCAGCTGGAACCCCACAGACCTCCACAAAGGTTCTACTGATCTACACCATGAAGACTGGAGCTGTGAGGGTTGGGGTTAGGGTTAGTTAGGTTAGGGTTGGTGAGGATAGGGTTAGGGTTAGTTAGGGTTAGGATTGGTGAGGGTTAGGGTTGGGTTAGTTAGGTTAGGGTTAGTGAGGTTAGGGTTAGGATTGGTGAGGGTTAGGGTTGGGTTAGTTAGGTTAGGGTTGGGTTAGTTAGGTTAGGGTTAGTGAGGTTAGGGTTAGGATTGGTGAGGGTTAGGGTTAGTTAGGTTAGGGTTGGGTTAGTTAGGTTAGGGAGGTTAGGGTTAGGATTGGTGAGGATCTGAAGTGATCTGACAGGAAGAAATGGTGATTTAGTCAAACACATGAGAATGAAACAGTCCCAGTTAAATAATCCAAACCATCAAGAGAGGAAGAGGAGGAGGAGGAGGAGGAAGAGGAGGAGAGGAGAGGAGGAGAGGAGAGGAGGAGGAGAGGAGGGGAGGAGGAGAGGAAGGTGGAGGTAGATGGATAAAAGCTGGTCAGACAGGAGCAGCCTGAACACAGAGGAGCCTGCAGGTGAGGGGGGGTAACAAGAGAGGGGAGTGGGTGAGGGTTAGGGTTGGGTTAGTTAGGTTAGGGTTGGGTTAGTTAGGTTAGGGTTAGTGAGGTTAGGATTGGTGAGGGTTAGGGTTGGGTTAGTTAGGTTAGGGTTGGTGAGGATAGGGTTAGGGTTAGTTAGGGTTAGGATTGGTGAGGGTTAGGGTTGGGTTAGTTAGGTTAGGGTTAGTGAGGTTAGGGTTAGGATTGGTGAGGGTTAGGGTTGGGTTAGTTAGGTTAGGGTTGGGTTAGTTAGGTTAGGGTTAGTGAGGTTAGGGTTAGGATTGGTGAGGGTTAGGGTTAGTTAGGTTAGGGTTGGGTTAGTTAGGTTAGGGTTAGTGAGGTTAGGGTTAGGATTGGTGAGGGTTAGGGTTAGGGTTAGGATTGGTGAGGGTTAGGGTTGGGTTAGTTAGGTTAGGGTTGGGTTAGTTAGGTTAGGGTTAGTGAGGTTAGGATTGGTGAGGGTTAGGGTTGGGTTAGTTAGGTTAGGGTTAGTTAGGTTAGGGTTAGTGAGGTTAGGGTTAGGATTGGTGAGGATCTGAAGTGATCTGACAGGAAGAAATGGTGATTTAGTCAAACACATGAGAATGAAACAGTCCCAGTTAAATAATCCAAACCATCAAGAGAGGAAGAGGAGGAGGAGGAGGAGGAAGAGGAGGAGAGGAGAGGAGGAGGAGAGGAGGAGGAGAGGAGGGGGGAGGAGGAGAGGAAGGTGGAGGTAGATGGATAAAAGCTGGTCAGACAGGAGCAGCCTGAACACAGAGGAGCCTGCAGGTGAGGGGGGGTAACAAGAGAGGGGAGTAACGAGGGGGTGAGGGGAGTAACGAGGGGGGCGAGGGGGGTGGAGGTGCGTCCCCCCATCGATGGAACGTGGAGCTGCTCTGCAGATAAACGTGTGTGAGGCAGCAAACTGCAGAGAGCGTTTGGTGACAGCTGCTCTGGTCTTCTTCCTCCTTCAAGGGTTAGGCTTCCTGAAGTGTCCCTCCCCTTCTGTCCCCCCTGTCCCTCCCCTTCTGTCCCCCCGTCCCTCCCCTTCTGTCCCCCCCGTCTCTCCCCTTCTGTCCCCCTGTCCCTCCCCTTCTGTCCCCCCGTCTCTCCCCTTCTGTCCCCCCGTCTCTCCCCTTCTGTCCCCCCCGTCTCTCCCCTTCTGTCCCCCCGTCTCTCCCCTTCTGTCCCCCCGTCCCTCCCCTTCTGCCCCCCCGTCTCTCCCCTTCTGTCCCCCCCCGTCCCTCCCCTTCTGTCCCCCCGTCTCTCCCCTTCTGTCCCCCCGTCCCTCCCCTTCTGTCCCCCCTGTCCCTCCCCTTCTGCCCCCCCGTCTCTCCCCTTCTGTCCCCCCGTCTCTCCCCTTCTGTTCCCCCCGTCTCTCCCCTTCTGTCCCCCCCGTCTCTCCCCTTCTGTCCCCCCCGTCTCTCCCCTTCTGTCCCCCCGTCCCTCCCCTTCTGTCCCCCTGTCTCTCCCCTTCTGTCCCCCCCCGTCTCTCCCCTTCTGTCCCCCCGTCTCTCCCCTTCTCTCCCCCTGTCCCTCCCCTTCTGTCCCCCCGTCTCTCCCCCTTCTCTCCCCCTGTCTCTCCCCTTCTGTCCCCCCCCCGTCTCTCCCCTTCTGTCCCCCCCCGTCTCTCCCCTTCTGTCCCCCCTGTCCCTCCCCTTCTGTCCCCCCGTCCCTCCCCTTCTGTCCCCCCCGTCCCTCCCCTTCTGTCCCCCCTGTCTCTCCCCTTCTGTCCCCCCCGTCTCTCCCCTTCTGTCCCCCCGTCTCTCCCCTTCTGTCCCCCCGTCCCTCCCCTTCTGTCTCCCCTGTCTCTCCCCTTCTGTCCCCCCGTCCCTCCCCTTCTGTCCCCCCGTCTCTCCCCTTCTGTCCCCCCCGTCTCTCCCCTTCTGTCCCCCCTGTCCCTCCCCTTCTGTCCCCCCGTCTCTCCCCTTCTGTCCCCCCGTCTCTCCCCTTCTGTCCCCCCCGTCTCTCCCCTTCTGTCCCCCCTGTCCCTCCCCTTCTGTCCCCCCGTCTCTCCCCTTCTGTCCCCCGTCTCTCCCCTTCTGTCCCCCCCGTCTCTCCCCTTCTGTCCCCCCGTCTCTCCCCTTCTGTCCCCCCCGTCCCTCCCCTTCTGTCCCCCCCGTCGCTCCCCCTTCTGTCCCCCGTCTCTCCCCTTCTGTCCCCCCGTCTCTCCCCTTCTGTCCCCCCTGTCTCTCCCCTTCTGTCCCCCCGTCTCTCCCCTTCTGTCCCCCCGTCTCTCCCCTTCTGTCCCCCCCCGTCTCTCCCCTTCTGTCCCCCCGTCTCTCCCCTTCTGTCCCCCCCGTCTCTCCCCCTTCTGTCCCCCGTCTCTCCCCTTCTGTCCCCCCGTCTCTCCCCTTCTGTCCCCCCCGTCTCTCCCCTTCTGTCCCCCCGTCTCTCCCCTTCTGTCCCCCCGTCTCTCCCCTTCTGTCCCCCCCGTCTCTCCCCTTCTGTCCCCCCCGTCTCTCCCCTTCTGTCCCCCCTGTCCCTCCCCTTCTGTCCCCCCGTCTCTCCCCTTCTGTCCCCCCCTCTCTCCCCTTCTGTCCCCCCGTCTCTCCCCTTCTGTCCCCCCGTCTCTCCCCTTCTGTCCCCCCCCGTCTCTCCCCTTCTGTCCCCCCGTCTCTCCCCTTCTGTCCCCCCGTCTCTCCCCTTCTGTCCCCCGTCTCTCCCCTTCTGTCCCCCCGTCTCTCCCCTTCTGTCCCCCGTCTCTCCCCTTCTGTCCCCCCGTCTCTCCCCTTCTGTCCCCCCGTCTCTCCCCTTCTGTCCCCCCGTCTCTCCCCTTCTGTCCCCCCCGTCTCTCCCCTTCTGTCCCCCCTGTCCCTCCCCTTCTGTCCCCCCGTCTCTCCCCTTCTGTCCCCCCCCGTCTCTCCCCTTCTGTCCCCCCGTCTCTCCCCTTCTGTCCCCCGTCTCTCCCCTTCTGTCCCCCCGTCTCTCCCCTTCTGTCCCCCTGTCTCTGCGCTCCTGTCGCCCGCTGTGATTGGCTGTTGTGACAGGGCTGTCTCCTGGCTGTCAGCCTTCTCTAAAGCTCACTTTAATTACTCCTTTCACCAACAGCTACTGCACAAGCACACACACGTGCAGACACACACACACGTGCAGACACACACGTGCAGACACACACGCGTGCAGACACACACACACGTGCAGACACACACACACGTGCAGACACACACGCGTGCAGACACACACGCGTGCAGACACACACACACGCGTGCAGACACACACACGCGTGCAGACACACACCAGAGGACCCACACACACGCTCAGCTGCACCTTCTGCAGACACAAAGAGGAGCGCCTCCGTCAGCGCCCCACCTGAGCCAGGTGCTGCACCAGGCCGCGGGCCCGCCCTCACCCCAGGGACCCCCCAGTGGGTTCGAGCCCCAGTTGCAGACGGAATGACCCTTGAGCAAGGCAGCAAACCCCCAAACTCTGCATTTGCTTGTGAGTGAGCGTGTTCCTGAGAGACAAAGAGAGGGAGGAGCTGAGGAGGACCGAGGAGCAGCTGAGGAGGAGCTGAGGAGCAGCTGATGTCCCCCGCTGCTCCTCGGTCCTGTTTGTTCTGCTGGACCTTCAAACGCTCCTTCAGAGCCACAACGGGACGGAGTGGATGTGCGATACCTCCCCCTGCACACATGACCCCCCAGGAGGCTCCTCAGTCTGGGGGTCCGGGCTGACCACATGACCTTCAGACGTCCTCCTCTGAGGCTCGTACCCTCACGGACCTCCAACAGTCTGTTTCTCCCACAAACACAAGTGGAGCTGTGCTTCTTCTGCCTCCCTCACTGTCCACCTCCTGGTCATGGGACGTCCCTATCTGAACACTTCAAAATAAAAGCACTTAAAGACCTGGTGGGGTGGCCCAGACCTCCAGCCAGACAAAACACACATCTGTATGGTGCTGTAGCACATCTGTATGGTGCTGTAGCACATCTGTATGGTGCTGTAGCACATCTGTATGGTGCTGTAGCACATCTGTATGCAGCACTGCCCAGATCAACCTTCCCGCTCCCTCATTGTTCTGAGGCTGCTGCGGGTGGTCCGCTCTTTGAAGACAAAATGCACGTTCTGCCCAAAGCTCTGGTATGTACAGGGGGATTACTACCCACTGTGTGTGTGTGTGTGTGTGTGTTAGAGGAAATGCCCTGCCTGCCAACACAATGTTAAATCTGATGTGTTTCTGATGTGGGGGTGTGTTTGTGTGCATTCATACCGAATAATTGGCCAAAATCTTCTGCCAAATAACTTAGTATGCAGGGTGTGTATCTGTGTGAGAGAGACAGTGTGTGTGCGTGTATCTGTGTGAGAGAGACAGTGTGTGTGTGTATCTGTGTGAGAGAGACAGTGTGTGTGCGTGTATCTGTGTGAGAGAGACAGTGTGTGTGTGTATCTGTGTGAGAGAGACAGTATGTGTGTGTATCTGTGTGAGAGAGACAGTGTGTGTGTATCTGTGTGAGAGAGACAGCGTGTGTGTGTATCTGTGTGTGTGAGACAGCGTGTGTATGTATCTGTGTGAGAAAGACAGCGAGTGTGTGTGTGAGAGACAGCGTGTGTGTGTGAGAGACAGCGTGTGTGTGTGTGAGAGAGACAGCGTGTGTGTGTGAGAGAGACAGCGTGTGTGTGTGAGAGACAGCGTGTGTGTGTGAGAGAGACAGCGTGTGTGTGTGTGTGTGTGAGAGAGACAGCGTGTGTATGTATCTGTGTGAGAGACAGCGTATGTGTGTGAGAGAGACAGCGTGTGTGTGTGTGAGAGAGACAGCGTGTGTGTGTGAGAGAGAGACAGCGTGTGTGTGTGAGAGAGACAGCGTGTGTGTGTGTGTGTGAGAGAGACAGCGTGTGTGTGTGTGAGAGAGACAGCGTGTGTGTGTGAGAGACAGCGTGTGTGTGTGAGAGAGACAGCGTGTGTGTGTGTGAGAGAGACAGCGTGTGTGTGTGTGTGAGAGAGACAGCGTGTGTGTGTGAGAGAGACAGTGTGTGTGTGTGAGAGACAGCGTGTGTGTGTGAGAGAGACAGCGTGTGTGTGTGTGAGAGAGACAGCGTGTGTGTGTGTGTGAGAGAGACAGCGTGTGTGTGTGTGTGAGAGAGACAGCGTGTGTGTGTGTGTGTGTGAGAGAGACAGCGTGTGTGTGTGAGAGAGACAGCGTGTGTGTGTGTGAGAGAGACAGCGTGTGTGTGTGTGAGAGAGACAGCGTGTGTGTGTGTGTGTGAGAGAGAGACAGCGTGTGTGTGTGTGTGAGAGAGACAGCGTGTGTGTGTGTGAGAGAGACAGCGTGTGTGTGTGTGTGTGTGAGAGAGACAGCGTGTGTGTGTGTGTGAGAGAGACAGCGTGTGTGTGCGCACCGTTTCCCTGCCAAACTGCAGCGTTCTTATTATTTAGTGTGTGTAGGCAGAAATTAAAAGCCAAAACTTTGAGCTCAAATTAAATTCACGCGTCTTGAACCTACAACGTTTGTAACGTCAGACTGGTTTAACTGGTCACCAGTTTCAGGTCGGGTCACCAAAACAAACCTCAGACTGAGAAGAAAGCGTTTAAAGAGATGACCCTGAAGGTCTGTCCCTCAGCCTGAGGGTACGAGCAGGTGCAGCGTGCTAGAGCAGCAGTGCTTTTAGGAGGGGTTCTGGTCCAAGCCCAGTGGTTCCTCCAGCAGCTGGAGCGAGCAGGGTGGGGCTGCCTGAAGACCCCCCGGGGTTCAGAGGACCCCGGAGGAGTGTGGCCCTCCTGGTCTGTGATGGCAGACATCTCCATGGCGACGCTCCCTCGTCAGCTTCAGTCTTGATGAGCGTGACGCCCTCTGCTGCCTGCTGCTGGGATCACGGGGGGCCAGACAGATGTTGGTGGAGGTCCTGAGGGACACATCTGTCAGCCAGCTCTCCTCCACGTAAAGACGACGTCCTTGGTGAGTGTTGGGGGTCTTGGTGTGGACCCCCTCAGGACCTCAGGACGCTCCTCAGAGCTCCGTCACAGATCACCACATCAACTCTTCTTCACACTCAACGTCTCCAAACTCCTGGAGGAGCCTGTCTGCTGGTCCTCAGGGCCCACGGCCACAGCCAGCTGTGCTACTGTTTTAAAAGTCCAAACTCATTTGCGGGTTTCTTTAAATGCGGCTGCATGGCGGCGTGATGCGCTTGTTTGCACGTGAAGCCTGCAGCGCCAGCACGCCCTGTTTTTACATATAAAACAGAGAGATTAGAGGAGAACACTGCAGCTCTAATCTGAGCACGCTCCAGCCCAAAGAGGCTTCAAACACGCCGTTCAAAGACAGACACGCTGAAGAATGCGCCCGGATCAGTCCTAATTCCTCGAGTGTGTGTGTGTGTGAGTGTGTGTGTGTGAACAGGTAAGATGTCGTCTGAAAGAGAGAAAATAGGAGGTGACGGATGGAGAAGAACAAAAAGTACAGATGGATGATGGAGGGAAAGAAGCACTTCCTCCTTCTCACCTCAGCTTAAACTTAATACTCGTTCCGTTTAACTTCCCACCCACGCGACGCCGCATCCGTCTCACACACCAACACACACTCGGAGGAGCGCACGCAAACAAAGGGAGTCTGCAATTATGAGACGTGTACACAAACACCACCTACTGAGCCACGCTTCCAAAACGCTCCCTTTATCGGAGTGTAGCAGCACCTCCTCACACGCAACAATGTCCTTGCTGAACATAATTCATTACACACACACACACACACACACACACACACACACACACAATGACAAAGGCAGATACAGCACATCATCAAGCAGCCTCGTAGGTGGTCTCTCTTCTCGTCCTCCCTCCTACACTCCATCTCTGTCCCTTTCATCCTGTCTGCTCCACTTCCGCGTCGTTCCGTGTGACGCCGTCGCCTCCAGGATGAAGTGGTTGAAGATTAAGCTGCAACTTTGAAGACGGCTCAACGTGGGCTCCTGATGAATGCTGATCAAGTCCCAGGCTGGACAGGCGCCATCTGTCCCGCGGCTGCCGTCCAATGTCCCTCTGGTGGACACGGAGGCGTGCTCCGTCCTCGCACCACCCCACGACCGTCCCGGCAGCGCTCCTGTCCCGCGACGGTCCTCGTCTCTGGAGGAGCTCGGGGGGTCGTCCGGCCGACCACAGGTCAAAGGTCACGTGATGAAGGTCAAACAGGACGAGAGGTCCGGTGCAGGACCGGTCCAGCTGCTCACTGGGACCAGTGGGAAAGACGACCACCCCGCACCTTCATCACGGAGACTCCGGCCAGGACTCGTCCCTCCACGTTCCCCCGGAGACAGTCGGGCTGGGGACGCACCGACGGAGCGGCAGCCTGAAGTTGTGTCGAGTTTCACACGTTGAAGTCCTCGTGTCCTCGTGTCCTCGTGACGCTCCCCAGCAGACGCTGGGATGTGACGGGAAGAGGAACAACAAGCAAGGAGGAACTGAGGTGGAATGAAAAAGAAATACAGCCGGAGCGCCGCTGCCGTGGCAACGTGATGGAGCCTTAATGGGGTGGCCGGATCATTATTCAGATTTTAAGGTGTTTTAGGAGGAAGCGAAGGACGGGAATCTACGGGGAAGGACGAGGACACAGGGAAGAGCAGGGACGGGGGAGCCAGGAAGAGGCAGAGCAGTCATGAAAGTTTAATACAGCGCTGTTACCGAGCCAACGGAGGAGGGGAAGTGGAGCGAGAGGAAGAGCAGCTCCAGAGTGGGGGACGGGGACGAGGACGGGGACGAGGGTGAGGGTGAGGACGGGGACAAGGGAGAAGACAAGGACGAGAGAGAGGGAGAGGGAGAGGGAGAGGGAGAGGGAGAGAAAGAGAACAGGGACGAGGGCGAGGACGGGGACGAGGGTGAGGGTGAGGATGAGGACAAGGATGAGGACAAGGACGAGGGAGAGGGAGAGAGAGAGGGAGAGGGAGAGGGAGAGGGAGAGGGAGAGAGAGAGAAAGAGAACAGGGACGAGGGCGAGGGCGAGGACGGGGGCGAGGGCGAGGACGGGGACGAGGATGAGGACAAGGGTTAGGGAGAGGAAGAGGGAGAGGATGACGAGAGAGGGTGAGGGTGAGGGTGAGGGTGAGGGTGAGGACAAGGGTGAAGATGAGGGCTAGAATGAGGGCGAGGTAGAGGATGAGAGAGAGGACAGGGTGAGGGAGAGGATGAGGGCAAGGACAAGGACGAGAGACGAGACACGAGACACGAGGGCAAGAACAAGGACGAGGTAGAGGATGAGAGAGAGGACGAGGATGAGGAGGAAGATGAGGGCGAGGAAGAGGGACGGGGCAAGGACAAAGGATGAGGACGAGGGACAAGATGGACACTCCTCTAGAGGACAGCAGAATGAGACTCATCCCTCGTTCATTATTAAAGACTAACGGGCAGAGCTGAAGACCAACACCGGCCTGATCCAGTTCCTGTAACCACAGCAGTAATCTGATTACATGATCCAGTTCCTGTGACTACAGCAGTAATCTGATTACATGATCCAGTTCCTGTGACTACAGCAGTAATCTGATTACATGATCCCGTTACTGTAACTACAGCAGTAATCTGATTACATGATCCCGTTACTGTAACAGTAGGTAATCTGATTACATGATCCCGTTACTGTAACTACAGCAGTAATCTGATTACACGATCCCGTTACTGTAACAGTAGGTAATCTGATTACATGATCCCGTTACTGTAACAGTAGGTAATCTGATTACACGATCCCGTTACTGTAACAGTAGGTAATCTGATTACATGATACCGTTACTGTAACTACAGCAGTAATCTGATTACACGATCCCGTTACTGTAACAGTAGGTAATCTGATTACATGATCCCGTTACTGTAACAGTAGGTAATCTGATACTATGTACCAACTGTAACTACAGACTAGATGAAGGCTGGTCAGACACGTGAGTGGAGCTGCTGGTTCACCTGAACTGACCTGAGACACTGAGAGAGGGAGACTGTCTGTCTGTCTGACTGTCTGTCTGACTGACAGACTGTCTGTCTGTGTGTCTGACTGTTTGACTGACAGACTGTCTGTCTGTCTGACTGACTATCTGTCTGTGTGTCTGACTGACTGACTGTTTGACTGTCTGTCTGTCTGACTGTCTGTCTGTCTGACTGACTATCTGTCTGTGTGTCTGACTGCCAGACTGTCTGTCTGACTATCTGTCTGTGTGTCTGACTGACTGACTGTCTGTCTGACTATCTGTCTGACTGACTGTCTGACTGCCAGACTGTCTGACTATCTGTCTGTGTGTCTGACTGACTGACTGTCTGTCTATCTGACTGGCTGTCTGACTGTCCGTCTGACTGTCTGTCTGATTATCTGACTGACTGTCTGTCTGTGTGACTGTCTGACTATCTGTCTGTGTGTCTGACTGACTGTCAGACTGTCTGTCTGATTGTCTGACTGTCTGTCTGACTGACTGTGTGACTGCCTGTCTGACTGGCTGTCTGACTGGCTGTCTGACTGTCCAGAATAAATCCTTTAAGAATTAATGCTCCCATCTTGACCTGACTCAACTCCTAAGAACGATCAGATCCACCTTTTAACAGCAACCACAGCACCGTGTTCACACACACACACACACACACTGTGCACTGTTTCCGTGTGTGTGTGTGCATGTGTGTGTGTGTGCATGTGTGTGTGTGCATGTGTGTGTGTGAGTGATCAAAGATCTCCTTATTGGAAACAATTGCAGTGAAGCCATGCTGCACACTACCTGGAGGGCCCGCCCTTCCTCCCTCCTCTTCCTCACTTCTCTTCCTCCCTCCTCTTCCTCATTCCTCTTCCTCCCTCCTCTTCCTCACTCCTCTTCCTCACCTGTCCTCAATAATAAGCCACCATCGCTGTCGAACCACCTCACGACTGCTGCCGAGCAAACACATACAAGTGTACACAGAACTCTAGTGTGTGTGTGTCTGAGGGTATCTGTGTGTGTCTGACTGTGTGTGTGTATATACCTGTGTGTGTCTGTGTGAGTGGGTGTGTGTGAGTGAGTGTGTGTGTACCGATGTGTGTATATATACTTGTGTTTGTGTGTGTATGTGTGTGTATTTGTGTGTGTGTGTGTGCTGTGATCAGAACACTGAATCTCTGGAAACTCATGTCAGGAATGTGGGACCACTTCAGGATCCAGGAAAGAACCAGTGATGTTCCTGGAATCTGTTTATCATGATTCCATCCAGGAACGTTCCAATAATCCATCAACACAGATCAACACAGATCAACACAGATCAATACAGATCAATACAGAGTCCATATCGCGTCAACTGACATCAGAATTCCCAGTCAGCAGGACCGGCTCCTACAGTCAGATGGGACCTCAGTTCCATGGCAACAGTAGTTCTCAGAGGGAAGAGGCTCCGTGCCCCCCCCCCCCACAGCGCTGAACAAAGCCTTGAGCAGCTGCCAGTGGGCCCCCAGAGCCGTCTGACTTCCTGCTAAAAATAAGAGCGCAGATAAAACTCGGAATGCTGCCACTGGGAGAGACGGAGCGGGAGAGAGAAGGGTGAAGGAGAAGAATGAAAGTGGAGAAGAGGAGTGAACCTGAGGTGAGAGGAAGACTGGGATTAGGATTATGGAGCCGCCTGATGAAGATTAAACTAACAACAGATCAGGGAAGTCAGAGATCACTCTATCGCTTCATGATGGAGGGATGAGAGATGGAGGGATGGAGGGATGAGGAATGAGAGATGGAGGGATGAGGGATGAGGAATGAGAGATGGAGGGATGAGGAATGAGAGATGGAGGGATGAGGAATGGGAGATGGAGGGATGGAGGAATGGATTGTGCTGCAAGTAGTGATCTCCCTGGAAATCTGTAAACCAGCAGGGATGGTGGAGAACGGGAAGATCCAGATATAAATATTTATACAGGAGGAAGAGGAGGAGGAGGAGGAAGAGGAGGAAGAGGAGGAGGAGGAAGAGGAGGGAGGAGGAAGAGGAGGAGGAGGAGGAAGAGGAGGAGGAGGAAGAGGAAGAGGAGGAGAGGAGGAGGAGGAGAGGAGAAAGAGGAGGAGGAGGAGGAGGGAGGAGGAGGAGGAGGAAGAGGAGGAGGAGGAGGAGGAGGAAGAGGAGGAGGAGGAGGAAGAGGAGGAGGAAGAGGAAGAGGAGGAGAGGAGGAGGAGGAGGAGAGGAGAAAGAGGAGGAGGAAGAGGAGGAGAGGAGGAGGAGGAGAGGAGGAGGAAGAGGAGGAGGAAGAAGATGAAGAGTAGGGAGTGTAGGGAGAGGAGGAGAGGAGGAGGTCCTCCACCTTCATCTTTCTGACTCCACCAGGAAGGATTGAGGCGTCTATGGAGGCTCTGAGGAGTGTTTGACCTCATCTGATGCCTGGAGCATCACAGAGCAGGACACACACACACACACACTCACAAAGAAACACACACACTCATACAGAAACACACACACACACACACACACACACACACACACACACACACACTCACACACACACACATACTCACACACACACACACACACTCACACACACACACACACACACACACACACACACTCACACACACACACTCACACACACACACACTCACACACACACAACACAAACACACTCACTCACACTCTTGCATATTTAATGAGACGCTCGTGTAACCAGCGGTGATGACAATCATCTACCTGATGATGTCATCAACGATTCACTCTTAGTTTGGTTGTTGCTCACAATCTGTTTGGATCCATTTTTCTGACACGTGAGATGTTGTGGTGTTCCTGTTCCTAATCTCCTAATCCCAACACACTCCCAGGAGTAAATTAGTCATCAGAAGAGGTTTCTATCAAAGCGTTATTGATGTGGGAATGTCTTCATGTGCTGAGAAGCCTGAACAGACACTCACATGTAAACACAATCTAATCTAATCTGATCTAATCTGAACTAATATGATCTAATCTGATCTAATCTGAACTAATATGATCTAATCTGAACTAATATGATCTAATCTGAACTAATATGATCTAATCTGATATAATCTGAACTAATATGATCTAATCTGAACTAATATGATCTAATATGATCAAATCTGATCTAATCTGATCTAATCTCATATAATCTGAACTAATATGATCTAATATGAATAATATGATCTAATCTGATTTAATCTGAACTAATATGATCTAATCTGATATAATATGAACTAATATGATCTGATCTTGTCTAATATGATATAATATGAACTAAAATTATCTAATCTGATCTAATATAGTCTAATCTGAAGGTAGTTCAGTAGAACAGTCAGAGGTGAGGCTCACCTGAACCTGCCTGTTATTAGTTTTATTTAATTACACCTTTATGTCTCCATGATGCACCTTTGATCTCATTTAATCTGGTTTGTCGGTGGATTAGGGGACACCTGTGACTCTGGAGCACCGTACTGACCTTCAGGTCAGGTGGAGGTCCTGGAACATGAAAGAGCTCCAGGAACATGAAAGAGCTACTGGAACATTAAAGAGCTCCAGGAACATCAAAGAGCTCCTGGAACATCAAAGAGCTCCTGGAACATCAAAGAGCTTCTGCAACATCAAAGAGCTTGTGGAAAATGAAAGAGCTTCAGGAACATGAAAGAGCTCCACGAACATCAAAGAGCTCCTGGAACATCAAAGAGTTCCTGGAACATCAAAGAGCTCCTGAAGCAACAGATTAGAACTTCCTCATTGTTGCTTTGATCCTGAGCAGTGCGTCACTTCAAAGCTTTGACCCTCTCAGGTGTCTTTGACCTCAGACAGGAAGTGAGGTGAGAAACAGGCAGGTGAGAGCATCACGCTTGGACAACCCATAGACCCAGGAGACCCACACACTGGGCTCAGGTCAAAGGTCACAGAAGCTACCTAACCTTGGGTCAAAGGTCACATAGGCTACCTGAGCACAGGTCAAAGGTCACAGAAGCTACCAGACCTCAGGTCAAAGGTCACCCCCCCCACTGACCTAGCCAGTCGTTGAACTTCTTGACCTCGGAGGGCAGGCCCAGCTCGGTGAAGTCTCCGGCGTGGATGAACACGTCTCCGTACGGCATCTGGATGGCGTCGGTGCGCGAGTGTGTGTCCGAGACGCAGACGAAGCGGGTGTAGCCGGGGGGCTTGGGGGTGTCGTGGGGCATCGGGTCCACCCTGGGGGGAGGGGAGGAGCTTCAGGGGGGGTATGGGGGGCGGGCAGGTACGGGAGGGGGGGCAGGTACAGGGGGAGGACGGGGGGGTCAGGGGTCAGGACCTGTACTCACATGTGCACGTGTGGCGGCTGGAAGCGGCCCTGGTTGATGTTGTAGAAGGTGAAGGCCTGCGTGGGGTTAGTGCTGTACTCGTCCACCTCCACCGCCGCCCGGGCGCCGCGCTGGGCGCCCGCCTGGGCCTGCTGCCGCCGCGCCGCCATAATCTCTGACAGCGTGAAGGCCATGATGACGAAGAGCTGAGGGACCCCCGAGGACAGCGTCACACTCACACTGTCACAGTCACAGCAGGGGTGGGGGCATCACCTCCACCTGACAGGACAGAGCAGCTTCAGTCCTGAATACTGGTGAGGTCACACATACACACACATACACACACACACAAATGCACACACAAATACACAAACACACAAACACAGAAATACACAATAAAGGTAACCAGAGAATCAGAGATGACCTGAAGAGACTCAGGAATCAAACCAGCACACTTGTTTCAATGTTTACCATTCAGAATCATTCATCCTTCATCCATCCAGCATCCATCATTATCATCTTCATCCATCCATCCTTCATCCATCTATCATCATCCATCCATCACCATCCATCCATCCTTCATCATCCATCACCATCCATCCATCCTTCATCATCCATCCATCCAGCATCCATCCATTCATACAGCATCCATCATCATCCATCCCTTCATCCAGCATCCATCATCATCATCCATCCCTTCATCCAGCATCCAGCATCCGTCCATCATCATCCATCCATCATCCATCTGTCATCATCATCCATCCATTATCATCGTAATTATTATTATTATTATTATTATTATTATTATTGTTATTATTAACTATTATTATTGAGAGGGAAAATGAAAATGATGAAAACCATCTATGTTTTTTTCTGATTGTATAATTAATAAATCATTATTATTATTATTATTATTATTATTAGTAGTAGTAGTAGTAGTAGTAGTAGTAGTAGTAGAAGTAGTAGTAGTAGTAGTAGTATGATACTTTACCTGTAGAGTCCGACGTCTTTTTATCATTTTAACATTATTTTCTATTTTTCAGTACATACCATATTTTTCCGTTCCGGTCTGTTTTTTTTTTATTGTGATTTTAACATTTATGTAGTGATTCTGGGTGATAGTTATTCTGATAGAACAGACAGCTGTGTTTTAAAACACATTTCATCAAAAATTACATTTTTATAAATTTAATTATTCTTTTTAACATTATTACACAATATTATTATTACAATATAACTACATGGATGCACATGGCTCACTAAAGCATCCCATTATTATTATTATATTATTAGTATTATTACTGCGACTACTAGTGCGGCTGAGCAGTGTGATTAAACTCTTTTTTTGAACGACGTATTTCTCATTTCTCGTCCAAGCGACTTGCACCTCAGCGCTGCTCACTCTCCCAGAGGAAAGACACCAAGTTTGAGACGAAGCGTGAGCGGCTCCAGAGTTACGAGTGGAATGTACAGATGATCACTATTATTATTGTTATCATTATTATCACTATCATTATCCTTATTATCATCCTTATTATCACTGTTATCATTATTATCATCATCATTATCACCATCCTTGAGGCGCTGCTGTCTCATCAATTGTCCTCTCTTGTCTAACACAACATCTCTGTTCCCGTGAAGTCACTTGAACATGAGCGATGGTGTGGGAGCATCTTTGCCCCTCCTGTCCCAGTGCCTCCTGGAGAACACGGGGGTCACTCAGGCACACTGGGACATCACGGAGGAACGAGGCGCGCTGGCGCCGTCCTCCTGAGCCGCTGTGATGTCGACGCGTCGTCTTCACTCCATCATTTACCAGAAAGTCACAGGACACAAGAGCAACACCACAGATGCACACTTCACACCACAGGCTAGTGTGTGTGTGAGTCTGTATGTGTGTTTGTGAGTGTGTGTGTGAGTGTGTGTGTGAGTGTGTGTGTGAGTGCGAGTGTGAGTGTGTGTGTGAGTGTGTGGGAGTGTGTGTGTGAGTGTGTGTCTGAGTGTGTGTGTGAGTGTGTGTGTGTGTGTGTGAGCGTGTGTGTGAGTGTGTGCGTGTGTGTGTGAGTGTGTGTGCGTGAGTGTGTGTGTGAGTGTGTGAGAGTGTGTGTGAGCGTGTGTGTGTGAGTGTGTGTGTGAGTGTGTGAGAGTGTGTGTGAGTGTGTGTGTGTGTGCTGAGACACCTGTGAGATGAGATCACAGGTCTGACAGTGAAAGGCACATCTGGAAGTTCTGCTCACATCTGCCTGCACTGGACTGCAAAGGTCAGACTGAGGGCTGCGACCTGATGAAGGTCCACCCCCACACACACACACCCACACACACTTGTAATACATAATGTATTACCCAGCCCATAACCATCACTACTAACCTCTTGACCTCTGACCCTAACCCTGACCTAAATCTGGACCCTCCAACATCCTTTGAACTTGTGAGGGCCCCCAGAATGTCCTCACTTTGATAGTAAATGAGTTGGAGCAAGAACACACACACACTCACACACAGTCGTGTTCTGAATGACATCACATATTAACATTCATCAACTCCACATTTCTACTGTGCAGTTTAATTTGGTGGTTTTAGGAGTTTTAAAGTGATTATTAAAGTATTTTAGGGGTTTTCTGAGCAAAGAGTCATTTTATCACCGATTCAAGCGTTGAGGAAAAGAACAATATTAAAGTAATATTTGTAATATTCAGTAATAAAAACGTTTTCATCTGTTTTTTCACAAAAACATTGTAACAGTTTTTTTCCTGACTCGTTCTGATTTAATCTTGAGGGAACACGTTTGTGGAGAAGGTTTAAGTCTGAATCTGACCTGCAGATGAAGGAACGGCGGTGTTGGGGGGTCTGGGGGGGGTCGTCTGTGGGGGGGTCTGCTTATTCACACCTTCTCCGCCACATATGGACACACACAGAAAATGAAAGTGCATCTGAGTGTTACGCTCGCTCTGGTGTGATCTGGAGCCACCGCGCTGTGAAATAAGGTGATTTCACAATCTGCTGAAAATAATGAGACACCAAAGTGTCCTCCAGGATCCTCCAGGAGCCTCCAGGATCCTCCAGGAGCCTCCAGGATCCACCCGGACCCGGTTCATCTACAGCACTGAGAAGAGGGCAGAGAGCAGAGGCAGCAGCCCCACACGTCCGCGTCCAAACTTTGGGCTCCAAACTGGAGACCTCCGCTGGGGGGGTCAGACAGGGGGGGCCCGGGGTCACCGCAGGTGCACAGTCACAACCCCCAGGACCACCTGGACCCCCAGGACCAGGACCAGCCCCTAAACATGCTCCGCGTCCTCAACACCGCTTCATGAGCCCCGACATGATGCACACACACACACACACACACTCACTCTCACACACACACACACTCACTCTCTCACACACACACACACACACACACACTCACTCTCTCTCACACACACACACAGTCACACACACTCTCTCACACACACACACACACACACACTCTCTCTCACACACACTCTCACACACACACTCTCACACACACTCTCTCACACACACACACACACACACTCACTCACTCTCTCACACACACACACACACTCTCTCACACACACACACACACACACACACACACACACACACACTCTCTCACACACACACGCGCGCGCTGCAGAAGAGACACCGACCTACCGACTCCTGCTCCGCTGCGGTGAGGCTGCTGCCGGGGGCCGGGACCGGGACCGGGGTGCGAGGACCAGGACCGGGGGGCGAGGACCGGGACCGGGGGGCGAGGACCGGGACCGGGAGCGGGGAGCGGGAACGGGACCGAGGACCGGGACCGGGAGCGGGGAGCGGGAACGGGACCGAGGACCGGGGAGCGGAGGAGCGAGGGGCGGTGGGCGCTGCTGCAGACGCGCTGGAGAGTTTGAACGAGCAGCCCCGTGATGCACCGGTACAGTCTCCCTCTCTCTCCCCCTCTCTCTCTCCCCTCTCCCTCTCTCCCTCTCTCTCTCTGTCTCTCTCCCCCCTCTCCCTCTCACCCCCTCTTCCCCCCACCCCTCTCTCTCTCTCTCTCTCACCCCCCTCCCTCCCCCTTCTCTCCCCCCCAGTTCTGGATGGTGAGGAGAGGAAGGACCCTACGTGGAGCCGTTCAGGATGTGACCTCAGGTGACCCCAGATGACCTGAGGTGACCCCAGTGACCTCAGGTGACCCCAGATCACACCAGCATCATTTGTGACCTAACCTTCTGTATTTCTGTACATTTGTGTGGTCTGTGAGCAGCATATCTTTAATATCTTTAAATACCTGACCTTTATAAAGAAGCTCACTTTACTTTTAAATTATATTTTATGAAACTACAAACGTTATCTTTAGAACATTTACACATTTAGGGTCGTGTTTGTGGCTCCAAAAGGAATTCTAGTCCAAATATGAAGCGTAAATAAACATAATAATGTTAGCATTCATACACAAATGTAAGAAAAGCTTTGTTTAAATGTTGTATCCTCTCTGTCCTTAATTAAAGTCAAACAAGAGAGCTTGTCTGGTGAATCATGGATGTATATTAACTCAGTTATAGTCACCAGGTCAAGGGTCATCTCATCTGCTGATGAAGCCCTTTATTCCTCACTCTCTTATTTCCTTTCCTGTCTTTATTTCTTCTGTTTCCACCGTATTCATTCATTAATATAAATGCACAAACACAAAAGTGCCTCTTTGAAATGTTGCAGAATCATAAAATACCTGAAGTATCTTTAAAGTTCTCTTCTGAGTGAGCAGGCGCATTTTAATGTGACATCAATGCTCACGAGGTCCTTCAGCTAAACGGGACCAGTAGGGCCCTTAATCCTCACCCACTCACCAGTCCCGCCAGCCTGGACCCAGTGGGGGGTTCTCTGGAGGTCCAGCACCTCAGACCCGGACCCTCCAACCTCCAGCCTGCAGCCCGGACGGAACCAGCCGGCCCAGCGCTCCCAGCCCGAGCGGCTGCTGGGCGCCGTCTGCCCCCTGCTGGTCACCGCGGGGAGCGCCCCTCAGGTCGGGCTGAGGGCCCCCAGAGGAGGAGGAGGTCCTGGGGTTCATGTGTGGTGAGGCAGGAGGACAGGGGGACGGTCAAGGCCCCTTGAGCGTCCTCCCCTCCGTGAGGGCTCGCGTGCGTGCTGCTCAGCTGATGCTTCGTGCGGAGGCGGAGGCGAGCGATGTCTGGCCCTGTCCCACGAGCCTGCAGATGCTCTCTGCTGATTGGACGGTTCCCAGAGGAACGCAGGAAACATCAGATCAGCCGTCAGACGTGAGTAACGACCAACATCAGCGCGGCTGAGCCTCCTCTTGTTCCGAAGGGTCGGCGGCACCAAGACGCCGCTGTCGCCCAGAGCGATGGGACGCCTGGAGCTACCGACCGTCCCTCGAGGACGAGGACAGTCCCGATGGAGTCAGACGAGGACACGCTGGAGACCAAGGGGGGGCGTCTCAGGGGCAGAGGTCTCTTCAGCAGGACCCGTGGTCCCTCCCCCTACCTGCCCTGGGTAGGGGGAGGGACCACGGGCAGAAGGAACGTCACGTTGTACATTCTCCAGAGGACAGTCTGAGGGTGTGTGTGGGGGGGCGGGGCTTAAATAGAGGTGTGATTATGGGAACGTGCAACAGGTGTGACTGATGGGGATGTGGAACAGGTGAGGAGGCGTCGTCTAGAAGGGCGTTGTGCTCACCTGTGAGGGAGGGCGTGGTCACACCCCAGAGAGGAACCCGGGCCACCCAGCCCACGTGTGCGGTGTGGTCTGGAGACCGGGGGTCGGAGTTCGTCCTCAAGTCCGGGATCTGGATTTTACAATCCACCAGGTGGATTCTGCTTGTGAAGCAGGGAGAAGCTGGCTCATCTGGTGTTCGCTCTCAGACCCGAGTGTGTCGTTATACCGTTAAAACACACTCAGCACTTTCCACAGCCAGTCTGACTCCTCGCTCCACGACCGAAACGCCCTAAATCATCGACTCTGTCCAGGATGTAGTGACGGATGGACGAGTCTGAGTCTCTTCACGTCACCTTAAATCACGCCGACAGAACTACAGGTCCTGTCTGTCTTCACACTCTTCACTCATCAGCCATATTTAAACAGATCAAAGACAACAGAACAGGAGATCAAAGAGAACAAACAACAGATCAAAGATGTTTGTCAAACTCTACTAAAACATTATAGAAACATCCCAGAGACTAATGTTCCATCCCAGTGATGATACTGGTGAGTTTTCTTAATGAAGCAGTCAGAGCTTCACTCACACACACACACACACACACACACACACACACACACACACACACAAGACAGGTTGACTTCTGCTACTTTTTTATTGAACTGGTTCAGTACTGGAGTTTCATGGACAAAACAACGGCACAACACTGTGTTACAGTTTCTCTTTGGATACAACTAACACACAATAGTTCCTCTACAAACTGGACTAAAGTTCACACACACCATTTTTGTCTTTATCACAGGCAACCGCGCACACACACACACGCACACACACACACACTCACACACACACTCACACACACACACTCACACACACACACTCACACACACTCATTCACAATAGAATACATTCATCATAAATGTAAATTGCAGAGCATTCCATATTGTTTTTTCATAGTACCCATAATGAACAAGGCCCACCTCAAACAGGAAGCTGGGCGTACCAACGGTGTGTGTGTGTGTGTGTGTGTTATTAGTTGATGTGATGGAAGCTTTGATCTGGCTGACCTTTGATGCTCTAGTGGCGAGCTGCTCTGGAGCAGACCCAGCTTTGGTCCAGTTTAGTCCTCTAAATACAGGCGCTCACCCGCTCTTTCATACCAACTCCTCAGTTCAGTACACTCTGAAAACAAAGGTGGAGAGCTCAGAGAAGACAGGTTCACATTTAGGTAACCAGTTCCACCAGTGCAGCACCCTCGTGTTCCACTAGAGACACAACGATGTAGTTGGGACGGTGAACACGTTGGTCTGTCGGCCTGTGAGCGAAGCTCCGCCCTGCTGCCCTTTGATGTGGGAACACTGGGAATTTAAGTCCGTTTCCTTTTTCCTCGCCGTGAATGAAACCTGCAGTAATTGTTTTATTCTAATTTGTTCTGAAACGGTTCCATCTTTAAAAGGCAGAACTGGAGTAGCTGGAAACGCGGAGATTAGGGCAGCCTCTCTGATTGGTGGAGCCGTAACCAAGGATACGGTCAATTTCAGCCGCTCCCAGTGCAGATCGGCATGACTGGAGCACGTCTGTACACACTACATACACACAGTACAATACGTTCAACGGTACCATCCACAACACCAGCTTAAACAAGCCCAACGCTCATGAGCTAACTGCATGTTTGGAGCTCAGTGGAATGTCGGCGCCCTTCCTCACGTTCCTGATCTGATAAGACGCCTTTGTGGCACTAATGGAGAGACTGAAGGAGCGTTTAGCTCAGCCACGATTCTACGTTTGATCAGCAGGAAATGAAAAGATGGGAATCTTTGTCCTCCCCGCTGAGTCATGTGACCGTCTCCCGCAGATGCAGACAGATGTGCAGGCACACAGGACTGCATCTGCCGGTCCAGACGGGTCCAGACGGGACGGGTCGAGGGACCCGGCAGCGCCAGGACGCCTCCGGCCCTCCTGCTCTGGTCGGAGCTCCGGAGGCCTCCTGCTCTGGTCGGGGCTCCGGAGGCCTCCTGCTCTGGTCCCCACACATTTTCACAGCGTACTGAAGCTCTGAGTCGGGGCTTCGGCCTCCAGCTCCTGGAGCAGCGTTCAGCCACACACACCTTCTCCGGGCAGCAACACACACAGTTATGAGGCTACGCATGTGGACCCTGAGCACACGGGCGTGAGGGGAGGCGGCGGCCTCCTCCAGCACTCCCAGTAAGGTCTACTGGTCTACTGGTCTGCCAGCTCCGCTCACGCCGTGAGGATGTCAAGGCCCACTTTTAAATGTGTTACAGGAATTGATAAGTATGTTAGTAGTGAGTGGAAGGACAGGTGGACAGGTTCTAAAGCTGAGCGTCGTAGACACGCCCCCAGCGAGGGCTCCTCCGGGTGGTGCAGATGTTTGTGTTTGGAGCGTGTCTGGATGCCGCCATCATACGAGAAGACGCTGCCTCTTCTCTCTGGCTGCTGAACAGTCATCAGCTTAAAGCAGGAACGGGCATTAAAACAGGGACGAGGGCGGAGCCTCGTCGTCTTTCCTCTGTGCGTACGGGCGTCTAAAGGCGTCGGCCCGGCGAGGGCGGCGCTGCAGGATCATCTCAGCCCGGTAAAACAACACAAACAGGTAACAAACATGGAACTTAGAGTTTTCTCCTACAGTTTAAAATATAAAATTCAAGTGCAATTAAAGTTCCAAATATTAGTTACATCACATATATCTCTCTCAAACAACATTCTGTTACTTGCAGGTAGTTTCTCTCATTTTTATATATATATCTTTTTTCAATTATATATATATATATATATATATATATATATATATATATATATATATATATATATATATATATATATATAAAACCTTTAATTCTCCCACTGGATCCTTGCCTGAGCCCCGATAAATGACCCACGGACGTTGGAGCGGCTGGCACTGCGCCACCTTACTGCTTCTAATTGGGTTTAAAATGTGGTTTAAGTGCACTAATTCTTGTTCTCCTGCACACGAGGTTCAATTAAGGAAAAAAAAAACACTGAAGGAAGCAGAGTTTTAAAACACGCTGAAGAAGAGGAGGTGAAGAAGCTGCTGATGAAGCTGCAGCCACGTGGGAACGTTTGGGAACGGGTTGGGACGGCCATGAAAACACTCGCTGCCTTTTTAGAAGAATATCTGCTGATCGTCAATCAGGGTCGCTGCGTCAACGCTACAAACGCAGGTGTGTGTTAACTGGGCTGTTCAGAGGGACGAACCCTTGATGTCTGCCAATAGAGGAGCGAGTCTGCCCTCTCTGATGCTCTGGTACGAGCGGGAATCTGTCGATGGGCTTCTTTGGTATAAAGGGTCGGCTTTCAGGGATCAATAAATAAATCAGCTGCTAGAGCGACGGAGCTGGTTCCTGATAGGAGGGGTCAGAGGTGAGGAAAGGCATCATGTGACACAAACAGGAGGCGTGGCTATTGGGTCAGGATGCGTTTACGTGAGTGAATGAGTCCACAGTGGATGATGCGGGGGGGGGGCAGCCGGGCCGAGGCTCCGCCCTATTTGTAAGGCCGCAGGAACCTGGTGACTTTGGAGCGCAGCAGCTTGATGAAGGAGCGAGGGAACATCTCTTTGGACTCCTGCGCCGTGTACTTGAAGTAGTTCTGGGGGTGGGCGAGGACATCGAACAGCGCTTTTATCAGCTTCTTGTCCTGCGGAGAGGACACGAGGTCAAGGGTCACAGGAGCAGCAGGCAGAGGCCACGGCCATCTTCACTACCTTTAGTATCTCCTGGTGGTTCTCAGAGGCGTACAGCCTGCCGTCCCGCACGATGTCCTCTATCAGCTGCTGGTAGTCCTCTGGAGCACAGAACACAGATCACACAGGAGCCTCCCACAGAAGGCTCAGGTCAGAACCTGGACCCGCTCAGGTCAGAACCTGGACCCGCTCAGGTCAGAACCTGGACCCGCTCAGGTCCAGGTTCTGACCTCAGGGAACCTTCAGGACACACGAGCCCAGCTGAGGGGCGACGCCCGGGGACCCACCGTCGTAGGTGACGTACGGGACCTGGAAGCCTTTGCCGCTGTTGCCCTCATTGGACTTGAACTGGATCCACAACTTGCGGGAGCGCGAGGTGAAGGCGATGGGCCGCTCGTAGGTCTGGCACGTCTCGTAGGTGGTGATGGAGGTGGGCAGGGCTGAAGGGGGGTTAAACGCAGATGTGGTGGTGATTCACACACGGTCAGATGAACCACAGACGTGATGACGGCAGGTAGACGGGTGCCGCCGCATTCAGGTGTTCATTCAATCAGTCAGATCAAAGAAGGCAGCGCTGCTTTGATGGTTGGTGGACAGCGCTCCTCAATATTCAAGTTTACGTTTTAAATGTGGAGACCCAGACACACCCAAACTGTCACTGGGTCTTACCGCTCTTCCTCATCACCAGGACGTCTCCGCACTCGTCCTCGATGGGGAGGAAGATCTCCGGAACCACGATGAGGATGCGCCTCTTGTGGGGCGGGTTGATGGTCCACACGCAGTCCACGTTGGACGGGTAGTCTCCGGGGTAGTTGGGAGACTCGATGTAGCCGGTGTACTCGCCCAGCTCCCCGCCGCACAGCTGGTCTGAGGGCGAAACAGCTGGATTTAACAGCCGCACTCAGAGCTTGTCCCAATGTGCCGTGGGGGGGGTACTTTTGCAGTGGGAGACGTTGGTGGCTCCGTCAAAGTCGGTGGTGGTGTTCCCCGGACAGGTGATGCAGTAGTTCTGGCCGAACTCCGACTGGTACGTCCCCGCCGGGCAGCGGATGCAGCGGTGGGTGCTGGAGTTGTAGTAGTGTCCCGGGGCACAGTGCACTTGGGGGGGGGGAGGCTCGTTACCGTGGCGACAGGAGGGGGATGCGAGCGTCAGCAGAAGGTCGAGGGGCGTTTACCTTTGGCCTCACAGTCCCTGAAGGACACGGAGCCCTCGTGCTTGGTCATGAGTCCTCCTCCGCAGGAGAAGCAGAGGACGCGTCCAGGCTCCGGCTGGTAGGACCCCAGAGGACACAGCTGGCACGGGCGGAAGCCGTCAGCAGAGAAATGACCCGCTGGACACTGGCCTGAGGACAGAGACAGCGAGTCAATGAGGCTGGGGCAGTGTGCGTGGACGACCGCCAGGGGGCGCCAAAGGAACGCATCTGAAAAGAGTCCATCATGTGGGATGGATGATGGTGGAGGAGTATTGTAACGTGGTATTGTAACGTGGTATTGTAACGTGGTAATGTAACGTGGTAACGACGTCTCTACTCAAAGATACAGACATGCTCATTGCTTTGACCAGTGACGTCCTGTTGGGCGTCTCACCTCCACACTGAGAGATGTTCTCGGCTCCAGCGACGCCCTGACCTTCGGCGCTGGGACAGGGCTCACAGGACAACTGTCCCACGGTGTCCTGGTACGTACCAGGGGGACACTGGACACACTGCTCCTGCTCCCCACTGTAGAAGGTCCCCACACTGCAGCTCACTGGGGAGGGGGAGGAAGGGGAGGGGTGGGAGGAAGAGGAGGAGAGGAGGAAGAAGAGGAGGGAGAGGGAGGGGGGAAGAGGAGGAGGGGGAGGGAGGAGAGGAAGATGAAGAGGAGAAGGAGGAAGGGGGAGGAGGAGGAGGAGGAGGGAGAAGAGGAGGAAGAAAAGGGGGGAGGAGGAGGAGAAGGAAGGGGAGGAGGGAGAGGAGGAGGGGGAGGAGGAGGAGGAGGAGGAAGAGAGGTGAGCTGTTGAAGCCCTCCTGACTGGGTGTCCTCACCTACCACACTTCCCGTCCTGGAGCACTTGTCCGGTGCTGCAGGCTTCGGGCCCCTCGGGGCCCCTGGAGGGCTTCTGGGCGACCTCGTACTCCGTCCCAGAGAAGTGGATGTAGAACTGCTGCTTGCTGATGGACTTCCTGAGGGTCCTCATGGCGCTCTGCAGCTTCTGCTTCATCTTCTCGCGGACACAGTCCACGTTGCAGGAGTCTGGACGGAGACACGCGTCAGGGGACGCTCACGTCTCGGTCCAGCAGAGGGACGCACCTGAGGTCTCCTCCTCCTTCATCTCCATCTCAAACTCAGCGGTGATGTGGGACACCTCCTTGGTGGGAGACTTCCGTCCTCGTCTGCGTTTCTTTGAAGAGTCACATTTGAGGTTGACGAAGGTGACCTGGCAGTCGTCGGTGCACGGGAACTGAGCTCCTACACACACACACGCACACACACACACACGCACACACACACACGCACACACACACGCGCACACACAACGCACACACACACGCACACACACAATGCACACACAACGCACACACACAATGCACACACAACGCACACACACACAATGCACACACACGCACACACACAATACACACACACAATGCACACACACACACACCGCACACACACACACACACAAGCACAGGGATCATCAGAGAGCTTCAGGGTCAACATCTGCTGACACACTGGGGGACACCAACGTCCTGAGATGGACAGGACGGGGGGATGGGATGGGACAGTCAGACAGACATTCAGACAAACAGAAGACATTCAGACAGACAGTCAGACAGACAGTCAGTCAGTCAGTCAGACAGTCATTCAGTCAAACAGACAGTCAGACAAACAGAAGACAATCAGACAGACACACAGTCAGACAGACAGTCAGTCAGACAGACAGACAGAAGACAGTCAGTCAGACAGACAGTCAGACAGACAATCAGACATACAGAAGACAGTCAGACAGACAGTCAGTCAGACAGACAGAAGACAGTCAGACAGACAGTCAGTCAGACAGTCAGAAGACAGTCAGTCAGACAGACAGTCAGACAGACAGAAGACAGTCAGACAGACAGTCAGTCAGACAGTCAGAAGACAGTCAGTCAGACAGACAGTCAGACAGACACAGTCAGACAGTCAGAAGACAGTCAGTCAGACAGACAGTCAGTCAGTCAGACAGACAGTCAGACACAGTCAGTCAGACATATAGACAGTCAGACAGGTACCTTGCTGGTGGGGTCTGGATGAGTCTCTGTTTCTGTCTTTGTTTCGGGGCTTCAGGTGACATTTGGCGTCTTTGATCTTAAACCGGGCCTTCTGTTTGATGGGCGGAGCCAGCGTGTCTGCATCATCAGGAAACAACACACACACACACGCACGCACGCACGCACGCACGCACACACACACACACACATTATTCCACAGCACTGGAGCAGAAGGTGGAGCTGTACAGGGCGGTCGGGAGGCTGTGGGATCTGATCTGATGACCTTCAGCAGCTGAACATCAGGGCTCAGATCCCACATTCATCTCATCCTTCCTCCAAACTGCTTCACCTGCACAGGTGAGTAAGGACGTGGTGGCGTTCCTCTTCTGAGGGCTTTTCCCGGGGTGGCCCGGAACGCCGCAGCTCAGTGTGTAGCTGTTCTCTGACTCTGGAAGACACACAACAGAGCTGTCTCTGTACCCTGTGTGTGTGTGTGTGTGTGTGTGTGTGTGTGTGTGTGAGAGAGAGACAGGTGTGTACCTGCAGAGAAGAGGGCGTTGGAGGGGCAGGAGAGTGAGCAGACCTCGGCCCCCCCACTCTTGGTGCAGGTCAGCTGAGCTCGAGGGGCCGGCTTCCCGTTGGGCAGACACTTCACCACCTCTGAACAACACAAACCGTTACTTCACCATGGCAACAGGCTGGACAAACACACACACACACACACACTCACAGCTGGTGCTTACCAACACAGTCCTTTTTGTTCCAGTGCAGCTTCTGAGCTGGAGGACACACACACTCGTAGGCGCCCTGAGTGTTTACACAGGCGTGCTCGCAGCTCCCGTTGTTGATGCTGCACTCGTCCACGTCTGAGGCACAAACGCCGTTACTGCACACAGCCACGCCCCTCACCTCCACACAGCCACGCCCCTCACCTCCACACAGCCACGCCCCTCACCTCCACACAGCCACGCCCCTTACCTCCACACAGCCACGCCCCTTACCTCCACACAGCCACGCCCCTCACCTCCACACAGCCACGCCCCTTACCTCCACACAGCCACGCCCCTCACCTCCACACAGCCACGCCCCTCACCTCCACACAGCCACGCCCCTCACCTCCACACAGCCACGCCCCTTACCTCCACATAGCCACGCCCCCTCACCTCCAAGCAGCAATGCCCCCCTCACCCCCCCTTCACCCCCCACCCCCTCTAACCTCCCCTCACTCCCTCACCTCCCCTCACCCTCCATTACTCCCCCCCTCACCTCCACAGTGGGTCAGCCCATACAGGATGTATCCTTTGTTGCACAGACATTCGAAGCTGCCAGGGTAGTTGATGCACGTGTGGTCACAGGTCCTCTCGAATGAGCACTCGTCGATGTCTGGGGGGGGCAGACACGTTCCGTTAGTTTGGACGCTCCTGAGGACCCGGGGGCTCCTCCAGCTGTGAACCGCTGGAATGTGAGCTGATTAGTCAGAACACGGCGGCGACCGCTAACAGCCGCCTCCAGTCGGCTCATGTCTGGCTGGTGGAGCGGCGCAGCTTCGTTTGTGTCTCGTGTAAACAGTCCCAGAAGAGGTGAAGCCAGGGAAGAAGGCTGGGAGACGTGCACATGCACGCGCACGTGGACACAGCAGAGTCAGTCCTGAGTCTGTGAGACTACATTAACAATGAGGATGAGGAGGACGAAGAGGACAGAAACCATCAACCACCAGCTGGGACAGTCCTCACAAAGACAGAGAACCTGTGTGTGTGTGTGTGTGTTCCACAGATCAGGCTTTATCTCAGGGGTGTGTGGGGGGCTGATGTTTTATTCCCAGTGTTTGTCAGGAGGAGGAGCTTCCATGAGGAGAACGTTCCCTCTGTAAACATTTATGCAAATAAAGCAACAGATGAAGCTTCTGGCAGATCTGCTCATGTTTAACCAGGAAGATCAACAACAGGGTCAACCTTCACACACACACACACACACACACACACACACACACACACACACACACACACACACACACACACACATCTTGTGCTCTTCTGTGGCTGCAGCATTCAACACCACATTTATTAGCTTCTGTATGAATCTAATAAATGTTCCCACACAAACACTCATACAGACACACACACACCACACACACACACACACACAGGAACACCTGAGGGATTTGTTGTGAGTAAAAGGGTGTCTCCAGACTGTCGTGCCAACAAGATCCAACTTGTGCAAAAACTCCTTTTTTTAATATCAGTGAGCGTTTTGTGTGTTTTCTTAAGTGATCTTTTCTGAGTAGACAGCTGCAGCTCCTGCAGCCTCCAGCAGCAGATGAGGTCTTCTGGACCTGCTGCCTGGCTCCTCCACTCACCTTGACACGTCCTTTCATCAGTCAAAAGTTTGTGGCCTTTCTGGCAGCTGCATTCAAAGGAGCCCACGGTGTTTCTGCAGAAGTGGTCACAGCCCCCGTTGTTCTCCAGGCACTCGTCGATGTCTGCAGGAGGAGCACAGGAAGAACTGATGCAGCAAGTGTGTCAAACCTGTGGGGAGAACTTTAGAGACGTCCACGGTGATGCTGAGAAGAGCCCAGACACCCTCAACACCCCAACCCCCTCAACACCCCAACCCCCTCAACACCCCAACCACCCTCAACACCCCAACCACCCTCAACACCCCAACCCCCTCAACACCCCAACCACCCTCAACACCCTCAACACCCCAACACCCTCAACACCCTCAACACCCCAACCCCCTCAACACCCCAACCCCCTCAACACCCCAACCACCCTCAACACCCCAACCCCCTCAACACCCCAACCACCCTCAACACCCTCAACACCCCAACACCCTCAACACCCTCAACACTCCAACCAGCCCTGACACCCCAACACCCTCAACACCCCAACCACCCTCAACACCCCAACACCCTCAACACTCCAACCAGCCCTGACACCCCAACCCTCTCAACACCCTCAACACCCTCAACACCCCAACATCCTCAACACCCCAACACCCTCAACACCCCAACCACTCTCAACACCCCAACCACCCTCAACACCCTCAACACCCCAACACCCTCAACACCCCAACCCCCCTCAACACCCTAACCACCCTCAATACCCTCAACCCCCCAACCACCCTCAACACCCCTGACACCCCAACCCCCCTCAACTCCCCAACACCCTCAAACCCCAACACCCTCAACACCCCAACCACCCTCAACACCCTCAACACCCCAACCACCCTCAACACCAACCCAACCAACCTCAACACCCCACAGGCTGCATTTCTTGGCTCCTTTGCTATTGTGTTTTCTGTTAATCTGAGAGCAGCATGCAGGGAAGATCTATATCTGTGAGGTCATCCTTACCACAAACACATGATTTACTAACACGTCTCTGTGTTTGCGTGTGGAGCGGAGCGGGAGCGCCTCAGGATAAAACAGTTAGACGAGTTGAGAAACACGACGCTGCAGCACGCTGGCCCTCGCGCTGTCTTCGCTCTGAAGGGGGGGCTCAGCAGATACCACCCTGGGTCTGCCCAGCACACAAACAGCTCAGGAATGACTGCGGCAGCCGCAAATGCTTGCAGACACTCTGCATCTCGCCACACTTAATGGCCACTCTGAGGATGCCTGAGCCTTATAACAGGGTATATAATTACCTTTAATGGAGCTTTAAGCTTCAGTAAATACATTAAGCCTCCGGCATGTTGAAATGTTAAAGTTTGTGGAGGAGAGATAAAAGAGTGCGGAGGCTGGGACCTCTGAGAGGATCACCTCCCGTCCCTGCTGGCCTGGCCCAGACCTGCTCGCCCCAGCACCAGCGCTCGTACCGTCGGACCCCGCGGCGGATTGAGCAACATTCCCACAATGCTGCGGTTTGTGGAAGCGCACCATCGACAGACGTGATGAAAGCGCTGCACCAGTGCACATGAGGTGAGCTCCTGCTGCGAGCGCCAGGGGTGACGACAGAAGCCCAAAGTAACGACCATCCTGAGTGGACGAGGCCGGATGTTCAGTCCAACCCCAACCCAAACCAGTACCACGCCAGCACAACCATACCGCTGCTGCTTTAAAAACCATCATCATCAACCTGACGCGAAACAACAGTAGCCTGACCTTTGACCTCCAACAAAGCCACAACACACACTTCTTTATCTCACATCTGTATCTGAAGATTCAGAGAACCCAGAGGAGCCTTGATCCTTTGCTCTTGATGAGAGAAGGAAGCAGCAGCAGGAACCAGTCAGACGTGCTGTCATGAGTGTGCACATTGATTTGTGAAGCATCTGGGGCTGCAGCAGGGCCAGGCCCGGGGTCGGTGGTAATAAGGACGCTCTTAATGAGCCCATCACGCAGCGCTGCACATGCAGCAGCGGCGCAGCGGTCACTGTGTTGGTGCTCTGAGCTGGTTTCCAGTCTGTGCTGGTTCTCAGGAGAACATTTGATACTTTCTCTCCTGCAGGTTTCTGGGCACACCCCAGGGTCTGCTGGGACGTCTCCATGACATCCACTCAGAAAGATCAATAGCTCCCTTCTATCCTCGATCAATAGCTCCAGCTGTTGTGATGAGCTGTGTCACATCTGGTGTTTCACATGTTCGGACGTCTTCTGTATCACAACCTCACGGTTACGTAAATCTACCAAACAGGATTTGAAAGCTTTCTCAGCTGCCTTCAGGCGAGTGTGTGCATGCTGTAGCTGCTGCTGCTGCTGTTGCTGCTGAAGCTCCTGAATCTGCTGCTGAAGCTATTGTAGCTGCTGCTAAAGCTGCTGCTGCTGCTGCTGCTGTTGCTGTTGTGGTTTCTGTAGCTGCTGAAGCTATTAAAGTTGCTCCTGAAGCTATTGTAGCTGATGCTAAAGCTGCTGCTGCAGTTGCTGTAGCTGCTGCTGAAGCTGCTGAGCTCTTGCTGAATTTGCTGAAGCTGTTGAAGTTGAAGCAGCAGCCTCAGCAGCTTGAGCTGCTGCTGCTGAAGCTGTTGCTGAAGCTTAAGCTGCTGAAGCTGAAGCTACTGTAACTGCTGCTGGTGAAGCTTCTGAAGCTGCTGCTGAAGCTGTAGCTGCTGCTGTAGGTCCTGCTGTAGTTACTGCTGAAGCTTCTGTAGCTGCTGCTGAAGCTGAAGCTGCTGAGGCTGCTGAAGCTTCAGCTGCTCCCCTCTCACAAGCTGTTGAATCTGATAAAATTTGTAAGAATGACTGAGAATTCAATATCATATTTCCATCTTCGTCATCACAGTCAGAAGAATGTGCAGCTCATACCAGTGAGGCATAAGAAGTACGCTCGTCTCCCAAATATAGTTTTACCAAATATTTGCAGTAAAAAGCAATTAAATAGAAACATGTGCAGAAATCTGAGCCTCTACAAATAATTATAGATGGAGAAAAAGGGATCTAGTTTTCATGGAACGAGTTGGTTTTCTTTGTTCCCAAGTGAAGAGGACAGACATCAGGCCGGGACGGAGCGTGTATTTATCCAGGTATTAAAAGACCCCAGCACTTAATGCTGTTTCATAACAAACAGTGGGGGGCTGCGGGTGAGCCAAGAGAAACTGCCGAGTATAGGCAACGATAAAAAAGCCAGAAATGTGTCTGGGCTGCAGCACCATGGTGAGGTGAAGGGACATCAGATCAGGACCAGGGAGAATATATAATATTCATCATCGTCGAGCAAGAAGGCCCCGGGTTCGATTCCTAGTTGGGATGGAAGTTGGGGACTTTCTGTGTGGAGTTTGCATGTTCTCCCTGTGCCTGCGTGGGTTCTCTCCGGGTACTCCGGCTTCCTCCCACAGTCCAAAGACATGCATGATTGGGGTTAGAGTGAATGGTTGTTTGTCTGTGTTTGTCTGTTAGCCCTGTGATTGACTGGTCCAGTCCAGGGTGTACCCTGCCTCCACCCATTGTGCTGGGACAGGCTCCAGTCCCCCACGACCCTCAGTGGAGGAACAAGCGGGAGAAAGCGAGCGAGCGAGCATCATCGTCGTCATTATCGTCACCACTATCATCACCATCATCACAATCATCAACATCACCATCATCATTATCAATGTCACCATCATCATCATCACCATCATCACCATCATCATCATCACAATCATCACAATCATCAACATCACCATCATCATTATCAATGTCACCATCATCATCATCACCATCATCATTCTCAACGTCACCATCATCACCATCACCATCATCATCATCACCATCATCACCATCATCATCACCATCATCATCATCACCATCACCATCATCACCATCATCATTCTCAACATCACCATCATCATCATCATCATCATCATCACCATCATCACCATCATCACCACCATCATCATCATCATCATCATCACCACCATCACCATCATCATCATCACCATCATCATCACCATCATCATCATCACCATCATCACCATCACCATCATCACCATCACCATCCTCACCATCACCATCATCATCATCATCATCATCACCATCATTATCCTCACCATTATCATCATTACCATCATCATCATCATCATCATCATCACCATCATCATCACCATCACCATCATCACCATCATCACC
>CAJVRN010000210.1:10450000-10455000 GCA_911728415.1 Lagocephalus sceleratus | reverse complement strand
CCTCCTCGGCGAGGTTTCCATCCCCCAACTTCCTCCCTCGTCTGTTTGGGAACGCCACATTTACCCGTTGAGTGTTTATCCTTCACACGTCTGCGGCCCTCAATGACGCGGCTTTTGATCTGCACAGCTCTGTGGCTCCATCCTCCTCCTGACTGGGGGGGCTCATGCAGGCTGTATATCTGCAGGCCCCCAAAAGGCCCCCGAAGGCCCCGAAGGGCCCCGGGGACCCAGACTCCTGTCCGCTCCTCAGCATGGCTGTCACTTAACAATGTTCCTTCACACACAGCTAAGAATTTGCGCTGTCAGGCTGAGTGGGGGGGGCCGGGGCCCAGCGAGCCCCCGGTGATTTATTCCACCTGCGGCCCTGTCATTATGGTGGCTGAGCCCCAGACGAGGCGCGGGAACGTGGAGGCGGGGCTGATGGATGGGCCGGACGAGTCCCCGCCCCCCCCAGCCCCCTCAGAGAACACTGAACCTGGGGGGTCGGACGTCATCAGAACTGATCAGTAGAAGGTCAATAACCGACTCTGGATCAATAACTGGGGCTGAACTACTACAGAAGGCGTTGGTCTGTTGCTGGTGTGGACATATGAGACACACGGCTGTCCCACACTCAGATCGGTCCAGCTCCAGAGAGACGGTTGGTAAACCATCTCAGGGTCCATGTGGGATCAAGATGACCCAACTCTTATAAAGTCAGGAGCACAGATCACATGATGTGAGGGCGGGAACCGGGCCTGTCTCCAGCTGTCTCCAGCTGTCTCTAGCTGCCTCCAGCTGTCTCTAGCTGTCTCCAGCTGTCTCCAGCTGTCTCCAGCTGTCTCTAGCTGCCTCCAGCTGTCTCTAGCTGTCTCCAGCTGTCTCCAGCTGTCTCCAGCTGTCTCTAGCTGCCTCCAGCTGTCTCTAGCTGTCTCCAGCTGCCTCCAGCTGTCTCTAGCTGTCTCTAGCTGTCTCTATCTATCCTCCAGCTGTCTCTAGCTGCCTCTAGCTGTCTCTAGCTGTCTCCAGCTGTCTCCAGCTGTCTCTAGCTGTCTCCAGCTGTCTCCAGCTGCCTCCAGCTGTCTCTAGCTGTCTCCAGCTGCCTCCAGCTGTCTCAAGCTGCCTGCAGCTGCCTCCAGCTGCCTCCAGCTGTCTCTAGCTGTCTCTAGCTGTCTCTATCTATCCTCCAGCTGTCTCTAGCTGTCTCTATCTATCCTCCAGCTGTCTCTAGCTGTCTCCAGCTGTCTCTAGCTGTCTCTAGCTGTCTCCAGCTGTCTCTAGCTGTCTCTAGCTGTCTCTATCTATCCTCCAGCTGTCTCTAGCTGTCTCCAGCTGTCTCTACCTGTCTCCAGCTGTCTCTAGCTGTCTCTAGCTGTCTCCAGCTGTCTCCAGCTGTCTCTACCTGTCTCCAGCTGTCTCTAGCTGTCTCCAGCTGTCTCCAGCCTAACTGGACCCTGTGAGCTCCGGCCTGGCTGCAGGTCCGTCTGTCCTGACGTGATGGTTTGTTTGCAGTCCAGCGCCGCCGTAGCAACGCGGCGCCTCTCTTTTGACGCCTTCTCACATGTGTCCAGCATCTGGCTCCTGATTTAGCCGCTGCTTGACATCAACACTGGGGTGTTTCATCAAGCTCTTCTCCTGCCTTCGCTCCCTGAGAGGAGCCAGTGAGCTCCCCTCAGGGCTGTCTGGACCGGGCCGTTGTCATTGAGGCAGCGGGGGCACGTGTAAGGAAAACCAACCACCGGCGTGAGGCAGACGGGGACGCACGGCCCCGACAGAGCAGCCGCAGACGGCAGTGAAGCTCCTCAGCTGATGCAGAAGCAGCCAGTGGGGACTTTGGTTGGTCCTGATGGGAGGGACCCCCGTTGGGAGGGACATCCTGGTGGGAGGGACATCCTGATGGGAGGGACATCCTGGTGGGAGGGACATCCTGATGGGAGGGACCCCCGTTGGGAGGGACCCCCGTTGGGTGTGACATCCTGATGGGAGGGAGCGTCTCCTGACTGGTGACACGGGGGACTGCTGCTGGTCCAGGGTGACGTGAAGCCACAGATCCAGCATCATCCTTAAACACGGGTTTCATGGGAGCGTGTCCCAGCTCAGGAAGTGAAAAGTCAGATTAACGCCCTGAAAAGGACCTGGACCAAATGAGGAGTGATGAGACCAGAACAAGAGTCAGCGAAGGTTCCTGTGGGCGGTGAGACGCCTACTTCTGTTGGGGAACAGCTGGAGGAGCCGGGGAGGAAGGTAGAGAGAACATGGACACATGGAGACGAGGACATATGGACACAAGGACACATGGACACAAGGACACATGAGCACATGGAGTCTCCTCCAGGTTCAGCTGACTGACAGACAGTCAGTCAGACAGACACACAGTCAGACAGACACACAGACAGTCAGACAGACAGACAGACACACAGTCAGACACACAGACAGTCAGACACACACACAGTCAGACACAGAGACCGTCAGACAGACAGTCAGACACAGAGACAGTCAGACACACAGTCAGACACAGTCAGACAGACAGACAGGCAGACAGTCAGTCAGACACAGACAGTCAGACACAGTCAGACAGTCAGACACACAGACAGTCAGACAGTCAGACACACAGTCAGACACACAGTCAGACAGACAGACACACAGTCAGACAGTCAGACAGTCAGACAGACACACAGACAGTCAGACAGGATCGGAGCTCTTGTTGGTGTCCTTCTACACTACCTAACCACCCACAGGCTCCACCTGATCTAACTCATCAACAGGTACGGTGTCTCTGTTGGTCAGGTCCAGGTCAGCTGACCACCTGAGGACTCTGAAGGACCAGGATGTCCCACAGTGGACTTTTCCTTCCTGATGGCACATGGGGCATATTGGAAGATGAGGATGGCGGGATTCAGTGAGTGTTTGAGGGAGCAGGAGATGATGGTCCCATCAAGGGAAGGTCAGGTGACACATGGAGGCTGCGCTGGGTGGACACAGGTCTGGGACAGAAGCTGATGGACAGTGAATGTGGGAGCAGAGCTGAAGACGCTCCAACGGAACATCTCAGGGTGGGACCACTTATTCTGGTGGTGACTTTCTTTGGGCAGGTGGTGTAAAACAACCAAACAGGGGACGCAGGGAGGGGGGGTGGGGGTGATGGGGGTGATGGGGGGTGATGGGGGTGATGGGGGGTGATGGGAGTGATGGGGGGGGTGGGGGTGATGGGAGTGATGGGGGTGATGGGGGGTGATGGGGGGATGGGGGGTGATGGGGGTGATGGGGGGTGATGGGAGTGATGGGAGTGATGGGGGGTGATATGGGGGTGATGGGGGGTGATGGGGTGATGGGGGGTGATGGGGGTGATGGGGGGTGATGGGGGGTGATATGGGGTGATGGGGGTGATGGGGATGATGGGGGGTGATGGGGGTGATGGTGGGTGATGGGGGTGATGGGGGGTGATGGGGGTGATATGGGGGTGATGGGGGTGATGGGGGGTGATGGGGGGATGGGGGTGATGGGGGTGATGGGGGGTGATGGGAGTGATGGGAGTGATATGGGGGTGATATGGGGGTGATGGGGGTGATGGGGGTGATGGGGGGGGTGAGGGCTGGGGGGTGATGGGGGGTGATGGGGGTGATGGGGGGTGAGGGCTGGGGGGTGAGGGCTGGGGGGTGATGGGGGGTGATGGGGGTGATGGGGGTGATGGGGGGTGAGGGCTGGGGGGTGATGGGGGGTGATGGGGGTGATGGGGGTGATGGGGGGGTGAGGGCTGGGGGGTGATGGGGGGTGATGGGGTGATGGGGGGGTGAGGGCTGGGGGGTGATGGGGGTGATGGGGGTGATGGGGGTGATGGGGGGTGAGGGCTGGGGGGTGATGGGGGTGATGGGGTGATGGGGGGGTGAGGGCTGGGGGGTGAGGAGAGGACGTGTCCCTGAAAACAGATTTACCAGATTTACATTTGAACCAAAACCTGCTGGAAGGAAAGCGTTCGTTGTGTCCCTGGACCGGGCCGGTCCTGGACACACAGACAGGACACGACACAGAGCTGACACCACAACGACGGTGTTGGAGAACAGCGTCCAGAAACGTGGTCCCAACAACAGGACGCATTACCTTAATCCCAATCTGTAATTACGGGGTAAGAGTCTGAGATTAAAAGTAGAGATTTACATTTGGAGCACTGTCTCTGCTTGTTGGGGCTCCTGTTTGTGGGAGGACATCAGTGAGGGACACGTGACACGTGGAGAAGGAAACAGAGTGGAGCTCCACTGAAGCCGCCACAGGAGGCACCTGTGGACGCCAGCGCCTCCACACGGAACACGCTTACAGCAGAACACGGGTGAGGGAGGAGACACTGGCTACTGCAGGGCTCTCAAAATAAACCAAAATTAAGGACAAAGAGAGGAGCACAGGGAGGAACATAGAGGAGGGACGTCGGGGTACAAGCACAAGCGCCATAGCAACACATAGAAAGAGGAAGAAAAGAGTTACCCATAAGTAGCCGCCGTTTCACCCGCTTGTCCACATCAGCTACTGACGTGGCATTGAACTCAGAGCTCTCAATTGCAGCCTCATCTTTCTCTAAAACACAAGTGACAAGGACAAACAGTGAGCAGCAGGTTAATGAGAAGCCCAAATGACCTTCAGCCCCTCGTGGCGCTTCAGCAAAAAATAAATGAATTAAAAAAGCCAACAAGCAGGAAGCGATGAAGAAGCACCGGAGCCCCGTTAGTGTTCCGCCCACACAGAGATAAACCACGAGGAGCTACTGGAACCACGCCGAGCACGGGGTCAGGGCCCGTGTGGACAACTGAAGCAGCAGGTAAGAAGGTGGAGAGCAGCTGAACACTGATGTGAGGGGCTTCTGTCCTCCATCTCAAAGAGCCCGCAGGTTGGGAAGGAGGAGCAGGATGGGGGCTCAGACAGTCCCAAGACAAGCTGCAGGAAAGGAGGACGAGAAGAGAGGCCGGGAGGAGGGAGGAGGAGGAGGAGGAGGTCTGGAGCAAGAGAAGCACAGGTCCAAGGGGAGGAGGCCA
>CAJVRN010000210.1:10420000-10440000 GCA_911728415.1 Lagocephalus sceleratus | reverse complement strand
CACACACACACACACACACACACACACTCACACTCGGTGTTCAGAATTTCCAAATCTTCCAGGAATGTTACAGCTGAATTCAGAGGAGAATTCACACGTGTATCGTTTTCAGTTTGATTTGGCCGTTAATAAACGTGTGAGAGGAACTCTGAGACATCTATTTAATATCTAATACTAAACCATGAGTAACTACCCACTGGTTCCCAGCTGTAAATAATCCCTGCACCGGGATTTTCTTCAAGCCACTCACGGTTTTCATTTAACGGCACCTTCACGTAAACGTCTGCTGGCCCGGCGACAGCAGCAAGAAACCAAATCCTCCGCTTTAGACATGCAAATCACATTTGGACAAAGTGGAATTAAGATTTGAGTGTTATGATTCAGCCCCTCAGCCTCCTGAGCCCCCCAACACACACGCACACACACACACACACACACACACACACACACACACACACACACACACACACACACGTTGTTCCCCCACTCAACGTTAGGAAAGTTGCATGCCAAACCTCTTTGTTCTTACCTGGAGATACTTCAGAGGCAGCTGCAGCACTACAGAGTGGAAACACACCAGAATGGAACAAATAATTATTGTTTCAGGGTTTATCATCCCCCAGGGAGGACGAGAGGAGCCCGGCACCAGCGAGAAGCTGACACTCACCACAACCAACACACCAATCCAACACAAACTTGGATGCACATCCTGCCTTCCACAAACAAGCGTGTGTGTGTGTGTGTGTGTGTGTGTGTGTGTGTGTGTGTGTGTGTGTGTGTGTGTGTGTGTGTGTGTGTGTGTGTGTGTGTGTGTGTGTGTGTGTGTCTGCTGCTGGGAATTATGGCAGGTATCAGACTGACGTTAAAGTTATTAACGTGGGGTCAAACCCAGGACGCGGTGACCAGAGGACTCGGGCCCGCTGGCTCAAGGCGCCGCCGCCATGTGACTGTTTGACTCTTTATCTTCAGGATCCAATTTGAACATTTAGACTTCAAATCTCTGCTCTTTAATTTAAACTCAAAAGTGACTTCACAAATGCTGCTTACAGAACACGCAATACAAGTCTCTCTCTTTCTCTTTGTCTGTCTCTCTCTCCCCCTTCTCTCTCTCCCTCACTCCCCCCCCCATCCATCCGTCCCTCTGAAATCACATTTATTCCCTGGACAAAGCCGGTTGAATCAACAGTCGCTGGAGCGATCGTCCGGAGCTACGGCGGCCTCGTGTGAGGAATGTTTGGGTTGTTTTTTTAATTATCAAAGTGAGGAGCTACCTTAGAGCGGCTCAAAGAAGGAAGCCTAAAGATTTCTAAAGATGGTACACAGAAGGAGCAGAAGCAGCCGAGGGAGATTCCTGCCGGACGCCGCCGCTGCTATTCCTGTCCGAGGACACAAGTGTCCCATTGAGGACTGCTGGACCTGGACGTGAGGACGGGGGGATGTGGGCACACTGGGAACAACTGCAGAGGTCTGAGAGCAGCGGGAGGGCCGCAGGATGGGCCCTAACGTGGGTGGGGATCACAGCCCCGTTCTGGTTCTGGGGGGTGGGGGAGGGTTTCTGGGGGGGTTAACCAGCGCTTCCAATCTGTGACCATCAGGTTTACTGGTGTGTTTCCAAACCACTGGATGAAATCAGGGAAACGGGCTTATTTATGGAAACGTGTGAGTTTCTCCTTTGACCTGAGAGGAAGCTGACGAAGAGGCAGCGAGAGAGGGAGGAAGGTGGAGGGTGAAGGGTTGGGGGCTGAGGAAGACCTGGGTGTCCTCAGCATGGAAGCGTAACCCTTTTGATTCCAGATGTGACAGTCAGCTGCAACAGCAGCCCGAGAGACTGGAAGAATCTTCTCTTGTGAGTTTTAATGAATGAAACCGGGTCGGTTTATGGGCTTCCACCCAAGCAAATACGCTTCTATTTCTGCATGTTTGGCCTCTTCCTGGAAGCGTCTCCACAGAGGATCCTCTCAACATCCTGAGACGCCTCCAGCAAGCGCCTGCCAATGGCTAGATGAAAAAAGAGGCTTAAATAAAACACCTTTGAGACCATTAGGTATGTTGTCAACTGTTCAAAGGGAATAATGGGAAATTCTGAGAAACTGGGTGGCTGGTCCTGTCCAGACTGGTCCAGACTGGTCCAGACTGGTCCAGACCGGGCCTGAATCCACCAGTCTGGACCAGTCTGAAGGAATCCCTTCCAAAAACATCAAAGCAAGCTCATCAAAGCAAGCTCATCAAAGCAATATCATCAAAGAAATGTCATCAAAGCATGTTCATCAAAGCATGTTCATCAAAGCAAGCTCATCAAAGCAATATCATCAAAGCAAGCTCATCAAAGAAATGTCATCAAAGAAATGTCCTCAAAGCAACCACTATTGTTATGCTGGAGATAAAAGCAGATGAGATACAACAAAAAGAGACGAAGTAAAGTGACTGTCTGGTCTTCAACCCCAGAGGGGAAGAGCTGGTACTGGAGCTGAGTCCTCTGACGCAGAACACGGTCAGGACAGGTCTGGTGATGGAGGCTGGTCCAGCTAACACCAGCCAAGACCTTCAAATATATGCAAGCAACACTCCAACAAGAGTGGAGGCCTCCAGAGGAGGAGGAGGACAACTGGTGGCAGCAGAGGTAACTTTAACATCAACAAGAGAGGAACGACTGAGACTGTAGCAACGACGTCCCACGTGTGACCGACCGTCAGAAGAAACCTCACAAGCTCATTTGGACCCATTACACAAGTCAACTGTCTCTTCAAAGACCAGCGGAACTGACATAAACATAAAACAGAATGTCTTCAGAACTCAAAACATTTCAAACAATATAATCGTTTTTTCTGTGTTGAGCAATCAGCGCCTCCAAACTTACATAACTCCCCCAGAAGCTGGAGGATTTCCTAACCTCCAAAAACACGATACTTTTACGTAACCGGAGCAGAATGTAGCGCGTGGTGGCCTTACCGTCGGAGCGGTGGATGCAGGTATGCTGATTGTCACTCAGGAAGAAGCCGTCTGTGCACTGACATTCGTAGCTCCCCATGGTGTTGACGCAGACCTGCTGGCAGCCTCCGTTGTTGTCCTCACACTCGTCCACATCTGTTGGCACGGAGACACAGCAATGGTAGCAAGGTAGAAGGGGAGCTGCTCAGGCCTTTGATGTGTGCGCCACCCCACCAAAGAGCTCCAATCTGAGGTTCTGAGGTGGAACAGACAGGTTTTCTAAACCTGATGAGACAGAGTCCCTGTCCTGCCAACAGCTTGGTGGTGCCATGACTTCATCTTTACTGCATACCCAGAATGCTGAGACAACACAACCACATGCTGAATACACCACAATGGCCTTGGCCAATCCACACTGATTTCACACATCATGACAGTCGTCTGCAGCTAAAAGTGGAAAAATAGCTTTAAGATGTTGAAAGTGTGACACTTCTTAAACTGCCCACAAACACCACCCACCCACCCACCCTGTTAGGTTTCCATTTCCTTCTATTCCGCTCTGGAACGCCGTGTGTGCTGAGCTGCTTTGAAGGGTTTAGGCACTAAAGTGGTCAGGCACTGGTTTTAATGGTTATGTTAATGAGTGGACCCTCCAATGGCCCAGCTCGCTTTGCTCTTTATAAATTCTACTGTCCATGACAAAAGACAGGATCAGGTCCTTTCTTCCACACGTCAGCGTGCTGCCTCAGGAAGGCCGTGACAACATGCTGATAACTACTATAGTTGATTAAAGCATCGGTAGAAAACATCCTCTCACGTACCGATGCCAGCTTCCCCCCACCTTGTCCCTCATGGAGGGTTTGTCACACTGATGTACCGTCTTTGGATACAGATAAAGACGTCCACTTGATCGTTTGAAAACTAGAACGTCATTATTTTTATGTGTAACAGGAAAAACAAAACCAACTAATGGTCTGCTACCACTAGCCTAATGGAACTAACAAATACAGCGTAGGTGTAATGTAGATAAAAGAGTTTACAGCAAAAGATTTTAAAAAAACACAGAGAATGAGAAAACAACCCCAACCTGAGTTTCTTAACTTCCACTGTAACACCAAGCTCTCACACTGAGTGGCGACACAACCAGTAGTAGTCTACACTCAGACAGCCTTAGCAACAACACTGGGCAGCGGCTGTATACGGGGAAACACACACATATCTGACAGTCCTTTAGTCCCTGGGATGGCGGCTGGGGGCGGGGCCTGCCCATCAAGGGAACCAGCCACAGCTGGAGCAGGGAGCGCCCGTCTTGACGACCCCCCCGGTGACCCAGAAGGACAATGTCCACCCAGAAGGCTGAGCCATGCTCCCCCACGAAAACACACAGACATTTGGACCTTGTAATTGTCTCCTAAATCACTCTGGGCCAGAGTTTCTGAACTACAGTGTTTAATGTCAAACATTATCGTACTGTATATTTGTGAACCATGACCAGAGGACCAGAGGTAGTGAGCTGCAGGTACGTTCAGTCAGCATCCTCCTCAAACATGGACACTCCTCAGCGTCCCATATGCGATCACATTAAACAGTTTTTAGGTTTCTTACATACACAGAGAAAACTGAGCCCTCTGACAAAATGTGTAGATTTTTATAACTAAGGTCACACCCTTTCCTCAGCTTGAGGGTCACTCTGACTGGTCTCCCCAGACTTCTTCAACTGGTCCTGGATCTTCCCCAACGGTCTCCTCCCAGTTGGACGAGCCAGGACCACCTCCCTAGGAAGGCTCCCTGGTGGTCTCACCTCAACTGACAAAATTATATGTAATTTACAGCATACAGTATAAACTCAGGTTACATGACAGGAGATGAGAAGCACAGATCCAGGTTCCTTGGATCCATCTGCTTCTCTCTCCTTGTATTTTGGTTTCCTGTAAACAGACTCCGACTGCTCTAAAACCAGATCATACAAGCAAATGTACAACAGCGCCCCCACGTTTTGACCTTACGTGTAGACGGTGTTGAAGCCAACGAGCCCAGACACCCTGCAGAGAAAACCCATTTCAGCCGTAAGTACCGTATCATGACCTTGTTTTGATCACAACCCGTCGTTCATGACCTTCAGTGGGGGCAGGAATGAAGAGTAACCAGCAGATTGAGATCTGTGCCTTCAGCTCAGCTCCTCCTCCATCTCACCGTGCGGTGCAGCAATTTCAACACACCTGCTGCTCCGATCCTCCGATCAACCTCGGGCTTCTTCATCCCCTCACTTGTGAGCAAGAGATAGGACCATCACCCCCCTGGAGCAGGACATGAGGCCTGAGGTTTAGAGGTGCTCACCCTCGTCCCTGCTGCTCCACACCCGCCAACTGAGCCTTGTAGATGTCCTGGTGCCATCAGGGTCACATCAAAAAGCAGCGATGAGATCAGGTCACCGACCTGTAACCCCTCCTCACCACCACTCTGGCACCACATCCGGTCCACCAATACCACCAACAGGATGGAGCGAAGGCTCAGCCCTGGTGGAGGCCAACACCCACCAGACACAAGTCTGACAGCCTGCCGGGTATACGAACACGACTCTCAGAGATTGTCCTGAGGAGGGACCCCTCTCCCCAGGGACCGGGTCAGGTGGCTTCTCCAGATCCACACTGAGACAGTGTAGCCTGGCCCCCTCCGAGGCAAGAGTAAGGAGCCGAGGTTCCACAACCAGGCCGAAATCCACATTGTTCTTGAAGTTCCACAGTCAGCAGGACCCTCTTCTCTTACCTGGGAGTAGGTGTTCCACAGAAGGCTGAGTAGTGCCACGCCCCTACATTTAGGGTTAGGGTTATAGTCGGCCCACTCCCTCTGGTCCCCCCTCTCATAAAGAGGGACCAGCGCTGGTCTTTCCTTCAGTACTGGCCCAACTTTAATGCAATGATGAAACGCTGCCTCAGCCAAGACAGCCGAGCTCCTCAACACCAGGAGCCTTGAGTACTGGGGGTACTGGGATGAGGTTGTTAACTGGGGTGTGCTGTCACTTCTGGGAGGTTGTGGGAAACCATGGTTCTCTTTGTGCTCATCAGAAATCTCTGAATTGTCCAGAGGTACTTTGAGATAACGGACAGTCTGGTTGTTGATGACCTTGGTGTGTTTGTCTCAGATGTGTCCTCTACACATCTGGGATGGTGAGGGCTGGTGGATGAGCCCTCACGGTGCTCTGTCATGATCAGATGGGGAGGGTGGGGTGGTGCAGTCTCCACATCATGGCTTTATGGGCGAACTGGAGGGGTCAGGACGGGGCTGACGGACATGATGTTCCTCAAGAGAATGGACGCCAGCTCAGTGGATGGCGCTGGCTGACACCTGAGGGCTTTCACACACTCATACACAAGCCTGTTCTCTGCACAGTAACGTGTGAGCCATGTGTGCCGACTGTGTGTAAACAAGGGTTTGAACGTTTACGGCGTGATGACGTCCAGTGGGGGGGAGGAGCCCTGCTTGGACACCACACGGTCTGCTGGTGTGAGCGGGAGGGGGACGGGGGGGCTTAACCGAGTCCAGTTGCTCACCGACATCAAGCTTTGGATAAGCTTGACCTGGATGAAGGAGAAGCTACACGGACAACCGTGCTGTGGTTTCGTAGGACGGCGCGAGCGCTTGTTTACCCGACAGACGGCGGTAACGACTGGTCCTTCATTTCCAGGCTGAAGCAGGAGGAAGACACAGAGAAGAAGAAGCTGCATTGTTCGTTGCCAGCATATTTGTATAAATATAGCTCATCAAGTTTCAACCAGGGCCTTTTTTGTTGTGTGTAATCGCGCATGTGTAAACATGCGTGTTTAGACCAAATGAGGATGTTCTTGCCACATCAGAGGAGAAGGTAAGACAGAGCAGACAAGTAGCGGAAACTCAGCCTCCAAATCCAAATTTGTATCTGATAAAAGTCAGGACTTTACTGAACATGACAACTGCTTACCGATGTCCTGCCACATGTTAAGTTTATTATATTTAACAACAAAGGAATTAGACTTTCTTCTTCTCTAAAGTCCTGACCAGGGACGTGTGTTCAGATGAGACAAACCAGTGATAAAACACTCAAGAATAGTAATATTTGTGCTTTGGTTCATATAGTCGTTTATATTCATGATTTCAATAATAAAGTAATCTCTGTATAATTTAAAGTCATCTTACAAACTTTGAGGTAATCTCGTTCATCTTGACAGTCAAAGGCGGCGAGTCGCCGTGCCTCACCCCAGATGGGTGTGTGTATGACTGATGTCACGTCTGCACACACTCATGCTCCCGACCCCGGCTCCCACATGTAACATACATGTGGGACTTAATTTGTGGTTTTGCTCTGATCTAAAGCCGCAGCGAGGGGCTCGTGGCGAGGCCGACAGTACGCTGCCTCACAGACAGGCGGCGCCCAAGAGCTCACAGGTTCTTTTGAATATTGACGATTACGTATGTGAACTTAAGAGTTGACATCAGAAGGGGCCGGAGGGCTCCAACCACGGGACAACCATGACTCAGACCGAGAGTTGAACCATCTTTTAAAATCGCCCAGAGTGTCCCTGTGAAAAGCTTTTAGAGCTTTTAGAGCAGCCGAATTTCTAGCTTGGCCCCTGACTCCCTGCTGGGCAGCTACCTCTCAGATCTCCCAACGGAACGTCAGAGACGCATCCGAAGGAAAATAAACTCAGGGGAAAATGCCAGACATTCACATTGGGCCCAGCTGTGTCCACCCCGAAACCAAATAAATAAAGTCAGAATCAAAAGGAAGGAAGGAACTGAGCAGAGCCGCTCGTTAATCACAGGACAATTAGGCAATCTTAAATCAATTAGTGCCTAACTTGTTGACACAGTGCATCTGGGAGATGATGTGAGAGATTTCCTGTTTTGTTTCTTGTCCGTCGTGGTGTTTCAAAGTGCCGTTTGTCATCCAGGATTTAGAAAACCGCAGGCCTCTGAAGGCTTCTATTAAAAACCACAAGTTCTTTATTGTTTTTTCACAGATGGATTCAAAATCTGTCAACTTCGATGAAGAAACAACGTTTTGTGCTGCTGTTCATGCACCAGGGCCAAAAGTCTGAAGCTGTCTGAAGCTTCTTCAGGAGTTTGGACCCAGAAGTTTATGGAGCACCTTAAACACTTTTAAAGTGCATCTGGATGAGTGTGTATCGATCCTCTACCGGACCAGGAACGAGCTTCTGTGTTCATCCACAAACGTCCAGCCCACTGGAGCGAAGGAGACAAACATCAGGTTCCTCTGGACGGTAGCATGGAGATGAAGGTTGGGCGTGAACTGTGGTTTGACAATAAGCCCACGTGTCCCTCTCTTAAACGTGTATTTATTTGGTAACCAAGCATCACGGGGCACTATTTTCCTCTCAAGTTACGGATGTCTGGTGACTCAGTGCACAAGAACGTGTTGCTGAATCTGATGTGATATATTTTGTCAAGCAGGTCTAAATAGAGAGGTCAGAGCTGAAGCATCTGTGGGCTCTTGGTTAAAGATCTCAGCCAGCAGCACTCTGATGCCTGCTGACACCTTCCCCTCAGAAGCTCAGAATCCCAAAAGCTAGTCTACGCCGGCTCCTCTGGCCCACGTGAAGAGAAGAGGTTCCATCTAGGGCCACTGCTGATGACACAGCTTTGACCTGCTACAACAAGCCCTCAGAAATGGAATCACCGTCACAGACTGGGACGTCCAGAGGGAGAAGCTGCTTCATGGACAGAAGATCCTCCTGCAGCACCCAGGACGAGGAGAGCCAGCAGCATGGAGCGGAGCAGGAGGACAGGGACGTCAGGAGTCCAAGAGGAGGAACAGACAAACTATCTGACATAAAGACGAGAATAAAGATAACTGACAGGAAGCAGATGTTTCTCCAGTCCTGCTCCTCTTCACCACCTCAGATAAGACCTACATCCTCAAAGAGAACATGATGGACAGATCACAGACGTGTGTAAACGGTTTGTCAACGACTCCGTTGGCTTCCGTGACAACGTTCATATCGATCCCAGTGCAGACAGTCGAGGAAGGAAAGAAAAGAACAACTCTCCAAAAAGGAAGGACAGCGAGCCAGGGCTCACACAGATCTGATTTCACGCTTTACTGCCTCGTTTGAACTCACTCACCCTTTTTTAATTACCAGCCATTCATTAGGGCTGCCTGCATCCAGTCAACATCCAGTAAAAGCTCTTACTCAACGTTGACGTGGCCTCGTTTCCCCATAAAGAGCAGGTGATGACAGCTGCTAACATTTGAATAAGCAGCACTAGTAAGTGTGTGAAGTAGCACCCCCCTCCTCCTCCACTCCCCCCTCCCCCCTCCTCTTCCTCCTCCTCTTCCTCCTCCACTTCCTCCTCCCCCCTCCTCTTCCCCCTCCTCTTCCTCCTCCTCCTCTTCCTCCTCCTCCCCTCTTCTTCCTCCTCCTCTTCCTCCTCCTCTTCCTCCTCCTCCCCCTCCTCTTCCTCCTCCTCTTCCTCCTCCTCCCCCCTCCTCTTCCTCCTCCTCTTCCTCCTCCTCCCCCCTCCTCCTCCTCCTCTTCCTCACCCCCTCAGATGACTGATCATTTAAAGGCAATGATGCAAAATCTAATGGAAAATAACAAAGAGGACAACATGACTCGAAGGACACATGTCTTCTCTGTGAACATCTTCTCTGTTGACCTAAAGGTCATGAAGGTGAAGTGAAGAGTCAACTGGTTCTTCATCTCTGAGGGAGCCTGTGTGAGGGTCTGACAGAGCATCACGGATTACTGAGACCTGATCCACGTGACCCTCCATGGAGAAAGAATAGAGAAAGAGAGTCTTCAGGTTTGTTTGTGGAGCTTCTGGGTGATGAGTTAGTTAAGAGATGTTGACAGATGAAGAAAGACAACAGTCGGACTACAGCTGGAGGAGTTTCAACGTTCTCGATGGAAGAGTTTCCAACAGGACGAAGCTGATCTGCTTGATCCATAACAGTCAAGATGGGACAAAACTCCCTTCTCTGACAAATCCTCAAATATCCAGAAGGATAATGTCTCCTAGTGAAGCTATCGTGTATTTCATACGTCAGCATGTGTTGGTTCCCCACATCAAGATCTGAAATTATCTGGAGCAAAGACATTTTCCACTGCTTGAATACGATATGCTCCATCAGAGTTCAACCTTTCTCTCTCATCTTATCGTTATTTTCCTCCTTCGTTGGAAGCTGGCTCTGTCGAAACTGAAGCCACAGATGTGCATGATGGTTCCGTCCAAGCACAGATATCTGGAGACAGGCTGCTCCGCGGAGAGCATCAGCGCAGCTCCTGTTCTAACGAGGCCCATCCATGAAGAGCCTCTTCAAAATGCTCCTTGGTAACATTTACAGAAAAGTGGCATTTCATTTCAGTCCTGTTGGGTTTGTCTCCAAAAGTGCTTCCAGCTGAAACCTGCTGAGGCTTCTGTGGTTACGCACACTTCAGCCGCCCTCTGATCGCCATAGAGATGAAAAGACAAAGAGCACATTTTCCTTTCTGAGTGAGCTTTTAATTAGCGTGCGACTGTGTGACGGCTGTCGTCGGTGGCGTGTGAACGGAGGTACCAGGACCGACTCCAGCGCCTGACGCCTCCCTCAGTCTGAACCCTGGAGAGCCTTCGGCTGATAGTTGTGGTGTTTTGTAATGGAATTCTGGTGCCTCGTACCTAATGACATTTTAACTCCTGTAGAACGGATCTTTATTAGTGTGGCCAAACATTACTCAGGCAGAGAGGCCAGAGGCCGTCTGGAACCTCAGCACACACGTAGATTTTAAACAGTACTTTCATTTCAAATATTTGGCCATATTTGTGCATGGAGGAAAAGTTGAATTTGGATGGCAGCGTGTCTTTAACTCTGTTTCACATCAGCTGTCTGAAAGTCCTGTGAGGTAGATCCATATCTCAGCACAGCTGGCTGAAGCCATCAGAACACTATCTCTCACTTCACCAAACCAAGTCCTGCACGAGTGAGCCGCGAAGCTAAGAAGAGAGCCAAAACCTTCTCCAGCAAAGATTCACTGCATTAGTCAGTGGACAAAACACAGCAAAGTAGAGCCGTGGAGAAGGAGAACACTCTAGTGAACTAGAGAAGCACCAGAGAGGGCAGAGCTGGTGTTGGGGCTCACACCCAGTCAGCAGGAGAAGAAGATCAAAGATCAAAGATCAAAGTCCCTCTGGAATCCAGAACATCAAATCAAATCCTGTCATCTCTTCCTCGGTCCATTATCAACTGTTCCTGAAAGTTTCACTGAAATCCGTTCACAGGTTCTTTGCTAACAAACAAAGAGCAGCTGTCACATGACCTCCTTGACGGAGGTAATAATCCACGTTAAATGTCAGCACAGCAGGTCTGAAGGCTAAATGGACTGGATCTGTCAATAACCAGGCCCTGCCAGAGATCTGTTAGGGAATACTTCAAGGCCAAGCAGGTTCCCAACAGGACAGAGACAAAAACAGCAAAGCTGGTGGAACCCCTCCAGATGATGATAGAAGGACTCTGGCAGGTCGAGCCAGAGGGATTATGAAGCGCAGGGACAGACATGAGCACATCCACTGGAGCATCCAGCACTTCTACATGGACGGCCTGTTAAAGCACTTCACCTAGACCAACCTTCAGGAAGGTCCTATCAGACTCTGATCAGACCTGTCCTCACACACGTACATCAGAGGAGCTGGAGAGGACTCGTAATCAAGTCAAGTGTCGTCGACTTAGAAGGTCGGCGTCGCCACGTCCCTGGTGATACAGGCGGGTGGTTGGTGGCTGGTTCTTACCCAAACAGTTGTGTCCATCGTGGGCCAGCATGAAGCCGTCATAGCAGGTACACCTGTAGTTTCCAGGTATGTTGATGCATTCATGGACACATCCACCATTGTAGTCGTTCTCGCATTCATCCATATCTGAAAGAGAGCAAAGGTGCAACAATGAACCTGTTCCTCATCCATACCATGCTCTATATTTACGACTTTGTCGGAAAGACATTTACCAGACTTTACCTCCACTCATCAACCACCCACATCCCATTTCTCACAAAGGTTTGATGTGGATACATTTTAGGAAAAAACACATGATCCAGACAGAAAGAAGACTTGAACAGAGCCCCTCCTCAGGTAGAGACCATTGTGCTCTCTCTCAATACATCCTGGCCTCTATCACTCATATGTAGGTCTTACTTTTTTATTTACACAGATAGAAATACGGTCCCCTGGTTCCAGGTTTGGCTGTTTAGAAGAATGTAGAGAGGAAGAGAGCAGCCGGGGGACAATGGCAACGAGGAGCAGAGTGCTCTTTGTTTGGACAGATAACAAGCTTATGAAATCCAATGACTTTAACAGAAGTTAGCAAAGACAACAAAAACTGTCTCCGTCTCCCTGTTGTTTAATCATCCATAGAGACTCGTCTGTTTTCTTGCTGTTATTGCAATAGCCTGATGCTAATCAGGGAGGGATGTGCGCTGACTCCAGACAACCAGTCTACACGTGAAATACTGCCAGTGAGGTCACGATGTTAGAAGTTTTCGTCTGTCCTCAAAGTCCACCAGTTTGAAAACAAAATCTTTACTTGTTTCTTGGTCAGAAGAAGTGGAAGATCCCCAGAGCTAAAGTTCATCTGCCACAGAAACGGCATTTAAGTTTTCTCTTTTTATTAACATGTGAAAGAAAACAACGTGCTTGTGTTGATGTGGTTATTCCAGAGAGCCGAATGCTGATTGAGGAGAGAATATTTGATGAACATCAGGCTGCAGCAGAAGACAAAGGTCTGGAAAAACCTTCCACTGTTATTCCAGAAGGCCTTTGGTTTCTTCAGGAGGTTTTGAGAAGTAATAGAAGATCATCAGTGCCTCAGGTTGTCAGGTTTGATCTATGAGAGCAGAACATGAGACATGACCCAGAGCTGGACACTGCACAATAACAAACACCAGAAAGATGCAGGAAGCATCAAACACGGAGAGACGAGCGGTCCTCAGCTCGGTGAGCAGGCAGAGGAGCAGATTTATAAACAGGCGCAACACTAACGCAGCTCAGCTGATTAACACATCCACGAGCTTTGAAGAGTCCAAAACACGTTAATATAAACAGGAGGACATCCTCGTGTGAGAGATGATGGTCAGAAAAACACCACAAACTAAATCAAGGCCACATTCTGACAAGGAAAAAAAGAGTCTTCCCTCGTCCTGCCAGAGCTCCAGGTCCCAGCATCATGAGAGCTGGAGCCAGCAGCCAGGGCCGGTTAAGAGGGCGGTGACCCTCCTAAGGAATCAAAACTGAAACTCCCACATGACTTTAACGTGCATGAGTATAGATTTAAACAATCGTCGCTGGCTTGCCCAAAAAGCATTTGTAACCAATTAGGGTGAACTGGAGTGGGCGACTGTTTGGGAAAGCTTGTTTGGACACTGCAGAGCCAGCTCAGATGAACCGGCTCAGCTCTGCTTTTCATCTGTCAGGGAGGAAGAGGAGGGGAGGAACCAGGGGCTGATGGGACCGGACAGACAGCAGGTGACGGTGTGCGAACCACTTCAGAGCTACAGCACTACACTGGTACAGTCAGCTCAGGTGGTTCAGTGAGAAGTGACCGCTTTATTAAAACTGTAGCAACCTCTCATTATAACAACCTGTCAATGTCACATCCTCAAAACAACCGTACACTAGAAGAATAACAACCTAAAACTACAACAAGCAGAAATTATAACAACCAGTCATAATAACGACCTGTCACTACAGCAACATGTCACCATAACAAACCTGACATTATAACAACCTGTCAGTGTAACAACCTAAAATTATAACAACCTGACATTATAGCAACCTGTTGCTAAAACAAACTGACACTATAGCAACCTGTCACTATAACAATCTGTCACTATAGCAACCTGTCACAATAACAATCTGTCACTATAGCAACCTGTCACAATAACAATCTGTCACTATAGCAACCTGTCACAATAACAATCTGTCACTATAGTAACCTGTCATGATAACAGCCTGACATGATAACAACCTCACACTAACAACCTGACACCTTTGCAACCTCTCCTACAATAAACTCACACGATAGCAACCTTTCACTATAACAATCTGACATTATAGCAAGGTGAACCACTTCAGAGCTACAGCACTACTACAGTCAGCTTAGATGGTTCAATGAGAAGCGTTTTGTTAAAACTGTAGCAACCTGTCATAACAAACTGTCAAAGTAACAACCTTAAACTATAACAACCTGACACTAGAAGAAGATTAGTCTATAACAACCTGAAATGATAACAACCTGTCACAATAATGGCCTGCCACTACAGCAACATGTCACCATAACAACCTGACCCAATAACAACCTGTCACAATAACAACCTGAAACTATACCAACCTGTCACTACAACAACCTATCGCTATAAGAACCTCACACTACAGCAACCTGTCAGCATAACACTGTCATTCTAACAACCTGTCGTTATAACAACCATCCATATAACAATATGTCATTCTAACAACTGGACACTTTCGGAACCTGTCATCAACACAAACTGACGCTGTAACAACCTGACGCTATAATGACCAAACACTACAACAAGAATCTTTCACTATAACAAACTGATAATATAGCAACTTTTCTCTATAATAACTTGTCACTATATGAACTTGTCACTATAATAACCTGTTACTATAAAGACCTGCCTTTATTGCAAACTCTCACTATAACAACCTGACATAATAACAACCTGTAACTATAACAACCTGTCACTACAGAAACCTGACACTATAACAACCTGACACTATAACAACCTGTGAGTATAGCAACCTGGCCCTGTAACAACTTGTAAGTGTCACAATCTGTCACAAAGATGATGTGACATGACTGATGTCTCATCACTGATTAATTTGGAATGTTCTTTATGTCAACACGATAGCAGGTTGTTGTGTGAACTTCCTGTCCACACAACCTGTCTTCCCATCTGTATGACTGTCTCTATATCTGTCCATCTGCGTTGGACACAGCCGTTCTGTGGAGGCTACAACCTCAGATGGAGGCTCTGTAGAGTTCAGGCTGTGAAGGTCGGAGATGTGGTGAAGCTGTTGTTGTCACCACGGCAGCACACACTGGGACCGGTTGTACAGGCTTGTGATTGTCATGCCCTCCTCTCTCATTAGACTGCTGATTGCTGCTGATTGCTGCTCTCCCGTCCTGCTCAGTGTGTGTCCACTCCTGCTCCCACACTCTATATCATAGCTGCCCTCTCAAATGTCAGTTTGGATATTCGGTGTATTCACATGTGAACCTTGTTACAACATGTCGTGCACACCGTCTTGTGAGAAAGACTATCCTGCTGCTCACCCTTTTAGGTGTATTTGTGTCAAAGTGTTTTTGAGGGGTATTTTTCTTCGTTTTTAGAATGTACAGATTTTCTTGAAGCTGTTTTTTCTGTGGTTACTCATGAGAGCACCTTGAGGAGAGTTTGGTGTGTGCATTCGGGTGTCTGACCTTGGGGGTGCCACTTCCTGCCCCGGAGCTGTTGTTGACATCCGACAGCAGCACACTGACAGTGTTGGCTGTTGCTCGCACACATTTTCTAATGATGAGGAGATGTTTATGCTCCACATCTCATCAAGTGAATTAGGCACTTTCAATGATGGGCCCCACAGCCCCCGACTGGACAGACAGGCTGAGGGGCAGTGAGCGTTGAGGAGCAGTGGGCGTTGACCCCGCCCTCTGTGGAAGGTTGATGGAGAAACATTTTATGAAACTAGGTGATTTACTGCATCACAAATGACCTAAAACTCATCTGAACCATGTAGAATAAGATTCACGTAGAGTACAGAGTACAGTGGATTGAGGGATACAGCAGGACAACACCAGGTCACAGGTCAGACTGTTGTGGAAGACGTTGTGTTGTCATGGTCATGGACAGTGTTGTCACCGTTAGTATCATGGTTGAATTATTGGAAATGATCTGTATTTCCTGTCTGTTCTCACATTTGTCTCCATCCTCTACAGCTGTTAAATCAACATAAGTAGAAGCACCCTCTCCTCGTCACTGGGCCTTTGTGTGACTGTAACGAGGCGTGGCTGTAAAGGTGAGCGCCACCTGGTGGCCAATCTGAACGGCTTCATCACTCAGATGGACCCCAAGCCCTCATCATCAGCATCTGGGTTCACAGACCAACAGAGACGGAACCAGAACCAAACTGCTGTTTCAGAGTCCCGGTACGTTAACACAGGTGTGATATATGAGGTGTGATATATGAGGTGTGACATGTGAGGTGTGACATATGAGGTGTGATATATGAGGTGTGATATATGAGGTGTGACATGTGAGGTGTGACGTGAGGTGGGATATATGAGGTGTGATATATGAGGTTTGACATGTGAGGTGTGACATGTGAGGTGTGACATATGAGGTGTGACATGTGAGGTGTGACATGTGAGGTGTGACATGTGAGGTGTGACATGTGAGGTGTGATATATGAGGTGTGACATGTGAGGTGTGACATGTGAGGTGTGACATATGAGGTGTGATATATGAGGTGTGACATGTGAGGTGTGATATATGAGGTGTGACATGTGAGGTGTGACATGTGAGGTGTGATATATGAGGTGTGACATGTGAGGTGTGACATGTGAGGTGTGACATATGAGGTGTGATATATGAGGTGTGACATGTGAGATGTGATATATGAGGTGTGACATGTGAGGTGTGACATGTGAGGTGTGACGTATGAGGTGTGATGTATGAGGTGTGACATGTGAGGTGTGACATGTGAGGTGTGACATGTGAGGTGTGATATATGAGGTGTGACATATGAGGTGTGATATATGAGGTGTGACATGAGGTTTGACATGTGAGGTGTGACATATGAGGTGTGATATATGAGGTGTGACATATGAGGTGTGATATATGAGGTGTGACATATGAGGTGTGACATATGAGGTGTGACATATGAGGTGTGACATATGAGGTGTGATATATGAGGTGTGATATATGAGGTGTGACATATGAGGTGTGACATGTGAGGTGTGACATATGAGGTGTGATATATGAGGTGTGATATGTGAGGTGTGACATGTGAGGTGTGACATGTGAGGTGTGATATATGAGGTGTGACATATGAGGTGTGATATATGAGGTGTGACATATGAGGTGTGACATATGAGGTGTGACATATGAGGTGTGACATATGAGGTGTGATATATGAGGTGTGATATATGAGGTGTGACATATGAGGTGTGACATGTGAGGTGTGACATATGAGGTGTGATATATGAGGTGTGATATATGAGGTTTGACATGTGAGGTGTGACATATGAGGTGTGATATATGAGGTGTGATATATGAGGTGTGATATATGAGGTGTGACATATGAGGTGTGATATATGAGGTGTGATATATATGTGCATGTATGTATCAGCTCATTCAGGTGACAGCAGGAAACCCGAGGCTGGGAGCAGGAGAAGTGGGGCATGTGGGCCCGGATGGGCCCGGAGAGGGTAGACGGAGGTTCCGACGGCAGACAGACTGACCCAGTAATAAACGTGTCCTCCCATCAGTCCTCGCCACACGTTCGTCCCACGAGACGCTGCGTCTCTAGAAAAGGGGTCAGGTGGTAGTCCCTGTGGTCCGGGGGGTTCTGATGGTTAGATCAGACTCTTCTCTCAACGTTTCTGTGGCTGCACGTTTGAAGTTTGTGTAGTTTGAGAGTACGTCTGCTGGGAAACTGTTGGTTTGACACCCACCTGGAGAATATCTGAACAAACAGACCGTCGAGACGCGCGCGTCCTGCCAGGGACGGAATACCAGTTTGGAATGGTTTGGGGTGGTGGCTGAAGCCCAGGCGTGTAGGCCTGGCCTCCACACCGCACATGCAGCAGCCCACCAGAGTCAGACAGGTGAGGGGCCCCAACACACCTGAACTTTCACGGGGTCACAGCGGTCAGAGCGATCACAAGCCAGGACCTAACGAGGGGGAACCCCGCTGTTTGGACGTTCCCGTCGGTAGAGGCTCCTGATGGTGTCGCATGGGGAGCGGACCACAGCTGGAAGCTCAGTGTGATAAACAAGAGCACAATGGTTCATCAGCACTGCGCTGGGCTCCGTAAACAGCTCCAACCAGCCGCTGACGCACGCTTCCTCCCACGTCTGACAGGACACGGATAAAGTTCACATTTTTCCCGACAGTATCAGTGGACGGAAAAGTCGGGAGAGAGGGCAGCGCTCGAAGATCAAGTTTCACTGGTGAGCTTCTCAGAGAGAACACGACTCCTCTGAGGACCCGGATGGAGCCGTGGTCCGGTCCAGGATGAAAACCCCTAAGGTCAGGGGCACCAGCCGGGTCTGTACCGGTACAGAACCGGGACAGGACCGGGATAGAACCAGGGAAGAACCAGCACAGAACCGTGTCAGAACCAGTGAGGGTCCAAACCCCAGCGGTTGTGCTGCTGAGAGCTCTCAAGGTCACTTTCATAACCTGATGGTGGCTCTTGAGGTTCTGAGAATGAAGTGAAACATTTGTTTTGTATATGAAAGATGAAGAGTTTCACATTTTTGCTTTCTTTGGCTGCGTCTGCGGCGCTCCTCCGACACCGAAGCGCTTTGACTCGAAACAAAGTGCAAACATAAATCTGCGATGCTTACTCCAACCTGAAGTATTTTCCACATGCAAAAACAGAAATAGCCTCCATCTCCACTAACGCTTGCTCTTCTCCTCCAAAGTGGAAACCAGGTCAAACCAGCGCCTCCCAATTAAAGGTTGGAGTCTACACCAAAGGCCTCCAGATCGCTGATCTGGTGTGATCTCACTGATCTGGTGTGATCTCATTGATCTGGTGTGATCTCACTGATCTGGTGGGATCTCATTGATCTGGTGTGATCTCATTGATCTGGTGTGATCTCACTGATCTGGTGTGATCTCATTGATCTGGTGTGATCCTCACCCTCGGCTGCATCAAAGAAGCTTCCCTCAGTTCCAGCTGCTGCTGCTCTTTAAAGTGGCCTCAGAACCACCAACCACTGTCTTTATGAGTTCTAGTCCCTCTCAGGTGTTTCTCTGAACCAGACGACCTCAGCATCACAAAAGATCAGAGCTAGTGGTTTACTGGCCAGAACACACACACACAATCACACACACACACACACACACAGACACACACACACACAGACACACACACACACAAACACACACACACACACACTCACTCACTCACACTTACACACACTCACTCACACACACACACTCACACTCACACTCTCACACACACACACAGACAGACACACATACACTTACTCACACACACACACTCACTCACACACTCACACACACACACACACTCACTCACACACTCACTCAGACACACACACACTCACACTCTCACACAGACACACACACACACTCTCACACACACACACACTCAGATGATGTAGGACAGTCGACATGAATGAAGAACTGTTTCTTGCTGTAACTAAATACACTCATGAGGATTCTGTTGCCATAAAACGTGACGTGTCGACAACCAGTCATGTGATTGGGTCATGTGGGTCACGTGACTGAGTGGGTCTCAACCTGCGCGGCGGCGAGCACGTGCGCGGCTGCTCAGGTGCTTCCAGACGCAGCAGGCCTGGTAATGGTGGCGGCTGGGAGCAGGCCCGTAATGGCTGCTGATGGAAAACACAGGCGGCCAATTAGTGCACGCATATCTAATCAGCGGGGTCAGAGGTCAACACACGCCCACCATCTGTCCTCATTTGAAGTGTCGTTTGTTCCTGTCTCATCATGGGGGGGTGAGCGAGGGGGGCGAGCGAGGCAGAGGTGAATGCTGGCCTGAGCTGGGTGATTTAATGCCAAAGCTGTTGAGAAGACGCAGCATTACGGGAGGAGATTCACATTCAGAGGCCTTTCACACGACCACAGCTCCTTCTTCAGGACTTCTCCCTGGAATTCCGAGATAACTCATGATTCAGGCTCCGCTGGGCCGGACGAACGTGAGACCAGCCGCCGCTTCGCTCGCGATGTGCCGCTTTCCCCTCCTCATCTGCTTTAAGAGCTCGGCTCAGAAATAGCACAAAGTCTCAGTGGAAAGTTGTCAAGTAGCGCTG